>JBAMJR010000379.1:6842500-6952500 GCA_038501785.1 Myoxocephalus aenaeus
ATTTTTCTATCTGTGTATTTAGTGTATAATATGGAATAAAGTCTTAGTCTGCCATACTACTACATTACATGTAGATACATGTAGATTTCCTGCAGTGTAGACTCATGTAAACAGTCATCTGTGCGTTTCAGAATGTTGCAAAAAAACTTGCTGAAAAGCTTCTTCAGTGACGTTATTAACAGTCTGTTAACGTATAACACTACAGCCTTTACATGCTGGCTTTTAGCTAGACGAGCACATCAGTTGAAACAGATTTGTACCCCTCACCCCACCCTGCACACTCAAACATCATGCTATTATGCTACAAGAAGTGACACTGATCACTATACAATACAGAAGCCCCTTCTGAGATAAGCACAGCTCAGAAAATGGGAAGGAAATGCAAATCCCTCAATTTAAGTTGAAAAGAAGAAATGATAGCATCAGTTGCCTAGTTTCCTTCAGCTACAATCCAGATTTGATTTTTCTATAATATTACCGCTATGACTTTGTTTGTACTTATGGAGCTAACAAACCATTCACTTTTTCATCGTACCATTTTGTCGTCACCGTTTCCTTGCATTTAAATGGTTGCCAAAAAGTTGCTAACGTAGCTTAACTACCAGCAAGCAAAGCTAAGACGTCATTGTGTCTGACTGTATTCAAATACAAGCTGTCTACTCTGTAAATGCATGTTCCCATACATATACACCAGAAATAAGAATAGTTTTGTATTTACGCATGTTTTGATGAGCGTGTTTCGGTGTATTTGCAACATATTTAACACAAAGTAACATTGTAAAACGTTTATTTAGTAGCCATTAAGTTATACTTAATGGCTACTAAATAAACAGATAATGTAGCTTGCCAGCCTCCTAGTAAAGTGTGTCCGTATTCTTATGTTTGACAGGTGAGCTACATTTCTTTAAAGCTAAGTGCGCTAGCAGCTAGCGCATCAAGGACAAAGCTACAAACTCCTCAGTGTCAAGTTCCTACGTATTTTTCCGTCAACTCTGGCCCAACTTGAAATGACCTGGTACATATGATCCAAAAGAAGCACGGGACAACTCTTTTCCAAGCCAGCTCAATCTTTATTTTTCCTTATTTGTTGGCTGCTTGGTCAATTAGGTTGAAAACCTTTGAACACAAAAAGCAAAAGGTTATATAACCAGAATCTAAATAAACTTTAAACAATTTTCTCCAACAAATTCATAAATAATAGCTACAGTACCAGTGGCTTCAGTTGACTCCTTCCCTCTCTCTGGCTGCGGTCGAATAGTCCATTTTGGTTAGGAACCTTCCTAACTGAGTGAAATGACCCGGAAGTACCTCAGTGGCCGCCATGATAAGTGCCGGTCGAATTGTCCAAACGCAAAGGAAAGGAGCTTCAATGCTTCCTAATTTAGCTCCTTTAGCATAGGAACCACTGGACCTTCCTTACGAAAGGAAAGGAGATAATGCCGACCCACAATTCCTTGCGGCGGCAACATTTAAAGTGACGTATCATTCGGCCGTTCACGAGAACAGACGATCATGACCGACACACGCAGATCATGTAAATAACTGTTGCTATAACTTGGAAACACTTTCAATAATCTGTTAAACCTGCTGGCAAACTAAAAACGTTACGTTGCTGAAAAGTGCTGTAAAGTGATCAAACTGACGTATTTTATCTGGTGTTGAACTGCAGCTTCAGCCCTCATTTATTTTATTTGACTTCAGTTACAGAAGCTTTAGTGAAAGAGTTAAACTGGACGAGCTCTTCAGTCTGAGTCATGTTTCTGATTATCATCTTTTTAATCAACTATTTTGTCACATTACAATAAAACATATCAAGTCAACACGAGTTGTGTGATGTTTCATAAACTGTTGTATGCATATTTTTATGATCAGATTATAATCTGCATGTAAATAAACCATAACAACATAAAGGGATATGAGACACACATATATGACACACATCGTTTGTGGGATAACGTATTTAATTCAGCATGTTTGAAACTGAACAAAGAGACAGTTTTAGTAGCTTTGTACGTTGGTTTCACTTTCATATTCCTTCGTTCATTTCTATTCCAACCTCGTTATTAAAGTAATACTATGAACCGGGTTGTTTATGTCGTTATGACGCAACACTGTAAGAAGACGGACGAAGTATATAAACTGCGCTTTTTGTAGTCCTTCTTCAGAACATTGTAGTTTCACCGCTGGCTACAGACTGACGTCACTAACATCGCCTGCCGTCGCGTCATAACTACGTCGCTTAGTGAAAGTGGAGTCGGATTTGCCAAACACCGCGGTTGTCTTCTCCTAACTCCTTATGAATTCTCCTTCCCATCTTTACTTAACCCTGTGACGTTTTCCACAGAGGTTAAGGAAAAGTGCTTAGGTTTAGACGTTAGGAGGTAATTATTTGACTATTCGACCGCAGCCCCTGTCTCAGCTGAAATGTTTGCTTCTTCTTCTATAAATTTGACTGGCGGATCGCAACCAATTTGCCTAGGTGCATACCGCCACCTACTGTAACGGAGTGTGCAGATTCAGGAATAACTGATTTAACTAACTAAGAAACAAACAAAATAATAAAACAAAAACAAAACAAACCAACAAAACAATAGAAACAAAACAACAAACCACCACAACAAACCAACAAAGCTTTCTTAGCAATCCTGTCCGCTCTCTCATTTCCCTCCACACCAATATGCGCAGGAACCCAGCAAAAATGCACACTGGTACCCAGCCTTTGGAGTCTCAGCATAATCATGGATATTTCCAGCACTAAGTCCTCTCATACCGATCGTTTGAACTTAATGCTGTTTAATGCTGCTGCAGTAACTTCAGCCGTGAAGACAGACTGTCTGTCATTAATTCTTTTACAAATAGCCCAATTAAATGCAGTTATGAATACCCCTGCACCCACGTGACCATTCCCATTGTCTTTCGACCCATCGGTGTATATTTGCAGATAGTTATAATACGTGTTGTTCATGTATTCTTGTGTCTGATGTCCAATGTCACAGTTTTTCCCCACCCATTTTTTCCTCTGCTCTAGGAGTGATAAGTCCACATTGTTGGCTGGAAAAATCCACGGGGGAACATTTCACCATGTCACATTGGGACCATACTCATATTTATTTAATCCGAACTCATTGGCTACTGCATTGATGCTCCACCCAAACCCTTTCCCTTTATTGTGTGTGTATTCCCAACATTCCTGCAGCACATTGATTGCAGGAAGTTCCTCTCCCGAACCCTTTAGCTTCACCCAATATGCCATAGCTAGTTTGGCCCGTCTTAATTTTAATGGCAGTTCGTCAGCTTCCACCAGAAGTGCGATGTTTGGGGTGGATTTAATTGCACCCGTGCATAGTCTTAGAGCTCTGGACTGAATTCTATCTAATATTTCAAGTGTGCTTTTAGTAGCTGCTCCATACACCATGCACCCATAATCTATACTTGATCTAATAATGGCCCTATATATATATATATATATATATATATATATATATATATCCAGTAGTGACTGTTTATCTGCACCCCATTCATGTCCAGAAACTGCTCTCATAACATTGATCACTTTTTTGCATTTAGTTTCAATGTGCTTAATGTGAGTTCTCCACAAACATTTCCCATCAAATCACAAGCCTAAGTATTTGAACTCTACTACCCTCTCCATACTTTGTCCATATAATTTAAGATTCATATTGTTTACATTTATTTTGCTGGTGAATAACATGTAGCAAGACTTATCCACTGACATTTTAAACCCCCAGTCATATGACCACTTTTCAACCTTATCTATAGCTTTTTTAAAGCTACTGCTCACATGCCCAATATTCTTTCCTCTTTTCCATACCACCCCATCATCAGCATAAAGCAGGGAGCCCATATCTCTTCCAATATCCAAAAATATGTCATTAACCATAATATTAAATAGAATAGGGCTAATGACACTACCTTGTGGGATCCCATTTACAATACTAAATTCCTCTGACACCGCATCTCCAACTTTTACTTTGAATAACCTGCTAGACAAAAAAATCCAGTACCCAGTTGTACATCCTTCCACTAATACCCAATTTATTCATTTTAATCAACAGGCCCTCTCTCCACATGGAGTCATATCCTTTCTCTATATCAAAATAAACTATCGCCATAATCTCCTTCATACTTATTGCCTTCTCTGCCTCATTGCTAACTTTTATTAAAGCGTCAGTTGTTGATCTACCTTTACGAAACTCATTCTGAGATTTATTAAGCAAGCCCCTTTGCTCTAAAAACTAAGTTAATCTGCGTGTTATTATCTTTTCCATCCACTTGCACAAGTGCGACGTCAGCGCTATTGGTCTGTAATTGCCAGCATTAGCTAGGTCTTTACCAGGTTTACCAAAAGGTAGAATCAAAGCACACTTCCAGCTGCTTGGCATTACACCTTCCCTCCAAATCATATTAAACAGTTTAAGCACCATATCCAAGGCTTCCTCTGGTAATTGTTTAAACATAGCATAGCATAATTGGTCTTGCCCTGGTGCAGAATACCCACTCCCCTCTATTGCTGTTTTCAGCTCCTGTATTGTGAACTCCATATCAAGGGGAGTGCCTTCACTGACCTTTTTCTTTTTAACTTCTGTATGTACTGCTAAAATTTCTTCTTTTCTCTGTCTGTGCATCTCATACAAATGACTTCCGCTGTGAACATTTGCAAACTTCTTCCCCAATAACGCAGCTTTCTCCTTATTTGTAATTGCCCGATATTCTCCATCTATCAAAACTGGGATTATAACAGATTTTCTTTTCCCACTCATTTTATTGATCATCGCCCAAACATCACGCACCTGTATTTCTCTTCCAATAGATGAGCAGAATTTCCTCCACGCATTCCTCTTGGCTGACTTAATTACTTTCCGAACTATCGCTCTCTTTCTTTGATAGTCGAACAAATTATGTTGAGTCAGGAGGCTTCTTACCTTTCTGAAGGCACGATTTCTCTCTTTGATGGCATTTTTGCATTCCTCATTCCACCATGGGACCATTTTCTTTTTCCCATTCCCCTTACTCTTAGGGATGCATATTGCTGCAGCACCAATAATCATAGAGGTCACTACTCTCGCGCAGCTGTCCACATCCCCTTCAATATTTATATCTTCACATTATATTCCATTCACACACATTACTCATATTTCCTGAGACCTAAGCAGGATACTGAATTTCGAGTAACATCTACTCTAGTGCCTCTTCCATCATTAAGACAAATGAATGCTCTCTCCTCTATAAATTCTTCAACTACCCGTCCATTGAAATCCGTGCACTCACTTCCCCACAGTGTATTATGAGCATTAAAATCTCCACACCAAATTTCTCTTTTCCCAATATTTCCTGATATCTCGTGAAACATTTCCAAAGACAGCTTTTTACAAGGGTTATAAAAGTTCACCACCTTGATATCTCCTCTGGGACTGCATACTTCTATCATAACACATTCATACTGCTCTGGAACATTACTCTTCCTAAATGCTAAGGCCTCCTTAATAAATGTTACACCCCCCCCCCCCACCTTGTTTCCCAGCTCTATCACATCTGACAGAGCTGTACCCTGGAATTACAAAGTCCAATTGTGGCTTTAGCCAAGTTTCTTGAATGCAAATAACATCTGGCATATCTTTCAGATCAGCCACGACCTTCTTGAACTCTTGCCCATTTGCTATTAAACTTCTGGCATTCCATTGTAGGATATGCAACACCATTAGGAGGTTAATCACCCTGAGCATCGTAGTTGGGAGGATTTAACATTTTATGAATCAAATCTGCCTTAGCTTCTTTGATCCCCAGAATCTCTATGGCTGCCTCTACAATTGTCTTAATTCTATCACTTTTTTTCTTTTGTTGAATTGCCAAATTCATAGTTTTGCAGATGAAGGCCACAAAGCACATTTTGTCAACAATTAGCATGTCCTCATTTATCTCTGTTATGCATGGATTCAACTCCGTTTGACTCTGAATTGGGACAGGGGGAAGGCCCACAGGGGGTTGTCTTTCCCCCGCTTCCTTCATGAGTGTTTCCCTGGGTGTAACTTTATCCTTTTCCTTCACCTTTTTAACTGCTTCCGCATAAGACACCTGATTGAGTATTTTATATTTCTGCACTTCCTTTGCTTGCATTTGAACTGGGCATCCTCCAAAAGTGTGTTCAAAAGTGTGTTCACCTCCGCAGTTACAGCATTTAATTTTTACATTTTGGCCACATTTTCCGTACTCATGCTCGCCTCCACATCTTGCACATCTCTGCTTCCCTTTGCATTGCCCCGCCGCATGTCCCATTCTTTGGCACTTGAAGCATCTTAACGGAGCTGGAATAAATTCTCTTACCTCATAGCTCATATATCCTATTCTTATTTTCTTGGCTAGGACCTTTTCAAACTCGAGCAGCACTGATAGGCTATCAGTTTTCTTTCCATCTCTATTTATTTGCAGTCTAGAAGCTTTCAATATCTTTCCTCCTTTCGCTTCCTGGATAATCTCATCTATTGACATTGACAGTGGCACATCCTGAATAACACCCCTCAGTTTAGAAGCACTCCCTGGAATATGACTGCTGATCCTTTCTCCGTTCAATGTTTCAGCTCTGAGGATCTTCTCCCTTTGCCTTTGATCTGTAGCAAAGATCAACAGTCGCCTGTTGCTTAAAAACTTGGCAAACTTAATCTTTCCTATTTCCTTTTCTATTGCTTTGGTCAGTTTTAACGGATGATAGTGAGCCCCTTCATTTTTGAACGCAATCACCATTTTCCATTCCACTGTTTCATCCTCTTTCCTCACACTTGCTCCATTAGCCTTCACTTTTTTACTCCCCTGGCCGAACTCATTTCCGGAGTGGTCAGAACACTCGCTCCAATCTCTCCTCTTTCTGTTAGCTTCTTGCCATTGCATTTCATCTCTCTCGCCATCTGTACTGTCACCCATATTATCTGCATTCACAGTACAGTTGCTGCTAAACCGCAAGATTCTGCTCTCCTCTCGACGTCCACCAATTTTCCACAAAACTTGATTCGTCGCACACCGATGACGTCCGTCCCGACAACTCCGCCGTGTTTGTCCGGATCCACCCCTGAAATGTTTGCTGTCGCAGGTGTTTCAAATTAAGTAATCAGCAGCCTGCACTGGCCTACTGGCGGTGCATTCTGGGACTTGCAGTCTCTTTTTTTTTTCTTTTCTTTTTCTTCTGGCAAAGTAACGTAATTTGACTAAATAATAATAATAATTAATTAACTCAACACTCAGTGTCACGTTTCCAAGCTTACAGGAGATGAAGTTCTATATTACAAACATAAGTTTATGAAGGTGGACTCCTGTGATAACGGTCTGGTCACCCTACCGTTTCTGAGATTGGAGTGAGATACGGAGAAAAGCACAAAAAAACATCTTTGATGTGTCGAGTCTTGGCCAATCAGCGTTAAGATGTCTACAGCGGCCGTTTCTCAAATATGCGTTCTTTTCTGTACCTCTGTACTTTGAGTCACAAAATGTAATTTTAGGATGTTTTCAGGCGAGAGGTTAGTTGTTTAAGCATCAAATCTGTGGTTGGTTTGTCAAGAATCAGCCTACTTAAAAAGATACGGCGACGAGTTGAGGTCCTGCTCGCGGGACCGCTGAGCCCTGTCAGCACTGGGCCGTCAGCGCTCTGCCGAGAGCAGCCTGATCTCGGCAGGACTTTTTGAAATGATCCGCTGGCTCCGATTTCTCCGTAGCGGTTAAACATGAGATATAATTCAGTTTTGAGGATCTATCGAGCAATCTTCATTAGTTTATTATTTATTCACAGTAACGTTATATCAGTTTGACTGCGGGAAAGGTTAAGATTCATAATTTAAGATTATAATTTAACTTTTACTTTGAACTACAGCGGTGTCTTTTTACTTTTTACCGAATTGATTGCAATTGTGTATATATATATATATATATATATATATATATATATATATATATATATATATATTAATTCATTGATAAAGCAGGGTAGGCTCCAAGGAGATCAATTACAGTAAAAAGGGCTCACATCCCCTCTCTTCACACTTAATAAAAGCAAACTGCACCCCTCCTATGCAATTATTCACAGCCTCACAAATTACCATATAGTGTTCTCCTTTTTGGTGTTATGGATATGGTCACCCTAGATAACGGGGAACAGCTCTCCGGAGCTCTGGGCAAAGCTAATTCTGATGTCAGTATATCATAACATTTATTGGTTTATCACCAGGGTTTTGAAGGCTACATCTTGTAAATCGCTGTGTAAACACAGCAAGTGATGGGGCAGCTGTGCTCCCAACAGTGGATGTCCTAAAAGAATGAGAGTTTAAACAACTCTGAGAATCCAAATACCATACACAAAGTTAATAATCCAGGTAAACAAAGGTATGACTGTCCTGCTTTACAGGAGCGAGGAGCCCGCTGTGAAACGCTAAACCATTTAATTGAGGCATTTGATTTAGGCGGCTGATCAACATGTCCATATGGTGGCTTAATGGATTCACTCATGATCAAGCGAGCTTACCACTCAAAACAAAAAGCCTCTCAGTTGGAAAGCCTTCACTGTGCTTATGCAATGTGAGTGCTGTTGATACAGAAACCTTCTCAGTGACGGGATACTAATGATATCTGAGCCTTTGGCTTAATCCAGTATGACTAGTGCTGCATGTAGAGTTTGGTGCATGATGAAGTGACTCTTTTCACACACACACACACACACACACACACACACACACACACACACACACACCTTTCCATTACATTGAGGTACAGTTATTTCCTGGAGACCTACTCGAACCGTAAGCGCTCCTTGCCTTATCCTAACCTGAAACCAAGTCTTCACCCTAAAATGTAATGATGGGGACATGCATTTGGTCCCCAAAAAGGAAGGCAAGTCCCGACAGTGTGATTGTGTAAACACAGAATGAGTAATACATGCCCACACACCAGCCTGGCTGAGCACTGGAATAGTAAAGAACCGCTTTCAGGCTTAAAACACTGATCTTGGAGTTGCTTTTACATATTTCTATAACATCTTCTCAATGACTGTAATTTTAATCTTCATGTATTGACTCCTTTCTAGTCCCAAAAAAGAATCTGCAGTTGTGCAAAGAAATATTCTAAAGAGTAAACGAATGAATTCCACCAATCCCTTTTCTGTTACGTCAACACATTGCAGTTCTATCAGATCCATCAGTCAAATTGGAAATATGGCTACAGATTTGATCAATCACGACTCTGCATAAAATAAATCAAAGAAAATCAAACCTCTAACTGAAATTAGTTATTTAAATTATCAATGAATCTGCCAATAATTTCTTTTCTATTAAACCCCATCACATTTTCCCAGACAAAGTTAGTATGGAAAAAAGGAATTTGTTTGAAAAAATACATCTGTGACTAAGAATGATCATTTATATATTTATAATTCCTTAGATCCCTTTTTGTTGTTGTAGTATGATATATGTTCTTGAATTTATCTTCCTTGTAATATAATTTTTTCTTCATTTTCAACATTAGCATCATAATGTTTGCAACTATTTCTCAAAATAAAGTGAGAAATAACGTGTATATCTCTGAATTGTATCCCAGAAATTTGCTCAAATTACTTTTCCCATTTCTAACAGTTTTGGGGAATTGTCCTCCTCCTGACTTGGATTCTATCATTGATGTATGTGCATGTAACATTCATTTAAGACACTGGTAAATGCTTATTCTACCAGGAGGATTTATGCATTTCATGATATACATGAAATCAACATAAATCCTTTCCCTACCCAGAACTGCGAAACCACCAGCTGCAACTGAGCTGTGACTCTCGTCTATTCTCAGACAAGACTTTATAAGGCAGTGTTATCCTAAAAGTGAAATGTTTGGACCTAAAAGAGCCTCACAGAAAAATGTTTATCAATGGAGTGCCGCACTGACACTGTTTACTGAAAACCACAGCAGCAAAGGGCTTATGGACAAGAATAAAAAACACTGAAGGTTTAATAACGAACAGTGTGTTTAGGTGCAGAGGGAACCGGGATATTTGTGAATATTTCCAGCCCCGCTTGTGCTTTTCTTTTCTTTATGCGCTCTTAATCCAATTTGGTTTCTTTAATTCTTTTGCCAAATCTCTGCATTAGTTTATCTTTTCTGCTTCTCATCTGTCTTTGGATACCCTCCTCTCCTCCTGCGGGCTTCATCTCCTCGGAGGCGGAGCCGAGCCTCCCGGTAAAGCCGGTTGGAGTCGACGTTGTTGACAGAATCAGGATGTTTCCTCCCAGAGGGATGCAGGAGTTTTCAAGCTGTGGCAGAGACTGAGGAGGGCTGCGGGTCTTGCATTAACAACCCTATACGTGCGCACACATACATACACACATATTTGTCCCATATGCTCATCACTACTCATCTGCATGTCCTCACAAGCTGACAGGGGGTGGAGAAACACAGGAAGTGGGAGAGAAAGAAAAATGAGGGGAACAGAGAGAACAAGGAAGGATTAAAAAAAAGATTTAAAGTCGCAGGGATTTTGATGCATTTCTTGCTACTGGGATTAATATAGTTCTGATTGAACCAGCATGTTAAGGCAGGACATGACACAAATGGTGCAGTCATGGATACATTTTTAGGAAGTAAAAGTAACTTTTGTTTGCCTCACTCCTTTTAAAAGATGGCAGTCATGGTCTTTTGGTCCAGAGGGAAATTAAGGAGTTGCCAGGAATGTTCATACAGACATTCAACGGTCCCCAGAAGATGAATGAGATTGGTGATCCCCGACTTTCCCTTTTGTTTCACCAACAGGGTCAAGGTTTTCACTTATCCTGTGAAATATCTCGAGATCTACAAGATGGATCGGCACAAAATCTAATACTTGGTGATTCACTTACTAATAAACATTAGCGTTGTCATTGGGAGCATTTTAGCTCGACAACCACAACTACTTATAGATTTACTCCAATACCAGCCATTAGACCTGAACTGTTATCCATCTTACAATTTGTTTTGCTTTACAATGAGCATTTGCCTCACACTAGCATGGCTGTAATTTCTTTATTGTGTACACATAATTCTCCCCTATACATTTTTTATGGGACGGGTGCAAGTCTCTCCTTAAGGCTCACAGTGTGCTATGTCAAGTCCAACACACCAGCAGAGTGTTGACGCATGTTTATGCTCCAGAAAAAACAGCAATTCCATCACATTCGCTCCCTGGCTCTGGACATACACATCTCAGCTACTCTATCTACACAATGCGGTCAGTGGCGTTTCACTTGGTTGTTATACTGTGATTTAGTTTGGGATGCTGTTGAGTTGTATTACATTATACTGAGAGGGGTTTCCAAAATGTGGTCTACTCTTATTGGGATGGACAAAATCTTAGATTAGTGTACATAACAAAAAGGTAACAGTGCTATGATGGAGAATAAGCCAACGGGGAAAAAAATGAAGATTAGGAGGGATATAAGGTTTACTGTTTCACAGAGAAGTCGACTATCAAAACCACGAGTCGACACTTTGTATCGTTGTTATTGCTCATCTGTGATTTAGTGCTGGCTGGACGGCAGTGCCTGTCCAAATGAGCTTTTGTGAACCTCACATTTTTTTAAATCATTATTTTATAATAAACACTAAATATGATAAAACGCAATGAGAAATAATGAAAACTGCATTGACTCTTCACCAGTTCTAGCCCTCTAATGCTACTCGGTTGAGCTGTCAGAGCCCACACTGTCGCTAACTGCATGAAAATAAAAATCTGAAACGATTGCAAAGTTCACTCAAAATCTACTAAAAATGTTCCCTGAGCAGTATTATAGCAGTGGCAATGCCTCCCGCCATCCCTGCAAGAGAGCAGTGGCTATGGTACTGCAATCAACAGGATCTCCAGCTCAGACAAGCTGGCTGGATTTAGTCCAATCAGATTGCGGTTCATTTGAAACAGCCTCTCAGATCCTCGGTGGGTGCCGCCCACATTAGTTGAACCTGTATCTCCCTCTGCTACTACTTTTGGGAGTAGGAAAATGCCCAAATGTCCACCCATCTCTTTTTGACTTTGATTAAAGTGTAGGATTAAATAAAAAAGCATGCACACATCACAGTAAATAGTGTCAAACTGCATTTCTGTTTCGACAGCTATGACTTCAGGAAACTACACAGTATTGTGAATGTTCGACTAACGATTATGCATTGATCAATCGCAGTGTTCCCACATAAAAATTGAGGATCCTCCAATAACAAAAAAACGGCAGCAAGTCAATCCTCTGATCCTCGGCATCATCGGGGGACACTTTCTGGCGCTTGTCCATCATCAGGGAGTTAGAAGCTGGACTTCCAGATGCTGTGCCATTATGGCTTCTGTCGATATGAACACACCACAAAGAAATGTTCTCAAACAAGCCTCCTACGCATCCTTGAAGTCGGTGTCTTATTGATTATCATTGCTCCAGAAAACTCCCCTTTAGTAGAGGCCCGGCTGTTTGGCTCCTAGTTGTGGAAGACGATCGTTCACGGTCAAAAATATTGATCTAATTACTCTGATTCCCTTTAATGGAGAGGGGAGAGCCAGAGCACAGATGAAAACCCAACCGCTGTAAAACCCAGAGGAAATGTAGCTCATATGTTTATCTCGCCTCCAAATCTCTGGCTGAGCTAACTCACACTGAACAGAGATGAAATAGACCTGCACTCAATTCTCCCGCCCCTCGATACTTTTAAGCATTTGAGCTACAAAATGAGCAACTTCCAAGAACTACATGGTGCGTGCAGAAAATGGAAACAGCCCTCTTTGTTGGTTTCGCAGCACCATTTTGTGTGTTTGGGTTGAACCAGGGACAACTGACGATTCCTTTAAGCACAGATACATTTTAGCAGCAAAAATGCACCGGGGGCTGAAATTACCGGCACATAAGTGGGTTTGTGGTGTACAACATACACAACATAATGACACTGTCCTGAGATGACCCACTGCCCCTCCCTCTAATCCCCTTCTCTTTTACTCCAGCGAGCTTTCGATCCATCCATCACACTCCTCCCTCTGCTCTGCTCGCTGCCTCTTTCATTCCTCCTTCATATGATTTCCTTTAAAGTTGCGGCCTGCATCCGTTGCTGTGCGCGAGTGCTCACATACTGTACTTATGGACATGTGCGTGCCAAACTGCGTGCAATATTACCCTTATAGATCCAATCATGACACATCTGCAATGCATTATAGATTAATAATCCAACCACACTGCAGTAAAACCGCCACAGCGAAAGAAATCAAGTGAAACAAGAGGGATATTACATCCTTTCCGCCTGTTTAGGAATTGTTAAATGCAGGCCGAGCGGCGGCGGTTTTGCTCTGTGCGATTGTGCCCACGCGGGAGGAAATATATTTCGCACATTGTCACATTTTTTTCCTCTACCTGTAGGTTCATCGCTGCATGGAATGATGGAAGCTAATGAAGTGTTGCAGGGCTGCGCTGCTGGAGCCGAGAAGCTGTGGGAGTTATGGGGAGAGAAAAAACAGGTGAACAAGAAGAAAAAAGAAACAGGAAACGTGGGAGGTGGAAACTTTGACAGAGATGGAGGCTCCTCTGTGTCACATTGCTGCAAACGAGCCACCAAACCCTGAGTGGGAGACACAACTCCAAGTTGAAGCTTAAGTTCAGAAGCTTCACAGTCATTGCACCATACAACCCATGTCAGAAGGCACACAGAAAACGTACTTTAAATAAATAAAATACAAATGCTTATTATTGTCAGCAAGCAAGATTTGTGACATGTCATCATCGTCTTATCAATATCCACACTTTCTTCTCCGTTTTGGTCTCAGACAACTCCTGAGAAAATTATCTGGCTATTTAGCAGCTAGCTTAGCCAGCTAAACGTTACCATTTAGCCACGTTTCCACCAGGAAGTTCCTGGTAAATTTATACCCGGGACTACATTCCAAGGAGTTAAAAGGTTGTTTGTGTTTATGTTGCGGTCTGAAGACCTGCGAAGGAAGAGGGCTTCTGGTGGTCTGCAAGTCAGCGAGAACGCCTGTTTCATCTAAAAACACTTTGAAACTAAATGTCTGTCTGTTTCGCTCTCTATTTTTTTACTCTTGTCTTTTCAAATTTGTTGGGATGCCTCACTTTGTGTTAATTATGATCGGTCCTGAATTGGTCCTAAATGCTAAGGAACTTCCTTGTTTTATGAATGAAGCGTGCAATGCTTGAAGCACGCTTGAGGCACTAAAAGGGTTCGTAGTCCCTGAAATGGGGCTTGTATCAGTGAGTCAGGCAGGTAGTGGGTTTATCGGGAGCTTTTTTTGGCTGAAAACAGCAGCCTGTCGCTGCTGGAAACCAGGTTGATGGTGTCCTGAAACTGAACTAGTAAATGCACTGAAAAAAACAAACTGATATTTATATCTGAAGGAGCTGTACGCAGAATATAAACAAAAAATGTTGGACTGACAGACGGACCTGTTGTTCATTGTGTGGCAAAAATGACTTGTTAAAACATTGAGAAGCAGACTAAATCCAAACCTTCTTTAATTTCACCCTGAGATTTGATTGTTTGAGTACTCTGTAACTACTGTGTTAGAGTCTGGATTCTGGAGGCTGTGTGTTGGTTCAGTGGATATTTTTTCTGGTGTTTTCAGGAGTACATTTCAGGTCAGTTATTAAACCGAGATAAAGCTCAGTAAAAAAAGTTCCATGATTCAATAACCTTCTGCCAGTCAAACAAAATCCATTTCACATTTACTCTGAGCTCTGGACGTCTATTTGGGGAGACACCGTGGTTACAGTGATACGAAGAAATATGGCTTCAACTTGACTTACCCTACTTAAATATGAAAACTCAGGCAAAAAAAAATATTTAGTGAGGATAAATTGCAAATATAGGCAACAAAGGTTTCGCTTGTTAGCATGCTTATGTTCACTGAATTAGCACACAACACAAGTACACCCGAGACTGATGGGGATGCTTTTGCTATTGGATTTGCAGGCATTTACTCAGAAACTGAAGTATTGGATTTCCAAGAGATAATCTCAATAAACAAGATACATTTATAAAATCATGAGTTAAAATCTCCATTCGTTGTTTGGATCAGTTACACACAGAATTCTAAACCCTGAGGTTGTTTGCTGGCCGTACTGGAAAGCCGCAGCCCTGGTATGTAACCAGTGGACGTATTAATGCCACTGTAGTTATGACAAATTGCTCCATATACGAGATTCCGACACATCAACACATTTCACTAAACGTCTCCCTCGTGCACTGTTCCTCGGCTGCCCTCCGTAATTCCCCACGTCAGTCACGCCGCTGAGTGTTCCTGCTCTCCACCCACCATCCCCATCATCATCAACATCAGGAATCTCTCCCCCCGTTTCTTCCCTCCATCCTTCCGTCTGCACACAGCAGCCTTTCTAAGCTAAAATCAATATGATATGGAGTGTGGCCACTTGCCTCTCAGCTGCTGTCAATCGAACTGATTGTCACGCACACAGAAATGAAGTCAGCCTCTATTAAGTTGGCGGCATGTAAACAGGCCAATGAAAAGATTCAAATAAAAATAACTTGGGAGCATGTTGTGTGTTGGGATGGGGCTGATTTGATATGCGGCGTCAGATGCTGTGTACTGATGAAGTTAATATGATTGTCATACCTCCTCTGCATAAATCATCCCAACCACTAGGTGTGTTGCCAATGAGCAGCATGCCCCACGATAAACTGTCTGATAATAACAAACAGAATGTAACCTTTTCTTTTACTGTCCGAAAAGCAAAATAAAACCTTGATTTTCATTATAAAAATAGTTACAGAGTAACATTACATTACATTTAGCTGACGCTTTTATCCAAAGCGACTTACAATAAGTGCAATTCAACCATGAGTACAAACTCAGAACAACAAGAATCAAAAAAGTACAATTTCTTCAATAAAGTTAAACCACAAAGTGCTATCAGTATGTGCCATTTAAGTGCTACTAAAGTGCTCCTACGGCGCTACCTTCCTATTCAAGGTGTAGTCGAAAAAGAAGTGTTTTTAGTTTGCGGCGGAAAATGTAGAGACTTCCTGCTGTCCTGATGTCAATGGGGAGCCCATTCCACCATTGAGGAGCCAGGACAGCAAACAGTCGTGACTTTGTTGAGTGTTTAGCTCGCAGTGACGGAGCTACAAGCCGATTGGCAGAAGCCGAGCGGAGCGAACGAGCTGGGGTGTACGGTTTTACAAGTCGTCCTTGAGCCGTCCTTGAAGCTGCTTCACCATCAGACACGTTTGGACTTTATCATTTCCTGAAATCGATCTCAGATCTCAGGCTCCGTCCTGAAGGGTGTACCAATTCTTAAAATGCATCTTGAGGAAGCTCGTTGGAGGAACTATGAGCGAGGATAAACCGGTGAATCCTTTGAGGAAGTCGTGTTTTGGTAGCCGTGATCTATAAAAGAAGTGTTACAGTGGCTTTAACAGAGCTTTTTGCTGAAAACAGTGGCCTGTTGCTGCTGGAAATGCAGTTGAGAGCTTCTTTTTTTGCATGACCAAAACAATGAGCTAAAAAAGGCTAAAGCGCTGCATAAAGTTGGCTGATAAATCTCTGTGGGCTCGCCACTACAAGCAACATCTTTCACATCACAGAGTCATTTAAACCACTGTTAACATAAATATTGATTAGTACAGCTTGAATAAAAACAACTGCCCATATACTCTGTAGAAACATGTCCATGTTTACTCACGTTGGGGCCATTGGGTAGACTTGTGAGTTCAGTTTCAAATAGTGGAGGATAATGAACTACAGACGGCGCGCTATTAACAACCTGCTGTGTGTGTTTTGTTTATTTTGATTTGGTTTTAACAAAAGCTGGGGCTGATTTCTGAGCCTCAAATGTAATTGTAGACGTTCAAGTGTCACATAATGACGGCGATTACACAAGAGGCAGTAACTGGGGCTTTATGTGCCCCATGTACTACTCTCAGAGTGTCAAGTGACGTCCGGCCGCAAAAGGTCAATGCTCCACATTCGTTGTTGTCGGAACATTATTTTCATGTTCTCTTCCTAAGAGCATGGGATGGTTGTCATTATAAGCCGGCCTTTTTGTGCCACCGCACTCAAACTGAAGAGCTCATAAACACACGTTTCATCCCAACTCGTCGACGTATAATCAAGTACACTTGCATTCACCGCCATCACGATGTTTGGCCTTACAGATGAGCGGTGTGTGTCCTGCAAGCAGACATCTTGACGTACATTCTCAAAGTGAGTCTTAGCATGTAATGCTGCCATTTACCAATAAATTGCACTGTCTTCAGTGTTTGATTCATAAAATAACTTTGTTAACGTTTTAAAAAGGAGGAGTCATTCGGCAGTTTGGGGAGGTACACTGACCTGCGTTCCTGCCAAGAGTTAGAGAGGAAGCTCATTAAATATGAAGCTGGGAAGCTGATCTTAACAGAGATGGGATTATCAGCACAACTTCACCTGCTTCCGCAACTCATTCTCACTCCCAACCTGTCAAATACTGACATTTGGTCAGTGCCCCACGCTGTCTGATACCAGCGCATAGCGTCTGTATGAGATGCTCCGGGCTTTCAACTGACTCAGCGGGTGGAGTTGTGATGGTTAAAACAAAACACAGGACTTGCACCCAGGAGACTGCTCTGAGTGTCCCATATGAAACAAAGCAAACGTTGACTCAAATTACTCTAACTGTCGTAGGCTACTTAATTACAGTGGTGTCACAAACAGCTACTTCTTTTACGTAACAAACATTCAGTTTAACCTAATTCACCCAATTCTTTTCTAAGTCTCTAACTCTTGTTGCGTAGGTAAACCCCCAAAAATTGAAAATTTTTAAAGGGTGTAAACTGATGCTAAAAGGGTACCAATGAGTCAGAGGTTGACGCGTAGGGCCACTGACCAAGTGTATTTGACTAGTTGGGAGTGAGAATTCCGAGGTGTGTGGAGGAGGGGAAAAGTCTGAGGAGGTAAAACTCCAGCAGCACTTGTTCTATGCAGAACGGCTTTATTGTGCCACAAGCCGAAACGCGTTGGTTCGACTATAAAGTAGTTCTGCAGAATGTTGTTAATGTCCAAACACATAATCTGCATTTCAGAAATCGTAAATCCTTTGACTTTGTTGGTAAAACTCAAAAAGGAGACGTTTATGAGCACATTGTGTGCATCTTTTGGAGCAGCATGCTTCAGCAGGTAAATCACTTAAGTCATAATGAATCACTACATATTTATCTGCTGATGAGCTCTTCTCTTTCCGTCTGTGTGTCTTCTGTCTCCCAGTCGGCCTCCCACATGACATTGACCAGACCCGCTGTGTGTGTGTGTGTGTGTGTGTGTGTGTGTGTGTGTGTGTGTGTGGGTCATAAAAAAAACGGCGAGGGTTTTTATTGCCAGCCCAGCCTCTTTATTCTCTTTTATTTTACAGGCTGCGGGTTCTGATTCAGCAATGACGCTGCTTCTTGCCAAAAACCAGCGAAGGTGAAATTTCTATCCGAGAGGAATGCAGAGTTTCCGAATAAAATCCAAACAACACATGAGGCTGTTTACGGGGTGGAGGGCCCACACAGAGCTCACACCCGGCAAGTTCTGGGCAGCTTATTTGAGCTTGATGTTTGATGTTTACTTCAGTTTGGCTGGCCAGGTTGTGATAACAGTTTCGAGCAGGTATGCACACACTGGAACAAGAGTTCATTTAACTTTTATCTGTGACATCTTGACCCCACTTAAGGTTTTTCAAAAGGTAAATACCCAATTTCATTGTGCCTTTCATTTGTACTCTTGGTGATTATGTGTATCTGGAACCTATCAACTCAAATGGCTTTATTGGCATGGCGTAACACTGTACATGTTGCCAATCTCGGGTCATGTTTATATTACTTGATAATCTATTGCATTACACTGGAGTCGCCAAAATATGTCACACAACATTGCAGTGTTTCCCCCACCGTTTCATAATAGGGGGGCGGGGCGCCCCCCTATTATGAAACGTGCAGACGTGTTTCCACCCAGATATATCGCTACTGTCAGCTGTGGGAAACTGTGATTGCTCAGATTAATTTGTGACAACACTGTGCTGTCTCACATCGCTAATGTTTTGTATTAAAGACTACGGACATGCATCGCTATCATCACAGTTTCCCACAGCTGACAGTAGCGATATATCTGGGTGGAAACACGTCTGCACGTTTCACTTACACACTGTATGAAGAGTAAACTCGTCTCATATCGACTTGACGTCTGTTAACAATGTATGACTTAAATATCAGACGGACAACAAGAGCGTTTTATCTAGTTTTTATTGACGTTAGTAGCATATTGAACAGGCATCAACAGAGTCACCTACTTTTTCGTTCACTCTTGTCCGCGCACAGCCTCACGGACAGGTAGGGCATTTTACAGTAAACTGTTCCGTTTATATTCTTTACAAAGATACACTAAGAAGAATGTGACAGAGAGGCTATGCAATCGAAATGTGTATTTCCTAGTTAGTCAACACGGGTCCTGAGAGGCCACTCCTACGACACATCTGCCTCACGCACGCGAACATAAACAAGTTAATTCAAAAACCAGTTAATCGGTAACACCGGCGCAGCTCTCCTGAGGAGCACCGGAGCAGCTCTCTGAACTTGCAGCAGCTCTCCTGCTCCAAGTGAAAGAGCCAAAGTGCTCGTGTCTTCTACCAACAATGAGCTGCTGGCTTCACATATTACAAAAGTACAAAGTACGCAGACATAAAACTAAGTCATTAATAAATACATGGAGAAATGCCTGTACTTTCGGGTAAATGTTTATGTTACGCCAGGTTACGCTTGCGCATGCGCGACTCGCCGACTTTTGGCTCTTTGCCAGAAGTCTCTGTGAGGTCACTTTTCTGCCGCTGCGTCTCTCAAAACAGAAAACAGATCTCAGCTCAACGTTGAACATGAATTGTATCAAATCTACAACCCTGTTTTTAAAAAGATGTGTAGAGTAAAGCAGCTCACTGCAGCCACTAATACTGATACAACCTGATGCTCACATATCTGCACTCATTCTGTTTTGTTTGGCAAAAAATAAATAAATAGCTTATTGTTTTCCACAATGAGCTATTTAGTAGTAACTAAATATTAGTTATTTTTTGCACAGATATAACTTTATTTTCATTGTTCTAAGTGATTGCAATTTAAAAATAAAAAATTGTCTGATGGAGCAATCTGATTTACTTGAAAGTGATTGCAATTTTTTATAAAAGCACATATGGAGTCAAAATGAAGTTATTTACCGAAAAAGTTTGAGAACCACTACTTTACCGCCCCCGCCGCCGAAGCTGTAAACCTAGGGGAAACACTGCATTGTATTCATTGATTTAGGAAAATACACGTATTGGCCCCACATTCACAATGACAGCGCATGCCGCTTTATTCTTTCTACTTTTACCTTTCACAATAAAAGCCCTCAACATATACGACCACCAGTGGACGTTGATCTGGAACGTTTAAATGTCACTACAGCAATGACATAAATTAATGGCACATCAGTTATGATGGGATTTTGGACACAGCCATTGAGATTACCTATAACCATGGCAACCAACAGCAAGATTCAACATAATAGCTGTTTTAGTTTTAAACACAGGCATTTAATGCTGTTGAAATTGTAATTATATCTAACCTAGACCTCTACAAACTTAAACTTTGCCTTGTTTGAACCCAGCCATCTGAATGTCTGTCAAAATCAAATCAATGCTTAATGGGCTTCTAGTGATGTCCAAACATCCAGAGATCTGTTGGATAGATTGAACAATTTTCCCAAAAGATCGATGCAGAAATTAAGCTAAATGAAATTAAGACCCTTTCCCATCGTCATAAAGTCATCAAAACTTCCATCCAATAATAAAAAAAAAAAACTGTTAGTTCACGTGACTGCTGTTTACAAGTCCTAGTTGGCTTATAATTGCAGTGTGTGAAATGAAAAGAAGTAAAGGACAAAATGTAATAAACTAAACTTTTGCAGTTTGGGTCAAAGAATGGCCAACTTTCTTATTTTTCTCTGTAAATTCTCTTGAACGGTTCTGCAACTAATCTTTATCGCTCTCTATGTCTCCGTCCTTCTGTCCTCACAAACACCCTCCATCCGTTCCACCCGAGGAGCTGTAGCTGTAATGACGGTTGATGGAATTACAGTGAAAATATTGATCTGCGGGCGGCTCAAACACTGGGCAGATCCCGAGCTTGGCCGCCAGCTTCTCTCGGGTTTCAAGGTCTGGTTTTGGTTCCTGGAGAGCTTTAGAGGAGGCAACATACTATCAAGAATTAAATCACAATAACGCGATTACTAAACAGGGAAATTGGGATGATTGTCTGTCTGTTTGCAGAATATCTGTTGGTGGAAAGTCAGATGATGAGCCAAGGAGCGATGCCATGTTTTTTTTTTTATAAATGGCCATGGATATATTTGCAGAGAGGTGACAGGAAGTAAAGGGGTGAGAGAGGTTGGGACTGACATGCAACAAAGGTCAACAGAACTGTTCCATGAATCAGTTAACTGTCGAACAAACAATGTGTTGTCCCCAAATGGACTAAAAATAAACATCTATTTTTTTTTAATCTCCAACCAACACAGCAAAAATACAGGAAAGAATAATAGTGATAGGTAAATACCAGAGTCGAGGTGTGTGTGTGTGTGTGTGTGTGTGTGTGTGTGTGTGTGTGTGTGTGTGTGTGTGTGTGTGTGTGTGTTGAAACAGGCTGGCCCAAGAAGAGAAGAGGATGATTGAGTCATGGCTGCAGAGTGTTGAGGGCTTTTCAGCACAGCCCTGCTTATTGCACCTATAAAACCCCTTGTATCATTTTATAAGGTCTAGAAACAGAACACACAAGGAGATTTTAATGTAATTATTCTTTGCATCTCAAGCCAAGATTGCATGAAAAAAAACAAAAAACTTCATGGCATAATGATGATTATCTCCTGTAACCGCTCCAACTGTTTGTTTTCCCCAGAACTCTGTGTCTTCGGGTTGCGCCTTTGGTTTTGTCCCAAACCGAGAGCGTCTTCGGAGTTGCATTCAGTCGACTGGATGCCCACGTTCCCCCTCTGTCACACTGGGATGATAGAATTCATTGAGCAATACAGAAGGAACTTGTTCAGTTGCTGAGTTATCTAATCTTCTAGCCATCTCTGAGATGATGAGTCTGGGAGCAACAAAGCCACTTATCCCCGTCTGTCTGAACGGATCTAATTGTGTTCTTATCCTACAACTTCCTGTCTCTTCAACTCAGTTTAACGTCCGGCTTTCAGAGATGGGAGCTGCGGTTTCCAAGTTTCAGGCAAATTGCACTTGAAATTTTGTTTTTTATTCTAATTGTTTGTTTGTTTGTTGTTTTTATAACCTGGGTCAATTTAAAATTATCGGTTTTAATTGCCTCTGTTCCCCTTCTTCCTCCACCCCCCACATTATATATATATATATATATATATATATATATATATATATATATATATACACACAGTATATAGTCGATTGGCGAGTTCCTTATGTGTACTACAGTTGTTGTTAAATGTTTATATGCTTTGCCACATATGTTTTGGAAGAACTTAATTCCTGTCCGGAATACAGTCACTGGCTGTGTGTTTTTCCAACCTAGGAAGTGTGACGTTTCTCTAACAGCACAGCAGTCATAGGGAAGAGGTCACAAGTGGATAGGGAGTAAAAACTGCGTGACTTTGACACCAGAATCTGCCTTCTTGAGTCTCAAGGATTGTTAGGTTTTGACTACTAAAAGGTTTGGTTGGGATGAGCTAAAGATTGTGGTTTTGTTTCTATACTTCAAAGTAAAATTGTCGCACCTCCTTCTTAAAAGGTTCTTCTATACGACATCCAGAGCATTAATATACCAGAAAACTATTTGCACTGTAAAAGCGGTTTTCCTGACTGACCCACCCTTCGGTTCCCCCTCAGGTCACCACTGTTAGCACCGTTGCCGTTGTTAGCACAGTTAGCCACGTTACCTGCCAGCCACTTGCTCAGCCGTTGCCATGTGCCAGTGGAGATGGTTGTGGACTTCAGAAAGAACGTAGCTCCACCCGCCCCTCTCATCCTGTGTGACTCCCCCGTCGATGCTGTGGAGTCCTTCCGCTTCCTGGGCTCCAAGAAGGCCCAGCAGAGGATGTTCTTCCTGAGGCAGCTGAAGAAATTCAACCTGCCGAAGAAAATGATGGTGCACTTCTACACTGCCATCGTTGAGTCCATCCTCTGCTCCTCCATCACCGTCTGGCACACCGCAGCCACTGCCAAGGACAAGGCCAGGCTGCAGCGCATCATCCGCTCTGCTGAGAGGGTGATTGGCTGTAATCTGCCATTCCTCCAAGACTTGTTCGACTCCAGGACTCTGAGGCGAGCCAGGAAGATTGCAGCTGACCCCTCTCACCCTGGACATATCCTGTTCGAGTCCCTCCCCTCTGGCAGGAGGCTGAGGTCCATCAGGACCAAGACCTCACGCCACACAAACAGTTTCTTCCCGTCGGCAGTCGGGCTCATCAACAGGGTTCGGGTCCCCCACTGACTGACTCTGTCACCCCCAGCTATTTTTATTTTATTTTAAATTTTTCTCTTTATTCTTTTCATTTTTTTTTCTTTTTTTCTCTTCTTTCTTTCTCTTTACCGTTCACTCCTCTGCACACCTCATATTTAAACACTCGTCACTTTAACATACACTTTAACACACATGTCACTTTAACGTACACTCACATTAACGTATCTGTTGTCTGAGCACTTCTTATCTTACACTTATTTTAATACCAATTGCACTGTTGTTATCGTTGATTGTCTCGTCTAACGTCCCATGTCCATGTCCAATGTATGCACCTTCCGCCTCAAAAAATTCCTCGTTTGTGTGAAAACATTCCTGGCTAATAAACAGTTTCTGATTCTGATTCTGATGTTGAGAGCCGTGTGGAGGCAATAGATATGCTCTAAATTTAAAATGTAGGACCTGAGAGGGTAACGTTTTCTAAGAAGTCAACTATGACTTCAATCTTCATGTATGTATGTATTCAGGGAGAACCTTTTGACGTTACATTGATATTAAAAACACTTGTGAATTAAACTTAAGTATGTGACTGCACTTTTTAATTAGTTAAATAGTTGCCCGAGTAAGCTGTCACTAGTGACACACAAGTCACTTTCTTTCCCTCCCAGATCCAACCAAACTCCACCCAGGGAATCCATGACAACCAGAAGAAGTCAACAGCAGAGCAACAAATACAGTACACAATCCCTCACTGGCTTCCCTCCAAGGAGCCGATGCCTGAATACTGTTCTGAGAATAAGAGTTACGTTGTTGTTGTTTTTTCACATTCACAGGCATCTCATCTGCAAGAACGGGTAAAAAAAACTGGGGCGAAATTAAATGACACAATCATATGATAACATTTTCAGAAAGCTCATTGTGCACCCGTCCACGCTGCCACACACACACACACACACACACACACACACACACTTGCATTATCAAATGTGTTCCCCTTGTAGTGGGGTTTCAAAAACCCTACTTGTTGGTGAAACACTGGTGCCAAGGACCACTAATCACATGTATGTCCAAACCTGTTGACATGACCAAACCACTGGAAATGACAAAGGACACAGGTGTGATCGTGAAAAGGATCTTTTGAGATCACTGCCATATGGTACAGATTCCCTCCTTCTGTGTGCCATGTGCATGTTTAGGTTGTTGCAGTTTCATTGATCTGAACCAGAAGTTTCTGTCATCGCGTTAGCAGTAGCCTGTTGCGATCCGAGTGATGACAGATGTCTCTCATTGGCCCTCGTCTCACCTCCCAGCTCCTGGGCGGCGATGATATGTTGGTCACCCCCCACACAGCCGTCTGATCAGAACCAACCCGATCTGCTGCTGCAAGGACCGAGGAAGAGCTGCAGAGAAACACGAGAAAACAAAGTCACACAGAGAGAGCTATAAACAAATTGGGTGTTACACCTCGTAAGGACAGTGAGAAATCAAAGCAACATTCATCGAGGCCCAAACAAGGCTGCAACCAATGAGGTCATTCAACAGATAAACTGTGTCGACGTAACAGAGGCTGCTTAGGCTCATGTTAACGCATGTATGTCATAAATTCCTTTCCACTACTACACTGGTTTGGCCCAAGGCTTTGTTTCCTTACTTTTTTTTGTTTTGCTTCCATATCACACTTCCTAGTCAGGCTGAGCTGCTTGAAGTGGAGTTACTGAGATGTACGGATAGCACGCAGTCTTGCTCTCACTACTGGACGCAGTGTTACTTTTTTTACAGCAAGCGTATTTTTATTGGTTGATTCCTATTTACAGCACGGGTTACATTTTAAATTATGGTCCACATTGAGCCAATTTAATCTGGGCCTAACCAGTAAAACCATTTCATAATAACCTGTAAATAAAAACACATCCATTTGGAGGAGTTTCCCTTTCATTTATTGTAAAGAAGTAGAAGTAACAGTACATTTACAAAACAGATGATACAGTCTGAAATGTCTCGCTCATCTCTCGGCTACGAGTAAATACAGACTTATCGTTTCCTCAAACCTGCCAAAAATTCATCAATTGTTTTCGCAAGTTCTAGTATTTTTTTCGCCATAATGGGTCCGGTAGTGGCGCCAAATTTTATATTCCTTGATTATGAAAGGTGCCGTGAACACACCAAGCACACAGACTTCTCTTTTACCTCTAAAGAAAAAAAAAATCTGGGAAAACCCAACATTCTGTGTTCACTTTTCTTTATTTTTGACCCATCAGCGGCTCCTGCATGAACAATAGCCTACACTTGACAGTGTTGTCACGTATAAGCACGAGGGATCTATAATAGCACATCCAGCAAAGGGCCTGCTGCTCTTATTAAGGCAGCGCAACCCCCGTGGACAAATAGGAAAAGCAGTGCGTTTTATTGGCAATTAATGACTTCTTTAAAATGTCCACACTGCGAAGTCAGTGGGCCGAACTGGACCTTTTGGTGGGCCAGTTCTGGCCCGTGGGCCGTAAGTTTTACACCGCTAGTAAAGTGAAGAAATATGCTATTTTAGCTTATTTTCTGTGCCCTTAATTTGCTTTAGCCAATCCTGTTTAGCAGTGCTTTTAGCTTACAGTGAAGGCACACAGACATGTCAGGATACTTTAGGAGGACATCATATATATGGCTGTACGTCAAGCCGCAGCCACCTCCCTCCCCACGCTAATGGTTACTGGAGGTCACCAAAACACCTTTCTGTATTGTAAAGATGGAAGAAATCTTGGCAGGATTTCACACGGGGAGCCTCGTCTCGCTACTATTTGACCGTGAGTCATCGGATTGGAGAAAGCCAGCTTTAAATCACAGCTGACAGGGAGGTAATCATCTTTACTGGAGCCTGTTGTTCTTCAAAGCCCCTCGTCCATTTTTAGCTCCATGTAGTTTTCGGAGTTCATGATGTCATGATGTTGGCTTTCAGGCTGATCTTTTCAATCCTTAGTTCCCTTTTTAAAACCTGCCATTAGCCAAACAGGGAGCGAAGTAAACCAGTGATTCCGCTTTCATTTAAGTACCGCTGTTTTGCAGCAAGATGATACTTCCTGGAGTTCAAGTGTGTGTGTGTGTGTGTGTGTGTGTGTGTGTGTGTGTGTGTGTGTGTGTGTGTGTGTGTGTGTGAACAA
Organism: Myoxocephalus aenaeus; assembly: GCA_038501785.1. Taxonomy (NCBI): domain Eukaryota; kingdom Metazoa; phylum Chordata; class Actinopteri; order Perciformes; family Cottidae; genus Myoxocephalus; species Myoxocephalus aenaeus. The sequence goes on from JBAMJR010000379.1 coordinate 6,869,128, forward strand.
AGACACACTGAGCATCAGCAGAAAGAGGGGACAGAGAAAAATAAACTTAACCAGGATGAATTTTCAGCTGAATACAGCAGAGATGTTTTGTTAAAAGATTGGGGACGGAGAAGTGGCTGAGCTCATTCTGAGTATGTGTATATAGGAAGAAGAAATAAGGGTTTAAGAGGCCTCTCCTGCTCTTCAGAAAGACTTGTTTTGGGTCTAAAATGTTGAAACAAATGTGATTTGATTTTTAAAAACCTCTTCATTTAACTAACCCGTTCTCAGTTTCAAATCGTCAAATACGGACACTTGATCATGGCGCACTGGGGCACCCCACACTTCAAACAATGACCCTCCACTACGGTTGCACGTGGAACACACGGTAAACATTGTAAATTCAAACATAAACACTTGCTTTTGGGTATGCAAACGAAACACGGGTTCAAATAAGTTACGTAATGTAAAATGACTCCAAATAGAGTTATGGTTTGGCACGTGACACGATCAGCGAACTCCCGGGTCAAAGTCCCGGGAGTCCCTGTGTTTGTTTGACCCATCCATCCTTCCTCCCACCCACCCACTGCTGTAAACCTTTATACCAAGTCACCAGACTGCATTCGCTCAGAGTGTGTAGTTTTGCCACGGACGGGTTAATATTACTAGAAAGGCTGCATCCCATACAGACTCTAAAGGGTGCTTTAGTCGGCAGTATCAGACGTCAAAGGCAGTATTTGAAGCTCTGGAAAGGAGGCTGGTAAAACACAATACAATTCGGAAGCACTACAAACTACACCACCTGAAATCATTATAATGCAAAAGAAGATGCACCCACTGCTTTGAATACATCATTGTATTATGGTGGAGACTCAAAACCAGCGGATATAAACCCAAATTATCTGAACGGACAAATACCTGTGGAGGTTAAGTGAGAGCACATGGCTTTCTTTTGTAATTTTGGTGAACTGAACCTTCAATGTACCTGTATTTATGCTCCTATAACTCTTTTCCTTCACCGAGGCTGCTGCTGCTGCTGCCGGATTTCCATCTGCGCCCGCTCCCATCTGCAACAACCCCCGACATGTTGATTGCTTGATGGTGACTGATGGTTGAAGTCATGAGAAGATGTTGTGGTCAGAGTGGCGATACAGCATTATCCATCATTTTAGTGTGGTCAAGCTTCAGATGCTCACATGCTTCAGATGCTCTCGTGTGTTTGCCAAGCCATGGCCACAAATTATAGAAAGACAATACATCTCATTGTGTTCTTAAACATTCTTTAAGAACTGAAAGTTTGGGGGTGCGCTCCGACGACACCAGATAAGTTTCCACTTCACCTCTTTAGGTGAAAGAAAAAGAACACTTTTCTTTTCCCCCACATTAAATTTCCCATTGATCACAAAGCAGCAGATAAATACTATAACTGAACATCTGTTTCAAATGCGACACCACTTGGAACAGAAGTTAGAGACTGGAGGGTTTTAGAGACACAAAGAGATGAACCAGGTGATCTCAAATTTATTCTAAATGAACGTGTGGCCTGAGGAAATGTTTTTTGGGCTGAGGAGCAGAGAGTTTATTTGGCACATACGAATTAATGAAAAACATGCCAGCTAGAGCTGCAAACATCTGACTTTAAAATGAAGAAGTTGGGAAGAGGGCCATTGGCATCCCCACTTTATGCCCCTGGCCTTTTTCTTTTTCTTTCAGATTATGTAAACAAAACGTCCTTTTATCATAATTCATATTGCAGGTGGAGTCTTTCATGATTTATTGGTATTAGACAACGCAAACAAAACAAAAAAAAGCTGGCTTGTGCTTTTCTTTCACACTCTAATGCGGTTTTTACCGGTTTTACGCAGAGTAGACAGACAGAGCACAGCTTGTGCTGAATGCCTCTGCCAGACTGCTGACAACAGGACAAAAGACAATGAACACAACGCACCTGTCTTGGCCACATCACACTGGCTTCCTTTCTCTTTAACCGTTTATTGTAACATGGTGGAACTTGTTTTTTAAAAGGCCTTACATACCAAACAGACCAGATTGCCCTGAAGGACCATAGACCTGTTCACAGTTTGAGATCAACAAACCAGAGTCCTCTTTGTTTGCCATCGGTAAATTAAAATCAGTAGACCAACACAGTTGATTCATACACTGCTGCTGTTTAGAAATGGGCTTTTAATGGATTGCTTATAGATTACTGATGCTTTTGCACTTCAAATTGTATGTTTATTTGTATGTCCTTCTATTTTCCAAAAGCTTTCAATTTCTGCCTTGTTTTTTATAGCTTCCTGGTATGTGACTGATTTATTATGCAGCATGTTAAGCTTTACGAAATTAAAGAATGAAAGATGCTATAAATTAAATTGATTGTAAACTCAAAATGGGAGCACATACGGGATAAACGTAAAAGTACAATCATTTTAAGAGCTCTTGGACTGAAATTGAACTTGGTCAGCCTCTGCAGACGTTGAACTAAGATAACTTTGTGTCAAAAAAAAGTGGACAGGTCCACTAATATAACCTATTAACTTGATGATGGCCAGATGAATACAGGCATTTATTAATCTTGATCCTTAAGATTGTTGGCTTTAACTGAAAAGTCCCACGACCATCTTATTCTACCATGGCAGCTTTTAGTTTTATTGCATGTATCCCCACCCCAAGTCCTTCAATTATTGCTTCTCTCTTTTTTATAATCTCATATAGTACAGTGACATTGAAAGGTGTCTTAAAACCAAATATCCCCAGCATGCTCTCACTGCCAAGGCATCAAAAAGCGATGTATGGACCCTTGACATCTTGATACCGACGCACACCCCTTTCAACCAACGCCAATGTAAAACACATCCACGCCATTATTAGAAGCTCAAAGCTCGATCCTCATCGAGGTTATTTTTATTTTGTGTTCTTTTCCTGACATTCATGCCGGGCAGAAAAGAGACCAGGTTATAACAATAAGTAGAGACTATGACTCACCTGAATTTCATCAGTTACAATATAAAAGGAATTAACAACCCAATTAAAAGAAGAAAAAAATCCTAGGGCAACTAAAACAAATGAAGTGTTCGGTAGCTCTAATTCAGGAAACACATTTATCTGAATTAGAACACCTAAAACTAAAAAGAGTGGGTTGACCAGGTCTATAGTGTATCATGTAAGAAGGGGAAGAAAAGAGGGGTAGCTATCCTGTTTAGTAAATCGGTGTTCTATAATAATAATAATGAGAAAACTTTCCAAGATGTAGAGGGCCGGTATGTAATGGTGATTGGAACTGTTCGGGGCATAAAGATAACCCTCTTAAATATATATGCCCTAAATGAAGACTGTCCACTTTTCTTTAAAAAGATGGCAGATAAAGGCGAAGGGTGTCTACTTATAGGAGGAGACTTTAATTGTACACTGAACGCCAAGTTAGATAGACTACCAGCAATAATAAGACCCCAGTCTAGAATGTCTGAGGACTTATCGGATATGTTGAAGGAGCTAGGCCTAGTGGATGTCTGGCGACATCTTCACCCTGGGGAGAAAGATTTCACATTCATGTCCCTAGTACATCTATTCAAGGATAGACTATTTCTGCATGTCAAAGAGAGACATACATCGAGTAAAAGAAAGTACAATCGAACCAATTACAATTTCCGACCATGGCCCGGTCGTTATGAAAATAAATGTAGGTCTTGAGAATCCCTTTAGAGGATCAATGTCTCATTGTTGGCAGACAAGAAATACAATCCGGTCTATCTGAGTACTTTGCCATAAATGATGATGGTAATGTTGCTCCCTCAATATTATGGGACGCAGGAATGGCCACAATGAGGGGGGAAATTATTTATATAGGATCTAGAATGAAGAAACAAAGGCTCGTGAAACAACAAGAACTGGAACTTGAATTAAAAAGATGAGAGAACACAAGATACATAGAAAAGATGATATATTTAAAAAGCTCAGGGAAGTAAGGCTACGGTTGGATGAGGCACTATCATATAAAAAGCAGAAGGAGCTATCTGGTATATCAATAGAAAATATTAAGAAATGGGAAATAAAAGCTAGCAGATTGTTGGCTTTTAATCTCCAGAAAGCACAATCTAACCGTGCAATTCCTAAAATTAAAAACCCTGAATCTAACCATCTGGAGACTGACCCTCAGGAAATATCAGATGCTTTCACAAAATATTATAAACAATTATATAAGTGTCAATAACTAGAATTAAAGAAAGAGAAAATAGGAGTTTTTTAAACCCCTCCAAATGACCAAAATGTCAAATGAGGAAGCAACCAAATTAGTAGAACCCATCACACAAGATGACATTAAAGAAACCATTGCCAAATAAAAAAAACTAAAAAAATCGCCGGGGACAGATGGATTTGCTGGGGAATATTACAAAGCCTTTGGGAATGACCTCACCCCTATACTAAGCAAAGTATATAACTATGTACTAAAAACGGGAGATCCACCGAAATCATGGTCCGAAGCCATCATTACGGTCCTACACAAAGAAGGAAAAGATCCCTTACAATGCACCAGCTACCGCCCAATAAGCCTCTTATGCGTAGACTATAAAATCCTGACCTCCATCCTGGCTGCCAGAATCCCAATTATTTATATATATATATATATATATATATATATATATATATATATATATATATATATATCTCATTTAATTGTTCTTAATTTAGCGAATCAGTCCTCCCCTCCCTTATCATTGAGCCCTCCTGGTGGAGTGTATGTGCAGAAGTGTGTGCATGTGGGAGGGTACATGCGTGTTTGTGCCGTGCGGGGATGTATGTGGATGCGGATGGTTGTGAATATGAATGAGCATTTGTTGGTGTGGAGGCTCACGTATGTAAGGGTTGGCATTTGTGCTCGCATTAGGACTATTGTTACTAAGACTACTGTATTGATTGTTTGCTATTTATTTTGTTATGTTTGTTTATTTGGATGTCAAGGATGGCTCTGATGTGTTGAAAACACGTAAAAAAAAAAAAAAAGCCACGATCCTCGTATTAAGAGAGAAGATGGCATCAAACAAACACAGGACTTTTACTCAGGGGACCGTCGTTTGTGTCTTGTGTGAAACCTCAATTTTAGTGAGAATGTTATTGACGTTATGTCACATGACGCTACGCCACAGAGACGTGCATACTTATTTATAAAGCCAAACCATGATGTTTTTGTTCTAACCCTATCCAAGTAGTTTTGTTGCCATGCTCTTCCAGAGCAGGAGCCCTGAGACAGGAGTCGGTAATAGTAATAGATAATAGTAAAAAGCTGGGTCAAGTGAATAAGCAAATAAATGCGGTTGCTATTGATGGTAGTCTGGTCATGTAAAAATGGCGTGTCGCGCTAGTGATGATTCTCTAGTCGGCAGATTCTCTAGTCTGCAGTGTTTTTCCTTGTAGGGAAACAAAAGAGCACCAGGCACTGTCCACAACTTTTGCCAATGGTGGAATGGTGGTTTACAGATACTTGAACCCAAAAGCACAACTCGGAAACAGACTGATAAGTAAAGTTCTTTACTAGTGTCCGGGAGGTCAGTCAAACACGCGAACAAATCCAAAAAGGGGCAGGCAAAAATACAAGGTTGAATAGACAGGCAAACAGAGTTGGAACAGGCAGATCAGGGACAATATAAAAGTATGCTGGAGAGCTTGGCAATAACACACAAGACAATCTGGCAGAGGACAAGCGCAAGTGAGGGGACCTAAATAGTGAGGGACTAATAAGGGAATGGACTGCAGGTGAGACAGGCATGAGGACCAGGTGAAGGGAATGAGAGATGATCTGGTGTGAATGTTAATTAAACAGCTAATAAGAAGGAGAATTTGTGACAAATGGAAAGCCCAAAAAGGCCAATTCCAAGTTAGTCAAGTTGTACCGTGCAGTAGAAACAAGGCATATGTCTGCAACCCTCCAACACCAGCTTACAGTTATTATTCTTTAGGTTTTTCTGACACACAGTGGCCAAAAAGTTACTCTTTATACATTTGGGATGTAAATAAAAATGCTTAATCTGTGTGCACAAACTGACATGAAGAGTGGAAACAGCAGTATTCTTTAGACTGAAGAATACAAGATGCCTCTGGGAAATCCACACCTGAGCACGCCGAGTAGGATGATGTTGATGAGGGGAAGCAGGCGGGTCAAACCTCAGTGGAAACCAGCTACCTTTGGGATCGCTGGACTGAACTCTGCTGCTCACCCTGTCAATCAAGACGCTTAGCCTCAGGCCAAAACACACACATACACAGCACACAATACACATACTCACCCGGTTTAAACTGCTTCAATGAAACAGCCAGCGGTGTCAAGACAAGCCTTGGTAGTTATGGCTCAGGTAAAAAAAAAAACTCCAAAGGGCTAATTTCCAATGCAAGAGGTTAAAATCCAGCTGGACATCAAAGACGCCGACAGAAAAACCAGAGTGCAGAGGTGACTGTATGGAAATGAACACACTCATAAAATTCATAAAGCACTCAATTTAAACTGTGGAAAAACATGGTTGTGGTGTCTGTGACGATGACCCACTGGTTTCATGGAGTGTCAGTAAATAGAAGTGATACGTTGTAGTGACCTTAGTGTTAACCAAATGACCTGCGATAAGCTTGCTCAATAGTATGTTCTCCAGTTCACTCCATTTGTCAAGACAAAGAGGCAACGCTAGCTTATACTAATAATATTTTGGAGCCAGAAATCACATGAGAAAAAATACAATTTCTCAGTTTCACTATGAAGTTCTTCCAACCGAAGTGTATCTGGCAACAAACTCTGTGGACTATCCCGAGTAGATGTGTCACTCTTTTCTTTTCTTTTTGCAGCTTTCAAATTCAAACTGCTATACTTCCAATGTCCACAATGAACCTATACATTTACTAAATAATGTTTAATTTCTATCTTTACTAAATAAAGCGCGGACTTTTGCTGCATCATCTTTGATTCATGATCCCTTTCTAGCACCCTTTTCAGGATCTTTATCTGTGAACAAAACAAGCCGTTCTCATTCCCAGGGTGTCAAAGACCAACGCATTGCCACGGCCCTCACGCGAGACGCATTTGGGCTTTCAGGGAACTACAATGTAAACCCATCCATGTCATTATTAGGCGCTCGAAGAAAATGCTCACGGAGTGTGATGACGTAGTGTTACGACCAAAAGAAATCACTTAGTGTGGAAGTTAGGGGAGGTGGATAGGTCGAACAAACACAGCACTTTGAACCAGGGGACCCGTGTTCATGTCCGAAAGTGTTGTTTTGAAGTTACATGTTTCCCCGTACTTAAGCTAATTAAGGGTCTTTATTTGAATTCCAAACGCTAACCATGCGTTTACTGCAAACATGGTGGAGCGTCAAGAGTTTTCCTCGCTGTCTTGTAAAGTGACGCCAAGAGTCCTGAACAAGCATCAATGTGTGACTAGTTGGGATGATAATGTGTCGATAAAAACAGCTTTTTTACAGAGTCGATGGACTTTATTTTGCCCCGAATAGTGTAGTATCCTCACAGTATTCCTTACGTTGTATGGCCTCAACGACATCCACCAAGACGGTAGGGCAACTTGTGTGTTGCCTGAGAGGCCAAATTTAAGGCTAAATATTAGGCCTAGTTCAGACAGACTTTAAAAAGAAAACAAACCTGAAATAATAAACGTGAGGCCAAAGACCTTAAAAAGTGACATTAAACCACTGCCGGATGTACCTTGTGATCAAGGTTACACAGGACAGCAGTGGACTTGTCATTATAGTGCTAGTAATACTGTATATGGCACTCGTGAATGAACCATAATTCAATGAATTACAGCCTATTAAGGCCATCCGCTGTGTGAATGGCACTTTTACAACCACAGCTGGCTGCTGAGCGCGTTGAGGGTGATCAGAAGCAAAGGGGTGAGAAGTGACAGGCAGAAAAAGGTGACGAGGGTGTGTGACCACAGGAGGAAACCCAGTCTGTTTACCCAAGTGATATTTTAATTTGCACCGCTGGCTTCAACCTCGTTTTTTTTCTTCTCCGGATCCTTTCAGCGTGGATTTTTTTGATTTTTTTTTCACCTCCTAAAATTGGTGCCGGGACGTTGAGACAACATTGACTTTGGCACAAGGGCAGCAACTGGGGAAGTGGCGGCGCTCTTAAAGAAGTTTCTTCCCTCCACCGCTCGCCGCCTGGTTGATCTCTGATCAATTTGACGTCCACAACAACCAGACGTGCCGGCTCGTGTCCCCTGACGCCGCTCAGCGCTGCAATGATGATGTCACAGTCTCCTGCAGATCGGATCTAATGCAGGAGTCAACGCCTGTGGAAATCAAACACATACCGTTGTTAACCAGTTGTTATTTAGCCAGGATTAGGTTTTTTTAATCTCTTGTGCAAGGGGATCCTTGCCAAGATGGCAACGTAAAAGTTTAACCACATAAAAACACTCGTAAACATTGTGGAATAATGATGAGGAATGAAAACAAAAGTATCGCCATTTAATTGTGAGTAAAGATTTCTTGGAGCCAATCAGTGAGTTTCATGAATAAAAACTCCCAATGAGCCCTCAGCTTGATCTACTGAAGAGACGTTTCCCCCCAAAAATCCCAATGTTTTTGTATTCACACAAAATGGCATGTTGTCAATACTGCAATCAGAGGCCATGTTTTTTTTTTTGAGAAAGAAGTCTTTATGTTTAACTTTGCGAGGAAGAGAGGAAGGGTAAGTGGAAAGAAGCTGGCACATCCCCTTAAAAGAACAAAGGGGCTCCAGGAAGTATTCTCGCTTGTCAGGCAGATGGTGGAAACTGAATCTCAGAATGTCTGCTCCATCGCATTCATCAGTGAACCACAGCAGCGCTGACACGCAGCCCGGTGGATGTTTCGGATCGACTTGCCATCATTTTTGTATGATAGCTTGTTGACATTCAGTCCCGAGAGTGCCTGAGAGGAGTGTCCGCAATCAATAGGATCCATCCTCTCGGGAGCATGAATGTGCTCATTTCATCTGTCTTGCTGTTCAATGCTGGTACTTCTTCTGAAGAAGTGGTATCTTTATATTGAAGGTGACACCAGAGGAAATTAGGGAGGCTCACAAATGATTATGATTCATCCTGTGGAGACCATGAAGATATCATTTAATGGATGTAGTTGTTGAGACATCTAGCTGTGAACGGCTATACTGTATTCTTTTTTCCTTTTTTTCCACTTAAAATAATTAGTTGTTATGTTTGTGTCCATCTTGTGCAGTTAATGGACATATTCACTTTTAACTCCAGTTTGGTCTCCACCCATCCTGAGGATAATATTTATTTAGCTGATAAATGCACCACTACGTCCTTATCTTCAGGTTTTATTTGAGTAGAAAAAGTGCAGAGAGCCTAATAACACAAGCCGATCTTACAGAAACGCGTGAAATGACTTTGGGACACATTTTTATGCCATTTACTTTGTTTACGTACATATTTCACAGCCCAACCATGATGTTTTTCCTATACCTGACTATGTAGCGATACGTTATCTTACACATTTCATGCCAATGCCATGTAATGGGCTGTTGAGAGGTCGTGGTCACTTCACGGATTTCTCTGTGAGATGACTTGGCAATGAAACATTCACTTAATATTACCAGAGCAGTTGTGACAGACATGTGTTTGCTTGTTGTAGAGATTTAATACCTTTGGAAGCAAAGGCAGACCCGTGGTCGGAGAGGCCAAACTACAGAGGGCAAGGAATGTGAACATCAGTAGTGGCTCTTCCCCCGCTGAGAGCAGAGATTGAAGCTAAACTGTGAACTGAACACAGACTAATCGTCCTCTCACTGTTTACAGCACCCAAGGGTGAGCTTTAATGAGGCTAACGGTGATATGACTAAACATCCTGCAGCCTTCATCCGTCAGGAGGGCAGCCGGGCCCCAGGCTTTTGATGCCTGTCTGAGCAGCAGAAGAAGTGGGATCCCTCCTCCTGTCCTTTCAGATGACTTTCCCGCGTCCTTGTCGAAGTGGAAAAGGGAAATGTCACAGTGTTGTGAGCATGCTTGGAAAATGTCACAGATACAGAACGAATCGAACACGGCTCTGCAAGAAGCTGGTGGGAGATTAAAGGAGATTTAAAGACAATTTTGCTTCAAAATAACCACTACAATCCTGCGGTGGTTATTTTAGATGCAGTGCTGACATTTCTGGCTTTCGAAATGCTCTTCCTGGCACCAAATCCATTTGAAATGAAAACTCTCCAACTAGTGCTACATATTTTGTTCTCTGGCCAAAAATTAAAATGCCAAAGCAGTTTTGTTATTTAAGTGCCGAGCATAGTAATGTATTAGTCTTTGCTTTGTTTCTGTTGGATCTCTGCTCTGAATAGCCACTTAAGTGTTCTCTGTTGTGAAATTTTACTTCTTTTTTTTTCCATTCCCAGGCCACAATAAAGTGTGTTTGTCAAAGCTACTAGATGTATCTGCCATAAAGGTTGCAAATAACTGTTCAATGGTGGAAAAAGTACTAAAATCCTTTATTGAATTAAACATCACACCAATGGAAAAAGCTGAAATATAAATTATTTTTAAGTAAAATATAATTTCATCAGTAATTTGCATTTAAGGTAAATTCGAAGATGAACTTTTTTTTTAATTAGAAAATAATTCAGGGCTCATTCTAAACTCACAAAAACACAACGATTCTTAGTGTCACATGAGTATACACTAATTAAAACATAGTTGTATAATCACTGGCCCTTTAATGCTAGAGGGAATACATTAATGTAAATTATAATACGGGTAGATCAAATCAAGCATTCTGATTGGTTGAGAGTGAGTCACGGGGTGTACTTTATTCAGCCATAAAGTACTGTACAGCCTGTTTACATTTAGAGCGTTCCATATCAGTGCGCACTTAAAATAAGGTAGATTTAAATTGCGCAACCGTTAGTTGTCATTTCAAGCTTGACAGTTACCAAACATGTTTGGTGTAAACTTTGATATTGTCATGTCCGCAGTAACGACTCGCAGACGTTGGTTTCCTTAACTTGCAGGTTTATTGCTTGAGTGTTCACAGTGTTGCAACGGGGCTCTTCGCTAACAGTAGCTCAAACGGAACAGCTAACAAGCTCACTTAGCATCCCCCACACTAGCATAACGAACGACAACACACACGTCACTTCCTCCCTAACCTAAAGATGAGGAATGAAAAGGGTTTGATCACAAAATCGTGATAATTTCCAGTGAGAGATAATTACGTCGGTAATTTCCCGACGCGAGGCAAGTTCTCTAAACATCATGGAGGAGAAAAATGACAGAGAAAAGACGGACAGAAGCAGCGAGAGCACTTCTTTACATCGGTGGCTGCGTGTCATCCTCCACCTTGCTTTCAACCGGCCTGGCAGTCCGTTTTATAGTCCCGTACGTGCGTCCCGTGCGTCCCGGGACTATTTTCTCTTTCGCTGAAATGCGATACACAACGTTTGGTGGCTACAACTATTTTGTGTTGAAAGGCAACTTACTATTACATTTATAAAGTCGCAGGTACCCGTATTATAAAAGCAATAAGGTATTTGAGGCAGTACTGTGTCTACAATAATGTACAGTTCAAGGGTTTGCCAGCCCTCCGCTGCGCGTCGGGCCTAACAACTCCCTTGAACACTACATTATTGCACGACACAGTACTGCCTCTCGTACCTTATTTCTTAAGTAAAGGGCGGAAAAAAAATAACTGACGGATTAACAATGTTCAGGGATTCATAGAATGTTTCCTTCTGACAGACACATCCTGCAGTTGTACATTTCTTCTCTGCTTATTTCCTGTGTGAACTGTGCCGCAGGTTAGGCTTGTGTCCCAGGCTGATATTGGACTTTAACTGGCCAATGTTATTGCCTGACCTACAGTAAAATATTGTGTGTGTGTGTGTGTGTGTGTGTGTGTGTGTGTGTGTGTGTGTGTGTGTGTGTGTGTGATTATTGACCAAAGATTAGTCATAATTAAAGAAAAATACAAAAAACTAACTGAATAATGCTGTTAGTATCGGCTTTCAAGTTTTCATTCTGAAACCTTACATACACAACCTACATGTGCGTTTCCTTTGGAAGTCAGGCCGGTGTCCTTGCTGTCTCCTGCTGTTCCACAGTCTGTGTCCACATCTCAAGGCCAATGCGTGAGCCATTTGGGGAGGCGGAGCATCGAGGCGTGATGGCCCCCTCCAAGGTGAATCCACCTGAGTGAGGAGGACGAGGAGCAAACTGACGGGCGAGTGGACACACCAGTGATGAATATGGATGCTCTGAGCAGCCGTCCTGCTGCTACAAAACACCCTCTTACTAAAACCGGAGAGTAACACCGACGGTGAAAGTCGGTCTGCTGGAAGCCTGTGTTGACATAATCGTGTGGAAGAAGTTATTAATATATTTAAGCGTCTTTAAATATTTAGAAAAGCGCTACATAAAATGAAAGTATTATTATTATTTATATATCAGGTTCATTGGCTATTTGCGCGACCCCCCCTCAAGGAAAATGTTTTGCATTGAACCAAATGAGCCAAAGTGAAACTGAATGAAACTGATTTCATGTGAATCACTGTTTCAATGTGCACGCTTTGGAGGAATAAGGAACAAAAAAACAGCCGAGGTACAATTATCTTAAAAGCTGTTTCCTTTGATGTAGCCTGTCATGAGCTAAAACCTATATAATTAGCTTGCTATATTACGCTCCCAATCAAAACGAGTTCAGACACCAGGATTTCTATCTGTCTCTTGAGAAGTGCTACCAAAAAATATGTCACCCACAAAATGAGCAAAACCTGGAACTCTCGAAGAAAACTTAGTTGTTTTTTTTCTCACACGCTTCCGCAATGAACGGAGAATCCAAAAAACAGGGAAAAGTCTTGATGCATTGAAGTGAGCGCTTCCCTTTTTAACGGCCTCGCACTTCCACAGGAGCAAACTACAGAGTAAGTAAGATACTTAAAGTCTCACTGAAGAATGTTTGTTATAAAGTGCATTTCTTATAATAACGTGAAAATCCCTATAAATATTGTTTAATAATCAGTAATCTTTATCCTCTGTGTCCCTCTGTTATTGTCAGACTTAATTTAAAAGTAAACCCTAGTTATCCTCGGCCTACAGCTCCATTATCTGTGTCAGGTGTACATTTATCACCAGGTCCAGGTGGTAGACACTGAGGTGCATTTCTATATCACTGTTATTGGATAATGGGGGTTGTGGTGTGTTGCAAGATTCCCTCGTCCACTCTCAGGTCATAATGGCTTCACAGCTAAGCCACAGAGGCCCAGCAAAGGTAGAGGAAGTCTGCCTGAGCTGAAGTCTTCATCAAATTGAAGTTTCCATTTCCCCTTGCCTCTGAAATCCCTAAAGCAGTGCCGCGGTGGATCCATTTCACACCTGGAAATAGTTTCCTCGGCGTGTGTGCTTCACGACGGGGCTTACAGGCAGGCGGGACAGGCGGGCGGAGGAGGCGCGGGACGTTTAAGCCTCCATCAAATAATGGCTTTGTAATTTCACAGCAAACGGCTGCGTCGAGCCAATCCCCAGCTGCTGCCTTTCTCTAATTTTATCTCCTCAGCTCTCTCTCTTTCTCTCGCTCTCTCCTTGTCTTCCTGTCCGTTCTTTCCCCCCCAGCGGCGGCGCCCCCTGTATCTCGGCTCTGTTTCCCGAGCCGTCTCTATCTCTGACAGCTACAGACTCCATTAGTTGTGATTAGTTACAGTTCACAGCCATGAAATGATCCTCGGAGAAAAAAAGAAAAACACCAAATCTGAACAACGCAGCCACAACGTAAAACCCCGCTGTATCTGTAAATGTGGCATGTGACGGGGAAGTAATAGGATGGCGTAACTTCAAAAGGCTTGAATAAACATCTGCACTATCTCAAACCGGGCTGTTCCAACTTTGCGCTGCTCTTTGTTGTTTTGGGCTGGGGAGAAAAAAGGGCGGGAAATCCCAGCTTTCCGAGAAGGTGTTGTTTACGAAAAAAAAAGAAGCACGCCTCACAAACTGGTTCTGTTTTCGAGTGTTAAATCAAATTTGACAGGCGGCATTATTACACAGGGAGGCTGTGTTCACACTTGTCTTCTCCGTGTAACTTATGTGAACGGATGAGCCAGATCGGCCAAAACTATGAGTCCACACTTGATCAGCGCGAAGTGCCTGATCTGATCGTGGTTGGCTGTATCTCTTGGTCAAAGGAGCGGCTATAATCAGGAGGATATTATTATCGTTATATCTGCTGTTTGCTCTTCCTTCCTGTAGTAGTAGTAGTAGTAGTAGTCGTAGTAGTAGGCCCAATCCCAATCTCTACCCTTACGGAGGGTATAGGAAAGTCATGGAAAGTTGTTTTTAAAATTGAGTCAAAGAGGTGTGTCCAAATACATTGTGAGAGTTCTGGCTTACTGGTATGCCCACCAGACAATGCAAGTTAGATGGGGCCAAAGTGTCTCAGCCCCCTTTGGGGTCAGCAATGGTGTCCGACAAGGGGGATTTTGTCCCCAGTTCTTTTTAATTTATATATTGATGATCTGTCCAAGCAGCTGAAACCTGTAATACTGGGTGCATGATAGGTAATACTTTGAATAATCATATTATGTATGCAGATGATCTTGTAATTTTTAGTCCATGTAGTGCTGGTCTCCAGCAGCTCCTGACTGTATGTACCGTCTATGGCGTGGAACATGATATAAAATACAATGCTAGTAAGAGTGCTATTTTCATTTGTAGAACAAAGGAGGACAAAAGTCTAAAATTCCCCGACTTCAAATTGTCTGATAACAAACTCGGTGTCTGTGATAAGGTAAAATACCTTGGACATTTTATTACTTGTGGTCTAATTTAAAAAAAGCAAGCCTACAGAGACTTCAAGTAGCTTATAATGACGCCATGAGAATACTACTGAAGAGACCGAGAGGGTGTAGTGCCAGTGAAATGGTTGTGGCTGCAGGAGTTAATACTTTCAAAGCTGTTTTAAGAAATTGTATGTATAAATTTATCTGTCGAGTTAATGACTCTGAAAATGAAATCATCTTGGTTTTATCAAACATAAAGTATAGTAACACACGCTACCAGTCCCATCTGTGGAGACATTGGTACAGCTATCTATTTATAAAGCATTGACAAGTCTATGTATTGTAATTGTGCTTTTATGTCTTTTGTATTATCTGGACCTTGAGTCTGTAATGCAAGTTTGATTGATTGATATAGGGCTGTCTAGCAGACACCATGACCAGGGTAGGAGATTTACATACCCCACTGAAAAAAAAAAGGGGGCATTTTTTAAACTTGTGAAGTAACATTTAACCTTTGTTCAAAATAATAAATATACTTAGTTAGGCTCACAGTGTTTCCCCTACCATTTTTTTTTATATAGCGCCAGATCACAACAGAAGTAATTTAAGGTTCCCTTTCCCAAAGAACCTTGTTCTGTTATTAAACAAACTAAACGGCCTTATGTTATTGATCTTATCTACACGACGGCATGTCATTTCTGTCTCTCTATGGTCGCACGTTTACAACTCTTCACTGCTCTCGGTATCGCGCACAGCGGAGTTCCGCCCCGATGCGCACAGACACGTGTGCGCGCACAGGTGAGCGCTGAGCCACTCACACCAGCGGGCAGAGAGTCGAAAAATATGTGGAGTGAAAAGCAAAGCGTCTTTGAAACGCTCCCAGGGTGAAACTGCAGCAATCGCTCTCCTGCGAGGAGCACCGGAGTAGCTCTCCTGCTCCGGGTTCAATAGAAACGATTGTGTCTTGTACCCCAAAATGAGCCTGCTGCCTGTGCTTGCGCATGCGCGAATCACCGAATCTTGATTTTTGCCAAAAGCCGAACTCCGCACACGCAACATCTGTCAAGGCGAAAATCTAAAACATTCTATGGCAACTGGACCGGGTCTTATAGGCTACAATGTTTTTGACGAGTTCATTAAATTGTCATTATTAGAGGAAATTTGTTGCCCCTCTCCTAGTGATATCAGGGGCAAACTTATATGTCTTAGGGGCAGTTTTGCCCTTTGCCCTTGTGTATTTCCGACGCTGACTGTGACCCCTTTATGGACCCCTTTCCGTAAGTCCGCATTAGATGCAGACTTTGCACAAAGGGAGTTACCCACAATTCATAGCAATGTGACGTTAAACGTGGGGTCATTACATAGATTTATTCATCAAACGTTTAATTTTCTCATTGAAGTTATTGACAAAAACGAGTAAATAGATTATTTGAAATTACCTCTCATCTCGTGAGGAAAGAGCCTGGAAGATATTTTTTGAAGTTGTCATGGTAACGTGATATGTTGCAGCACAGTGCTGTCCCATTCATATTTACACCATTTCAAGCCCTCACAGTCTCCATTTACCAGATGGCGTCAGTAGGTCCCTGAGGGTTCAGGGTTTAAGACGTTAGGGGGGACATTGGGATCGGGCTCTAGACGTGTTTTATTGAAGAATAGTCGCTGATGAAGCTCCTTTGATTGATAAAGACGTTTTCCTGTAAATTCTTCCCGATAAAAGTTCTCCGTTATTTTGTTATTCAAACGCTTTTATTTTGAAGCAGCAAAACCAGGAAATGTTGGGTTTTGATCAGCAGGATCTTAGAAGGACTTTTCCTCCCCGCTTCCCTTTGCTCTCGCTTCGGGAGAGGAACTCCTGTGAGGGAGCTAGCAGCTTGCTAACAGCTTGCTAACAGCTTGCTAGCAGCTTGCTAACAGCTTGCTAACAGCTTGCTAGCAGCCTGACAGCTACAGCTAATGTTTTTTGTTTGTGGCGAATGAAAGTGGATCTCACACAACAGTCACATGTGGAAGAATAAAGTACGCTTCACCATTCCAATCGGAGTGCAGTGATACGTTTCTCCGCATGAACTTTGTGCTGCATCACAAATGGCCAGAGATGCTTCACCAGTAGCAGCTTTTCAACGGTGATGGAGGTCTATTTAATGAAGATTTTTCCCTTTGAGACTTTGTTCTGCTACGGCATGAATTGTGAGAGATTTAAAAAGAAAAAAATAACATTATTATCATTAGATGAAGTGTTGCAGCAAAGAGACATTCTAGTTTTGTACAGACCGGCATGAGTGTTTGCGATTGCGAGAGAGCATGTAATTCATGGACTACGAGGGCGGAGCACATTGGGAGATTTAGCGATGATTTAGTGCAAGGCAGTCGTAGCTGTGGAAAAGTGGAAATGTTTTCCTAAGGCTCATAGCACTTAACAGCCGTGGGTTACATTCACAAACACACACGCTCTCACTCACGCACACACACACACACACACACACACACACACACACACACACACACACACACACACACACACATATAACTCACGCCAACACACCTGATTTTCCCGCCCACTGGAGTGCAGCAGTAATGAAGTGTGGATTGAAAAGCATTTGATGTGAGAGCCTGGCAATTAGAGACAAAAGCTACTGTACATTTACTCTTGCACGTACTGTAACTATATTCTATGCAGCATTTTTCTTTCTTTCTTTTTCTTTTCTTTTTGCTGTGGGATCATCTTAACCTGTTTATTGCATGCCCGGGCTGAACATGACAGCACAACTGTGATGACAAATATACTGGCGAGAAAGAGATGCTTAACTTTTCCACTGCCGACGTCTTTTAGTGCCTTTTTCTCTCCATCCACCTCCCTCTGGAAGTCCGCTCCCGGGCGCTTTCACCTGTAATCATCTTTCATCGCTCCAACACAGCGCTGAAGGCCCTGCCAGCCTCTGGATGGGGAAAAACACAGACGTCAAGAGCCACAAAAGAGTTTGATAACAAGCCTTCAGTGTTTTTGAATGTTTGCGTCGAACGCCAGGTTAAAATTCAGCATTGGCAAGAAACAGAAAAAAACCTTCCCTGAAATGAATTCGGTTTTTTAGACCATGAATTGCTTTTGACTTGTGTGAAACATCCAGATCCAAAGAGGGTTTCTACTCAACTGTCAGGACCCGTTGTGGGGAGCTCACATTACGTTACTGGGAACTTTTTTTTTACTCTAATCTTGCTGGCCGTTTGTCTGTGAACACACGGCTCTCTCCGTGCACTGTATGTAGTACATGTAGCAAACTATTACCCAACATTGCAGTTATGTTACTTATTTAACTCTGAAAATAAAATAAAAAAACAGTCAGTCCCTCTCTCTCTCTTTCTCTCTGAGTATATTAAAAAGAAAGTCCTATATATTTAAGCATATAGCACAGGGCTTTGTCACATGATATGATATTACGCTGTCACATTCTTCTTTCGACTTCCGGTACAACTCTCTCTGTTTTCACCATATGCGTGTTTGCGTTCATGTAAAAATATAAATATGTCAATACAAACTAAATACGGGAAATCAAAGAGGCACAATTAACCAAATTATGACATCTGTTTTCCTTTTCATACCTCAGAGCCCAGTGCACTCTTAAGTTCAAAACCAACAGTCATGTATGGAGGCAAATCAATGCCATAACTAGAGAGCGCAAATGTGCTCCACGAGAGCGCGCAAATCAAACAGCCGCGCGCGTAATTTACTTTGACGAGCGCTTTTACATCACTACGCGAGCAAAATCCCAGCTCGCGCTAGCAAAAGTTGCTCTCAAAGTTGGAACCTGCTCGCTCTCGAAGCTTTTACCTGCTCGCGCTCGAGTAGATTTTCTTTTTGACAGTAAGTGGGCGGACCCAGTCACCATCGATCTCTACATCTAATTGGTTACAATCCTCGGCTTCGGATTGGCTGGAATGCATTTCTAACCAGCACACTGGGAACAATGGCGGATGAGAAAACACAACTGAAAGTTGACGTTCTCTGATTACTACTGTTATTGAGTCTCTGTAGCGGTTAAACATGAGATATAATTCTGTTTTGAGGATCTAACGAGCAATCTTTATTAGTTTATTATTTATTCACAGTAACGTTACATCAGTTTGACTGAGGGAAAGTTAAGCTTTATAACCTAAGATTTGAATTTAACTTTTACTTTAAACTACAGTGGTGTCTTATTACTTTTGACCAAATTGTTTGCAATTATATGTGTATCTATATAAGTATATATAAACAGATACACATAATGTTATATATATATATATATATATATATTGTGTTTATTTATGTTACACCCATCCCATGTATCTATACTATTATATGAATCTGCTAGGTGTAGTAGTACTCTGGGTGGGGTCCTGGGTACAGTTTTAAAAGTGATGGCGCTATGATATAATATAATGGTTCCTACAATCGTTGCTCTCTTATTCTAAAAACGGAATTAACTGGCGGTGCCTCCAATAGAATAAAAGGTCTGTGCCTCTTATTTAGTCCTTTTATCTTGTGTTGTGATTGTATTTGACCCTTTCTTGAATAGTTCTTTAACTTGGACACACCCAAGATACATTAACTGCCTTGAAACACTGTTTGGTATTTATTAGGCGTATGCAACAAACTAAATGACATGCAGATCCCTTATTAAAGACAATATCAATAGAGATACTACGAGACTGACAAACAGTTTCTTCCTGCTGCTGTGACTTCATGTCACGGCCATACTTTGGATATTGTAGCAATGCATAGTGCACTTTATACATATTTTTGTGCAATACTGTCACTATATTTTGTGTCTTATTTTTTGCCTTAAGTTTATTGTAATTCTGTGTGTTAGGAAGACCCAGCAAAATAAGCTTTTCATTGTACAGAATAACTGCCTGTTATCTGTGCATATGACAATAAAAGAATCTTGAATCAATACAAGGTAAACTCACACATACACACTCAAAATAACAAATACAGAAATACATATAATTGTATATATATTGTGTTTAGAACTATGTTTATATATAAAATTGCAAACAATTTGGTCAAAAGTAATAAGACACCGCTGCAGTTTAAAGTAAAAGTTAAATTAAAATCTTAAGTTATGAATCTTAACCTTTCCCTCCGTCAAACTGATGTAACGTTACTGTGAATAAATAATAAACTAATAAAGATTGCTCGTTAGATCCTCAAAACCGAATTATATCTCATGTTTAACCGCTACGGAGAAATCGGAGCCAGCGGATCATTTCAAAAAGTCCTGCCGGGATCAGGCTGCTCTCGGCAGGCAGACAGAGCGCTGACGGCCCGGTGCTGCGGAGCTCACGGTCCCTCAGCAGGAACTCAACCCGTCGGCGTATCTTTTTAAGTTGGCTAATTCTTGAATAACCGATCACAGATTTGATGCTTAAACAACTAACTTCTCGCCTGAAAACATCCTAAAATTACATTTTGTGACTCAACAACAGTAGTATTCAGAGAACGTCAACTTTCAGTTGTGTTTTCTCATCCGCCATTGTTCCCAGTGTGCTGGTGAGAAATGCATTCCAGCCAATCCGAAGCCGAGGATTGTAACCAATTAGATGTAGAGATCGATGGTGACTGGATCCGCCCACTTACTGTCAAAAAGAAAATCTACTCGAGCGCGAGCAGGTAACAGACACGCGAGCGAGCAGGTTAAAGCTTCGAGAGCGAGCAGGTTCCAACTTCAAGAGCAACTTTTGCTCTCGTGAGCGGGGATTTTACTCGCGTAGTGATGTAAAAGCGCTCGTCAAAGTAAATTACGCGCGCAGCTGTTTGATTTGCGCGCTCTCGTGGAGCTCATTTGCGCTCTTTAGTTTTGTCACGGGTTTATCGCCATAGTCACGCCTATACAGGTATTTCCTGGAGAGTTCTGCATTGGTCACACACACACACAAGACAGCTGAGGGAAGACAGCACACTGTAGCTGGCTCTTCAAACGTTGTTCATTCAGCTAATAAGGTTTTTCTATCTGCTTTTACTTGTTATAATAAAAAAAAGGCTATTTCTCTCATGTGACTCATGGTTTGCAATGGTGGTAATTATGGTAGGCCTTCCTGGAATCAGTGTTCATTTTGTTAACAAAACCTATTGCAAAAGAGACGATGACGACGCGCCACCGACGTCCGTAAACACTAACTATGATGATATCAACGTTCGATTTTGTTGGTAAAAACAGACGAGACTAAAATGTGGTTTAAAAAATAAATTCTCTCTTTAATTTCGTTATCTTTCGTCCTCTCTTCCCGTTCCTCTGGCACTCTATCCGTCTCTGTCCTCCTTTTACCAGTCCTCATTCCTGACAGTTGTGCTACTATTATGCATAACATTTTGCAGTTTGCAGGTTGGGTCGGGTTTGGGTGGTTGATTTAATGCATATGTTTGCATGTTGGGTGATGCAGATTGGCTCTCATAGTGGCTCGAGTGGGTGCAACTGTACCCAAAGACTCAAAGTAGCAAAGCTTCAATCTTAATCATTCAACCCGTGTTTTTCATTACGTCATTGTGTCATTTCATAAACTGACATTTAGTGTGAAAATGGCTTGACTGGAAAAAAAGCCAAAGAAAAATGGCTTACGATAACATTTACTCAATGTATTGACAAAAAATGAACTAAGACTAATTAAAAGAGAGGTGCCTAAATGAACACCGCTTGGAATGACCGCATGCCAGAATAACAGGAAGGCCTTATCATGGGCTTCCCAGTCTTCCAACACTGTGAATGCAGTATAGTCAACAGTCAACTTTTTGTGTTGATGGTGGCTGTGTCCTCAATGCACTCTGTGACTGGCTTTGAGGACTGAAAATAACTGAATGACATCATGTCTTTATGAATGGTTGCCATTGCTGCATCCCAATGTAAGAGTTTCCTCTTTTGGCGTATGCATTTCAAAACAGAGAATAATTTAATTTCCCCCGTTCCAGGATCTCACATGACGCTTGGAAACACAGCTTTCTTGTCACAGAATTTAGTTTCCCTGCAGGGATTCTTACGTGACATTTAAGTGGCCCTTGTCAAATGCTCAACTCGGGAAACGTCATGCAACCACATTGCATTCATCAGGTATTTGCCCTCAGGCAAGTCATTTGTAAAACAAAACAAAAACGTTACATGAAGTGGACCGATGAAAAGTCACTAGAGTATGTAAATAATGACCGTTTGTTCTGCCTGGATATATCAAGTCATATTCAGTTGCAGATAAATAGAAGAGGCTGTGGATGGATATACTGTTTTTACCGTTACATGTGTTAAACGGAAATGTCACATGTTGCACTGTAAAATCAGGATACGTCATCAAACGTTCTCCAGTTTGCCGGTGATGCGAGCAGCCTCCTCGTGTCTTTCTTTGACTTAACATTTTGAGGAAGAGCACCCAAACACATCGTTAGTTTTTAGTCTCTGTGAGGCTGAAGGCACAGATGGTACTGCATGTATTGAATGTATTGCTGTGCACATGTTTACATCTCTTGGTTGACATTGTGAAAAGACTCCAGAAAACCACTAACATCAGTAAAAGCAGAAGATTGAAGGGATTTTTTTTTTATTTCCACACTTAATTGGGGAAAAAAAAAACTCTTGGAATGCATTAAACATCCCTGTCTGATCAGATTCAACCGTATAATAACGATCTGAGGGTGAAATTGGTTTCCTCAATGTGGATACCTATTTCCAAGACACTTATAGGGTTATACACCACTGGTTTGCCCGCTGTTGTGTAAAATTAACCTGAGAATGTGTTCCTGTCATGAAATTAGTTTCTATGTGTTATTTCTCAATCAAAATGTGCAATGAGCACAACATCATGGAGGCCAGAGGCAATTCCTGAATAATTTAGACTTAAAAAAGCCTGATGCCGCTCTATCACCTCATCGCAGATTCAGTCACGGAAGCAGGTCACCAACCCTCATCTATAATCCACAAAGAGGGTTTTCCCATCCATTAACACCCTCGCTGCTGAAGGCATGCAGGACTACATTAGGAGGGGGTGTATGTTTGTGTGGGTGGAGGTTGTTGTTGGGGGGGGAGATTATGTTGGGATACATACAAAAATGGGATTTCTTTCCAATTTTTGAGCAGAACTGCAGCCACTTTGCATGTGGACCTTTATTATAAAATCTATTCAGATATCATTCTGATCAGTTTTTGCCAAATTCATTTAAAAATGACTTCTCTCTTCCTAGACTGGGTGCATTTCAACGCAGGAAAGCACTCCATACTCAAAAGTCTCCATACTCAAAAGTCAACCACCAAAACTGTCAAAACATTAGGCCAACAGACGCGCATTGCATCCACCAAAGAAAAACATTTTATGATGACTTTTATGATAATTACTTCCATATCCTGTAATTATGACCTATGGTATGTGGCATCTGGAAATTATGAGGAAGTGAGGATTTTTTTTTCCTTAAATGCAATGACTTCAAAGCGACCCCTGGCCAAACTCTCGGTGGATACACCTTTGTAGAAGCAGTGGGACATCAGCTGAGAGAGAATAAAGCGACCAATAACGTATTATTATTATGTAAAATTCATATAAAGCATTTGGGAAATTTTTTAATTTGCCCCAAAATGGTGTTTTTTGTTGTTGTTGGTTTTAATTTATTGTTGTGTTTTATAGTTGTTATTTCCTACTTTGCTGCGTTGTCGTCCACCTGCAAAGTCCAGTTATGAAAGACATGGATGAAAAGATGTGTGGCTATAGTGGTGTGATACGATCGGGAGTCTGTAAAGGGTGTTTATTTTGAAAATTTGCCAGACGCTATAGCCTTTCCACTTCCTGCCCGGCTCCATCGGCTCCGTCAAAAATAGAGTAGGCGTGTATTTTTAACGGAGAGCCACTTCTGGGACGCTTCTGGGACGTTTCTGAAACGCTGTAGTGTCGTAACAGCCGGGGCAATGAGCCCACTGGCAGTTTAGGAAAGTGATGCAGCCACTTCAGAGCGGAGGTTATTTGAGATGAAGCTCACCCAGTCTGGCTCCAAACTTCTACAAAGCCGCCGACGTGTGCGATTTGTTCGGAAATGCATATAGGACTGGTGTTGTTTTACGACCAGCAACTGCTACAGCAGCTTTCATGTTAGATATTAGCAACATGACATTGGTGGGATGGATTCGTTACCCGCTACTGACTGGTTATGAAGAACCCCCCCTAGTTTCAAGTCTTCTTTAATATAGCATGATGTTCATTTAGTAAATGATGGTCCCATTTAGAGTGAAACAGACCATAAAGCAGGGTATGCTTTAGGCAGGCTACCCTGTGATTGACAGGTTGCTCCCCTACTAGAGACGTATACAACGCCTCTACGCCACTCCTCCGAAGTCCAATTATTGTAACTTCCGTCCACTGGTAGCAAAAAGCCAAAATGGCGACGGCCGCAAACCAATGGGTGGCGTCAAAATGATTACGTCCACTTCTAAAATACAGTCTATGGTCAGGCTGAAAATAAATAGCAATCCATTCTAAGCACCAGACTTAATGCACGCGCTCCATGACAATCAGAATAATGTATTCTCTGTTACCTAAGACATAAAAACAGTATCTTGGCGTTACTGTGCCCTTCAAATGATTCTATAGATTTTCAAATGATAAACATGTATGTTGATATGATCTAATACGAGTCACATAAATACAAATAAAACAACAGCAACAACAAGGACATTGAATCCCTTATGTGAAACAGCACTCGAACATAGAAGCCTGTGTGGTGTATATGTGGTGTGTATGTAGGTTTGGGTGGAATATTTAGCTGGTTGAAGTAAATATTTCTAGATTGAAGTAATGAAAGGCTGTCCGTGCTCAACCATGGGAGCTCTTCTGTTTTTAGCAGTGTAGCGTTGCACCGCTATATTAAGAACAAAAGAAACGTGTTGAATATTTCTGTTTACATAATCACTGCCTTTCTCCTACTTGTGATATCAAGTGCCAACACTTTGAGCTCTCTCACACACACTCTCACACACACACACACACACACACACACACACACACACACACACACACACACACACACACACACACTCACTACCAAAACTAGCCTGGACATTTCACTTTGGACCAGAGTGATCGACGGAGCCACTCTAACGTGGCTATAAATGATTTAATGTAGTCGGTTCAGCTTCACGCCATTATTTACATTACATCACTCTGTTGCACCTATGTTTTGCTGTTTAATATAAAACAGTGTAAATGAATGGGAATGAGTAAGTACATTTGTTTGCAACGTCAAACTGCTTCAAACTCGACCACGAGCAGCATCCTCGCAGTGAGGCACTTCAGAAGTGATCAAGCACACGGAGCCACAGCAAGTACAATTGCAGTGACGCAGCTGTGGAAGATTGCACTTTCAGCCGGCAAAACAAATGTGGAAGTTTAACTTGACAAATTGTCTGATTTCAGTCGTAGTTCGATCACATCTCAGTCCACATATATTTAATTTGTCTAGTGTATCGGGAAGGTCGAGAACCGAATCTGGCGCTGTGCCCACGGACGGCTGTTTCAGTTAGTTTGAGAAACGCGAAAGAAATCGGAGGTTTGTCGTTCAGGTCGTCTTCTATAGAGGACCTGGCTAGTTTCTCTCACTGGCTATGACCCGGCCCATGTTTTTCATGGATCCAAGACGAAACTGACCCGAAGGGAGGGACACAAATCTGTCTGCTACTTCAGCACCACGGCCAGCACCACGGCCAGCACGGCCATGGGTTGATCAACACGCAGCACAATTCGGCTACTGATATTTCAGAGATGCTTTCTTGCACAAGCCTCAGTCAGACAAAGCATCATTGAGTCAGGCGGACTCGACTAAGATATTTAATTAAACAACCCATATGCCCCTGCACTCTCCCTGCTACTAGCAAGGGGGTGGCTGGTTAATACATGCATTCTGCTCAAGGGAATGTACCCCCCTCGAACATCAGCTGTAAATTCTATACAAAATAGGATCTCCGTCAACCATTTATTATGTTATGAAGATGCATGAAGCAGCCTGCAGATTTGCTCAATGACACACATCACCATTGTGGTAATAAACAATGGCATGATGTATCAAATAAAATTATATGCAGCAGGCCGACATCCAGTAAAATGTTCTATCAAAGATAATAGCCGTGAATATGATCAAAGTCCATTTGATGTGATTTATTAACTTTTAAAGTGCATGAAAAAAAAATTGCATAATTGAACAGATCAAGGGATGATTGCTCCTTGTTTCTTTGATGTGCCTCGCTGCTCGGCTCACAATGTGGATTTATGAAGCCTGAATACTGGGAGGGAGCGCTTAATATCTCTTTCTGCCTATTCCTCTTTTACAACATATCGCTCCGTTGAGGCAGGTTCAGACTCGGGTCTTGTGCAACTTCTAGCAGAGCTGTCCCCTGTGTGTAGGACAATCACCAACTATTAAGGGACTGCTGGCAGGAGAGAGTGTGTGATGATTTGTGTGCTCGTGTGGGGGGGGGGGGGGGGGGGGGGGGGAGGGTGTAAAAGTTGCAACGTGAAACCTCTCAGCAGTGAGAAGAAAAGTAGCCTGCATGTGCAGGGCCTTTGAGGCTTTTGTGAGTCTCCACCTTCAGAAAAAAAAAATTGGCAGCATAAAACTTAATCTTACTCCTACAGGGCAAGAGGGGCCCCGACCAACAAGAAAGACAGACAGAAAGAGGGAGAGAAGAACAGAGCGAAGGAGGAAAGTGAGAATTTCTAATGTCAGGGCGTCTGTTTC
The DNA here is from genome assembly GCA_038501785.1 of Myoxocephalus aenaeus. Taxonomy (NCBI): domain Eukaryota; kingdom Metazoa; phylum Chordata; class Actinopteri; order Perciformes; family Cottidae; genus Myoxocephalus; species Myoxocephalus aenaeus. Next base: position 6,895,601 of record JBAMJR010000379.1, read on the forward strand.
AGGAAAACAGAGCTTAACAAGTATCGCATACGATCAAAGTGCAAAAGACACCTTTCCTTTTTTTACCTTCCCATTCTTGCTTTGTGTTTGGAATGAACAAAGCAAACATGCACCTTGATTGTGAATAAAAACAGCATTTTGTAGATGGTGCTCGTATCTTAGAAGGACAAAAGTCACCGTCTGCCATGAATTTTTCGCCATGTCAGCAGCATGGCTGTAGGGAGGGCTGATCTGCCAGTCTGTCGGTCGGTCACCAATGAAATATCTCAACGTGAAGGACGTACTGGGACTTAAATTCAGAAGCGGATGTAGAGGCCTATTGTCTGAGCACCCTGAGAGTGCGCAACAAACATTTTTTGGCAGTAATTTTAACACCAATACAATTGTTGTGGTGTAAAAAGAATCTGATGATGCTGATGACCTTCAAGATACTTCAGTGCGTCTTGCCGACACCTGCCTCCTCAGTTTGTATGAGCACGTCACCACTAAGCCCAAGAGAGCTGGTATTCTAGTCACAGTCACGGACCGAGCTGATCCGATTTGAACCAAATTAAGGATCAGTCCAAGTTTCGGACGGCCCGTGTTTTTAGTGAAATGTCTATTCAAAGATTGGATTGTTGGATTCTCGGTCCGCTCTTAATGTGTGCTCCCCTGTTTCCCCCCTTCCTGTCAGTTGTGTGGTTGTGGGCCATGTGCTAACGTTTTTCTTTATGTCAGTCTACAGTTTCTCCTCCTTGTTTCCGCCCACTGCCACGCCCCCTCCTTCAGCCCAGCTGTGGACCATTGCCTTGATCGCCAGCTGGTTATTTAAGGTCCACAGCGTGACCTGGCCCTTCGTCAGGTCGTCCCATTACCAGTCTGGCAAGCTGCAAGTGCGTAGCTTGCTCACGAGAGCGGTAGAGTTGCCCTCCCGACTCGCTGGACTTCCCCGGTGTTTTTGAGTTGGAATCTACTTGTGATATTTTGTTTTGACCGATGAATAAAGTCAGCCTTTTGAACCAGAACTGCCGCGGCTGTTGCATTTGGGTCCGCTACACCACACACCGCACAACATGGATAGCTTGCCTTGGGATTTGGTACACACATGCATGTGACCCTCAGGACGAATTGTGAAATGTTGGTGATTTCTCAGGTCAACTTTACATTTCTTACAATAACTTGATTAACATAATAAGATAAAGAACCTATAATAACATAATAATGACCAAATACCTACAAAGCCAACGGTGAGTGTATTAGAATGCTGATGTTGGTATTTAGCTCAAAGCCCCACTGTGCCTGAATAGAGCCTCACAGAGCCGCTAGCGTGGTTGTAGACGTTCATTCTTTTGTCAGGTGAGGTCTCCCTGCAGGCTTGCTCTCAGTTTCAGATTTCCTGTATGACATTGGTATGACACAGATATGTATGAAGTGCAAATTAAATTCAGCAGTATTGCCAAAAGAGACGAGTGTTTGAACACATGTTCCTGGCGATTTTGATCTATAATCTGTATCTTTGTGCTAATTTTGACAGTCACACGTCTTTTTCCGTGTCATCCACTCATCCTTACTCTCCTCATGCACGACAACTGTATGACAAAATGAGTAATTCACTTCATATTATTTACATCAAAATAGCAGGTGAATGCAACACATGAACATAGTGTAGTAGTATGAAGAAAAAAAGAAGAAGCATGAATGCGTCAAAAAGCCCAGTTCTGGATCACTAAAATCTAATCAACAGACGGGAGAGGTGGGTGAGAAAGTTGAGGCCAGCCAAAGTTCTTGAAGTCCTTTTCCTTTTCGACTGATGAAATGTGAGGTGACTGACTGTTCAAGCATTTGCAACATTTGGAAATATGTCAAGCTCTCCTGTTTAAATCATCAGTAGAAAATAATGACATATACTGCATAAAAAAAAACCACAAAACAACTTGTGATGGGATCGTACTAGTTGCAACGGAAAATCAGGCCAGGGGCGTAAAGTATATTTTTTGATATCAACAACACACCTGTAAAGTTCCCTGACTGCACGGTTGTGGCACTATTGCATTGACAAAATCTGTCCACAGACAGATTGTAGCATTTACTGCCATTTCACAAACAAAGAAACTGATGGAGAAAAAAAAAGCTTTTATGTGGGAAAGTCATTAGAATTATTGGTCATAACATGTGCTTTAAGTATTGATGACTGGCCTGAAGAGTCCTTTGTTTCTGTGATGACTGAAATTGGTACAATGGCACATAAAATATTGTATAAATGGTGCAAATTGATGAAACAGTTTCTCTCACTTTCCCAGTCTCCTGTTTTTCTAAACGGAGAGCTCCCTGTCCGACTACTTCAAGAGGAGAAACCAGATGCTGCTATGAGAAGAGCACTCGCGTGGGGACAATAAATAATGCAAATGTTCCCGGCACTTAGATTCAATCGCATTGTAATCTACGGAGTGTTGATCAGAATGCTTGGTTATCATTTACAAAACACTTCAGAGTGCATTAAAACACTCCTTCACATAAAAAGGAGCAAACTGAAGGACAGACACACCGGCAGAGGCTGCTTAAGACATAAAATAGTTCACAATAGTTCACGGAGTGCCTTTCCCATGGCACTCCTTTAATACAAACCACTAATAGGCACTTTTAAATGGTCCAATACAAACACAAAGCCCAACGACAGCTATATGTCCAACCAGGCTGCTTTCGGGTGCTAATTTAATACAGGAGACAGAGAGGAGCTGGGCGAGAGACCACAAGCTAGCCGGTTTGAAAGCAGAGCCGCCGTGGTCTTGGAGTCGCCCTCGCCTCCCCACTGAGGCCAATTTGCAGACGTTCATTTCATCTCCTATCCATCAGCTGGAATGGAGGGGACGGGGGGGAGTTGCGAGGAGAAATAAGGCTAAGTGAGACTCGGGGGGGATCGGAGACCACCGAGCATCTAGCTGGGCTCCTCTCTCTCCCAATGCCGAGATCAATGAGGTTCTCCTCCTCGTCCTCCTTTTTCATGGCTCCCGTCTCCGGAACAAAATAACCTCTTCACACTCTCACAGCCCCTCCTCCTCGCCCCAGAGGCCATGCACTCACCCGAGAGACGTTGTTAAGAGTAGTTACCAATTGGTACAAACACAGCGGTTGTTGCTGGTCGGCAGGGGGAAAAAAAATGCTAAAATGTCTTTTGAAGCAGAAATCCACAAAATGTTGGAATGTTATTTTGTGTAATTTTCCCTGCTCTCCCTCTGAACAATGTTGATTGGTTTTGTTGGCAACCATATGCTGTGGAATTTCATCCCCTCAGTAAATTATTCATTTGTTCTCACGACCTGGTGGGTTGATAACCTTTGACCTTTCAGTGCAAACCAGCAAACAAATCATTGATTGTTTTAAAGGTTCTATATATGGGATTTAGATCATTATTAGAGCAGTCTCTCTGTTGTGCCCTACTTGCTTGCTATTGGCCGCCACTCTGCACTGCGCTCATACGGCGGTTACCACTGATGAGGCCAATCCAATCCAAGGCATTGTTGCGTAACACCTCCTGTCTGGTTCCCCCCCTCCAGGTAAAAACTGTAGCTCTGTCTGTTTTTACACTGTTCGTGCTATTAGCACCATTAGCGCCCAACAGTCGCGTCAGCTGTCGCCATGTTGAGAGCCGCGCAGTGGCAGTAGACATGCTACATTAATTGGTTCCAACCTCTAAAAATGTGAGGATTTGCAACTATTCCTTTCATTTATCTCATATCTACTTTCTGAAATCCCATTTTCGTGACAATTCATTGACAAACAAAGCTCATCAAGCTGCGAAGGGCCGAACATTGTTACCAACTAAGGTCCCAGACCAGATTTCTCCTCAGATTGGATAAATCGACCCAAAACCCCTGCAGTCAGAGTCCGGTTTAAGAGAAGATGGTACGCAGATTTTGTGTTTCTTTGGACAGAGCCACAGCAGATTTTTGCTATGTTCATATTAATGTCTAGAAATTGTAGCAGATACCAGAGAAATATTCACAGCAGACGCGACCAGCGATCGTTCCAAAACCTCACCCTAATTTCTCATACTGTCGATTGATAGACTGCAATCAACAGACATGATAAGTGCTGTGCTTTATTTGTGGTGCGTTTCATGAAGCTTCTGATGACATATTTTTCATGTTTTTAATATAGTAGCACTGATATGTAGCTCAGAAAAATGTGTGTGTGGTTCTGACCTTGTGGTTGCAGTAATGACATGTTTAGGAGGACGATGGCGCCAGACAGCTCAGTAGACCCCTACCACACTTATAATTTGAGGACAGAATTGCATCGGTCAGAAGTGTTCAACACACAGCGGCTTGAAAAACACCAGATGAAAGCAAACAGTCCAAACACATTTTGTGGAGGGCATGTTTATGATTTTTTCAGGAATTTAGAGCACCCAGTTGCAATATTAGACAGTGCAGACAGTGTGTAATTACTTTGAGTATTCCTCCGAGGGATCTCATGGAGAAGCAGCAGCGGCAGCCACGCTGAAGCCGGCAGAGCTTCACGTCTCATTAAGCTGACGCTCTTCACCCCTGCGACCCGGAGAGCGAGCACTTTGGATTTTCGTGTCTGGCTCAAGGACACGTGGACAGGGGAGCGTTTCATGGATAGAAACCGTAAACCCTGCATGGTGACCTGAGATGACCTCCCTAACCTCCAATGCATCCATACCCTCCCTCAGAGAAAACCCCAAAGACATTCTGACGGACAAGCTGAGCGTCTGGCTGCCAAACAAATGTGTGTGGTTCGGTGTCTGTTCTATTGGTTTAATCAGCTGCAACATCCCACCAAGTGTATTGCTCACAGTATGAGATTATCATAAGTACATTATGTTACGGCGATGTTCTTATTTCATTCATTGAGTCGTATGGTAATAGCATCAAGTGGACATTTTTAATCAGCCTAGTAAGAAAACAGCTTGAGGAAGAAAGCACCTTCGATAAGAGTTCTTGAGGGTCTTTGTTTTGTCTCCTACTCCTGAGGGAAATATCTGGATCTTTATCAGCTAAAGGCTCCGTTACCTTCACCAGCTATAGTCACGAACTGTGTCCGTCCTGTCGGTTTGGCAAACTTTTAGTGGCAAACTTGCATGGATTTATTAAACAAAGAATATATTTGTCAAATGTTGTTTGTTGCGATGCAGGGTTATCGCCCGACCCAGTCGCCAAAACGTCTCTATCCGTTTCTAACCAGGTGCCAATGGCACTTGGGCGTTCTTGCGTTGTGTTTACAGGACAATGTCACACCGTTCCATAACTGTTTTACAATGTAAAACTTGGTAATGGATGTGTTCGAAAAAATAAGTATTTCTGGGCATAAGAGCTTCACATCGCCTGCCAAAATCACGGCTTGGCACGGTGCTGTTCATCAAGTACTGGTTTCTTGTTTGGTTCCATCCGACAAGCGTTTCCTTGAGGCAGAACAGGTTATTCTTGCATTTTGTGGACGAGACACAAAATTTACAAAAACACTTAAAAATGAAGGCCTTTACTCAGTGAGGGAAATACAAGTTTTGTACGGATTCATGCAGGTAGAGGACCAACTACCGGAATAGTATTTACCCTGTTTGTTGTCTGAGGTCAATTGTTGTATTGCCTAAGCTACTGTACGCTATTTTATTGAGTTTCCTTTTAACGAATAAGCGTAATTATCTGAGTAAACAGTTATGTGTCCGATGCTTTTATTGTGAAAGGTAAGAAGGGAAGGAGAGGACCTGGGATGCGCTGCTTTTGTCAAAGTTGAAAGGAGTAATAAAGTTTGCCGTCTTGCTTCAGACCACGCGATTGGTTGATGACTTCATTCGCAGTGCAAGAGCTCAGAAGAATCTCGTTACAGGAACAAAATGTGCTTTTTTTGTTGTGTGATATTCACGTTCTTTGTGAAAGTAATAGCAAAAACAACAATTCAAAAGACTATATTGAGGTTTGAATCAATCACACATCAATTTACAGGAGCTATAAACGGAAGCATAGGGTTTGTTTATGTGTGTGCATCTATGGGATAGTTGCCATCCATGCAGTGTGCATCTTGTAAAAGTTTGTGAGAACCCAGGCGGTGGTAACTCAGGCAGAAAGGTGAGATTGGTGGTTCAAATCCCCGGTTGTGTCCAAGAATCCTTGCAAAAGACCCTGAACCTCCTTAATGTGTGTGTTTTGTTGATCTGGGTGAATTTAATTAATGAGAAGAACACTCTCATTGCACTGTTGATTACAGAGATTGTGTGTGTGTGTGTGTGTGTGTGTGTGTGTGTGTGATATGAACGCGTTAGCATGCTCACCCGTCTCCCCCTCTGGCCTCCTGCTTGTACAAAAATATGTTTTGTTCACGGCGGATTCAGCAGCGCAATTATCACCGCGGCCTTTTCAGTCTCGGCTCTTTAGGCCAAGGGACGGAGCATGAAATGAATTCTGTGGTCAGCGGCCGGGCCAACTGGATTTGGACTGTGCCAACACAATGGCTGGGGCCGGTGCCAGGACACTTATTTGCTTTTGCTATGAAGTTGTTTCTCTTGGTATTTAATATGTACTGTCGGCGTTAACTTCAGGTTATTGTGTCTCCTGGCCTTTGGTCTGCATTTCAATATTCAATATACTTGGCTCAGTTAATAATAGTAGTTCTGCAAGCTTTCACAAAAAAAAAGAAGACAAAGTATGGGAGAAGTCTAAAGGGCATTGAAAGGTTTCGTCACGTTTGATAGTGTTAAACTTAAAATGGGGACTTTTAATGATATTTGAATTTCCAATCCACCCGTTTTGACTGTTTGAGGAAAGAAGCATACAGACATTCTCCATCCATCCATCCATTAGCTATACCCGCTTATCCTTTAGAGGGTTTGGGAGGGGGAGTGACATTGGGGCGAGCGGCGGAGTACACCGTGGACAAGATCCCAAAGCAATCACAGGGCTGACACGTAGAGACAGACACCCATTCACACTCACATTCAGTCTTTGGACTGTGGGAGGAAACCCCCACATAGACATTGCAAGAACATTTGAACTAATTTCATACCATTTTAAAGGGTCCGTTCACCCAATTTACAAAGATTTCTCACGTCAATCCATGTAAAGGGTTTTAGGTTTTCGGGAATCCTGTCACCCAATACAATGGAAGTGAATGGTATTTTATTGCTGACAGCATTGGAAAAAATTAAATAAAAAAAAAAACTCAACATCTCTTTCCAGAAACAGTGTTGCAGTTATTCTGGATGACACATACGGCAACTATCTGCACGTTTCTTCAGTTGAAAGTAGTTTCTTCAGTTGAAAGTAGTCACTGTTGACTTTTATTGACTATACAGTATTCAATCTCTGCCTGGAGAATCATGCGATCGGTTGCGTGAGTGAGTGTGCACCTCTGTGTCTGTCCACGGCTAATCTCGCAAACTGCATGATATTTTTGGTGGCTAGCTAAGGACCTCTCATGGTTGCAGTGGCCTTTCTCAAAACACCTTTTTATTACCTGTTTGATACTGCCGTTGACTGTTTGCTGACTCCTAACTCACTTTTCTCAATCAGCCTTCAGCCACGAAGGGTTGGAAGTGATAAGACAGCGGAGTAAAAGGTAGAACCCCAGCCGCTACTCTACGGTCAGAGACACAGTGGAGGACTAGGCCACCATGTTTGTTCATGCGGTAAAACAGTTTGCCCCCTTTTAGTGTTTTGGAAGGTGTGTTTGGTTATCAGCCATCAGCTATCACGCCTGGCGGGGACCTGCTGAGTTCACCTTTCTAGATATGGCTTTTGTTTTTATCAGTGAAAAATAATCAAAATAAGCCAGGACACAATCCCATGTTGAAAACCACAGCTCACATGATATATTTAGTGAAACAGACTTTTAATGATTGATAAGAATACACATTTTCACTAGAAAACCTAGAAGAATACAAACCAAAAGTATCTGCAGGGTTCAGTGTGACAATATTGCTTTGTAATTTGGGGAAGCAAAATGTTTTAATATCAAAAAGCTGTGGATAGAGCATAACTAAATTAATCTTAGTTCAGATACCGCTTACGTTTTCTTCTCTCCTCCACCCTTATTCTAACAGTTTACTAATTGGGCCAAAGATAAGACTTGTCCAAGTCCACAGGGTTAATTTAGGCAACAGGTGCTGCTCATCGTTCAGCAGGTACGTGCACACACCTTCACACCAAGCTGTACACGCCCCTACCCCCAAACACAGGTGTAAGCCTTTTTACAAAGAGCAAAGTGTAAACAGGCCTTCTTTTAGCCAGGAGGCCAACATAAAAGGCAGTTTGCCCGGGTTTTGAGGCTGCTTTAGGATTGCTGGGTAGCCTATTGACACAGCTGCGGGCCCGCCTTCTGCCCATATCACCTAAAGAAAAGAGGCTCGCATGGAAGCCTGCATGCACCGCAATCTGTTATTTTGAAGGTTAAAAGAAAATCCAAGCGGGTAGAAGACATTCTGAAGAAGCCAGACAAAAACCCAACAAGCCTTTATAAGCCACTGATGATCCGAAGCTTTTGGAAGCAGAAATGTAGGATTGTCTGTGTACACAGGCATGCCCGCACACATGTATGCATACATACTGGTGTATACTGTATGTGTGTGTTTTTTTATTATGAGTGTGGGAGCTTTGTGTGCACTGTCACTCTCCAGCTGTTGCAGGGAAAGTGCTGCTGCCTCAGAAAAAAAAGAAGCGGCACACAATTACAAGTTCCATTCTGCGGAGCACAAAGGGCCGATAGAAAAGACGTATTTATAGAGAACTCCTGGGCGTTTACGGCAGACGACCAGCTTTGTGTTTGTGATGGAACATGTGGATGAGGGAAATTGTCACGTAATTACACCCTGTTAAGCATCTGACCTATCATTTGGTTGAAATGTGAAAGGGGCGATTCGGCGAGAGCTTGTTATCAAGAATGGCAAAGAATTTCATACAGAAGGAAAAAAAGGGTTTAAATCAAGTGCACATCAATCAGTGAGTGATTTGAAGGACACACACACATATATATATATATATATATATATATATATATACACACACACACACACACACACACATTCGCTAAAGAACATCTCTGCACATACGGCATTGATTTTGAAATGCAAAGGAACTCTGTGGGGCTTCAGTGACCTTGACTGATAAGTTTGAAAACATGTCTTCTTTGTTCTCTGTTTTGGGCGTACATCCGCAGTAAGTGGGTGTTTTCCACCAGAGAAAATAGAGCCTTTGGAGACAGTTCAACTGAGTCAGTATATTTAAACTTGCATTCTTTCTAATGGCCATCAGAGGGCGACTGCCTGAGCAAATAACCCTACTTCTCTCTTGATTTATTACCTCAGTAAACATTGTAAACATGAGTTTATGTCTCAATCGCTAGTTTCAAGTCTCCATCAAAACAGCATGATGTTCATTTAGTAAATTATGGTCCCATTTAGAGGCAAATATAGGATAAAGCATGGTATGCTTTAGGGCGGGTCTAGCAACGATTGGTAGACCAGACAGAGTGCTTCAGATATGTCAGTATCATAACCAGGATTGTGTCACAGAGATCCAAAACACTGCAAGTCATCACAGAATCAGAGGAGAATTACACCACAAATCAGTAACCAGACATATTTGTCTAAACAGCCCGAGCCTTGATGATAGCGATGCCACATGAAAGAGAAGAGCAAACAGATTTAAAGGGGGCCCTGAGGATTTTCCTTGTAAACAAATAAAAGTCATCAAAACACACATGTATCCTTTAGGGCTGACAAAAACGTCCTGATTGGGATTTCTTCCCCATGAAACATTTGCATTTTGGGACATTTTAAAACCTTCATGGTTTACGTCTATGTTGACGAGATAACAGACCTCTTTTTCCCTGCATTTGTTGGCACATTGCTGTGTTTCTAGCTTCATTACCGCCACCTCGAGATCAGATGAACAGCACAAAACCATTGGCAGGAATATGCGCCACATCGCCCGTGTTAATGTACGTGTTAATTGTACACCTCCAGAAGAACAGAGAAAAACTCTAACTCGTCTTGCAAAAATAGATGTTTTTCACATGAAGTTCCTTCATAATAAACAACTCATCAAACATCACAGTTGCGTTTGGGAAAGTGTTTTGTTCAATCTCATTCAGTTTAATGCAGAAGAAACCTGATGTGATTGTTTTTTTCCGCTCTACCCAACTCGCACCCAACCGTGACTCCTAAACCATTACGGGATTCGAACCGCGACCGTTACACCCCCTACTATTGGCTCTGTTTAGTCAACACCCGTGTTTTGAAGTGTATCAGCTTGATGTAATGCCGCGCGGTAATGAGGGGATGAACTGAGGCTGGAAATGACGCCGAGCCTGCTGGGTAGGCCGGACGAGCGGCTCCCCTGGGTGGAGTCCGCTGGACGCGGGAACACTAAATCACCAGCGGGTCCCACAGTAAACATGTGAGCTTTATAGCAGCTCTGGCTTTCAGAGCTGGATGTCAATATTTGGTCCCATTCCTTGTGGTCGGGCTGTGACGCATTCAGCCAGAGTTGGATTTGTACTGCAGCCCTCCACAGGCTGGCAGGCCAGCGACAAACAAACAAGCAAGCTGCTCTACATTAACCAAATAGCCATTCCAATAGCAAATACAATGCTTTAATATCTTATTACCCAAAAAACACAAGCCGTTATGAAAAGCACCGCTGTGGCAGAGACGACTCTGTGACCTAAACAGAGCTAATGCAGAAGAAAAGGTGTTTCAATACAGCAGTTAAAGGGAAATTCCCTTTTCTTTCATTGGTAGAACTTTACTAAAGACCCAGGCGGCACAAATGTCTCAATGTGAGGCGTCAAAATACAACAAACAATAGAAAAACATTGAATCAGAAGGAGACATTCTGTTCTCCATTCTACTTTCTCAGATGCTCAAAAATGCACTTTCACTTCCCACTTTAGGTTAGCCCAGTTTATCTTTAGAGCTTACTGTGTTCTTCAAATGCTTGCATTTAGATCATATATCATACAAATTATAACCCCCCCTCCCCTTTCCCTCTGGTACATTTGATCTTAATTTCAGATTGGTATCCGGTTTCCCCACAGGACCGCTGAGGATTCATCATTTCAGATAGAGCGCTGTGTGTGTGCCTGAGACCCATGTGTGCGTGCAGCACGACACTTTGTGGAAGAAACGCGATGATGAGCAGCAATTTATCCTACTTTCAAATCTTAATCTCGCCCCCGGAGATAATTCATGCCTACAAAGCCGCATCAAAGCTCTTGGCCTCTGTTCCCATCTCAGCGGCTTTAACAGAGAGCATGGCCCTTCCCCATTCCAGAGCCTCCAGAGCTGCCCCAGCTTCACCTCTCCTCAACCCGGGCCTCGCCGTGCTCCCTCTGGGTACGGAGCCTCAGAGCTGGGGCCTCTTTGGTAGCAGCGGCGCCCCCGGCACTGTGAGTCATGGAAGATCTGATGGCTTTTTTAATGAGGCTTTAAGATGCCAGGTGCATGAGTCTGTATAGGTTGGTTTTTGCAGCATGTGTACTTTGCGTCGGAAGGAATGCGCGTGTGTCTGTGTGTTTGTTTACCAGCTTGTGAACCCGCGTATTCATTCAAATGATGTACACCTGCAGGAACAAGTGTGTGTTTGCTTGTGTAGGTGCTGATTATGTACATTCATGTCTAAATCTCTCCTGCACCTGACGGAGACGTTAATGGCGGCTCACAAATGCTGAAAGCCAAGTGAGCTCAAAAGACTGAGGCTGAATGTTTTAACAGGTGAAAGTGACGCTTTGTGTAAGTTACTGTCAGCGATCCGGGTTTAACTTGCTCGTACGCTCGTGTCTGCCCACAGTAAGAGTTGGAGACATCCGCCTGCAGCTGTTTATTGCCCTTCTTTTGACAGTAAACCAGCAGGCGCTCGTGTCTAAACGACACAATATTTTGTCAGCTCCAAAATTAACCATACAGCTGTTTACAAAATGATGCGCTTGAGGTTAGATTACGTGTGGAAAGATTGGCCCAATGGTTGACTATCAGAGAAATCAGCTGGTGACATGGTTTGTGCGTATAGCTATTGAGGAGAGTTAGACTTTGGTGAACATGGACATCTGCCCGTTTAGGAAACAGAGAGAACCCTCGAGGCATTGCATCCATGTTTTCCTGTTAAGGGTATCATTGTTGACCAGGACAATCTATGCAGTCTTAAATACTGTAGGTTTGACTAAACATCACAAAATATGATCACATGTGAAACATAGCATAGAAGAAAGTGGACCGTAAGCTGTAAATAACATCTGTATTCTCCTTTAAGACGCAGAAAAGACGAGTTACGCTTGGATCTAAAATAACACCAGCTTGTGAGAATAAAGGCCCCGTCTCATTGCGACCGAGGACCAGCCTGCGGTCAGAGCCCGAGTCTCCGTACCTCGACCGGCCAACGACGGAGCGAGGCCCGGAAAAAGCCAGCGTCCATGTCAGCACGCGTGTTTGATTTTGGCCACATGTAAACGGGGCCATTGTGTGAGGAGAACATGGAGAGAGCAGCGCATCCACGAAAATAAACCTGACACAGAAAAGCCCTGTAGTTAGAAGGGCCACAGAACAGGCTGCTGGGCTCCGAACCACACCACAGCAGGACGCTGTGTGTGTGTGTGTGTGTGTGTGTGTGTGTGTGTGTGTGTGTGTGTGTGTGTGTGTGTGTGTGTGTGTTTTTAACTGTGGCACAGCAGCCAGTCCATGTGTACTGTGGTGTGGTCGGGTTCCCCTGCTAAATTTAATAAGGGTGTCTCTGGTTACATCATGGCCGAGAGAGAGAGAAAGAGAGAGAAGGAGAAAGGAAATAGAGAAAATCTGCCGTCAGCATTATAATATCCAAAGAACCCTTCTGGTGGTTCAGCGTGTTTTTAATTTAGCCAATTACCGGTAGCTAAAAACCATGAGTCAAAGTATTTTTTTGTGGGGGGGGAGCTTGTTCGGGGCCAGAAGAACACCACAAGCTGACGCAATACGTAACGCAATGTGACCGTATACAATTGTCATGACTGTGTTAGCAGTTGTCTATTCATGGGGCAGATACACAGAGCAACACTGGCCTTCATTTAGAGTCGCGTTTAATACTCGGTATGCAACCAGATTACACTCCAAGGAGACTGTGGGTGTATCAGAGCTCGCTCGCTGAAACTGCCAATCGAAATGAGGCTGAGAGTGCTGCGACTGTGCCAAACGCAAACGAGCCAAAGACGCCAAAAAACCTGCTCAGCGCTGCAGAGTGAAGTGAGAATTCCCGTGTGAGTTAATCACTGCCAGTGACTTCATGTTACACGTGTTAATTTGATATATTAATTAATTAAGATGTAAAGAAAATAATAATTAATGAATTATCCTCAATTGAATTTGAATTGAATTACTAATTGAAGGTTTAGTTATTAGTATAATGAACATATTAATCAGTATCTCTGTTCTTCTCTGTGCTGTCTGGCACATTGTCTTATTGTTGCTGCCATTAGCCAGCTATGTAAAGTAAAATTCCCCTGGAAGATGTGGTAGAATAAACACACTGTTTTGTTAGAAAGACTTTAAAAGCTTCTTATTTTTATTTTTTTACCTGTTTTTAAGTCATGAACGGAGAACTATTTAGATCAGACTTAAAACATGGATCATCAGATTTACACCGCGTTCCACATTATTAGGCAAATTGTATTTAAGGCTCATAAACATTCATTTTTTGGTTTTTCAATGAAACTCATGGATGGTATTGTGTCTCAGGGCTATTTGGATGATTGAAATCATCCAAATAGTAATAATAATAATTAGTTTGCCAGGTGAGCCCAATCAAAGGAAAACTACTCAAGAAGGATGTTCCACATTATTAAGCAAGCTACATGTTTCAGGCAAAATGGGGAAGAAAACGGATCTCTCTGCTGCTGAAAAGCGGCAAATAGTGCAATACCTTGGTCAAGGTATCACAACATTGGATATTTCCAAAAGAATTGCGCGTGATCATCGGACGGTGAAGAAATTTGTCACCGATTCACAGCACAAGCGGGTTCGTTCAGACAAAGGCAAAATAAGGAAGATTTCTGCCAAACAAATGCGTAGGGTTAAGAGAGCAGCCACTAAAATGCCATTGAATAGCAGCAAACAGGTGTTTGAAGCCGCTGGTGCCTCTGGAGTCTCGCGAACTTCAAGATGTAGGATGCTCAAGAGGTTTGCAAGTGTCCTTAAACCTGTTATTCGGCCACCCCTAAACCAAGCTCATAAGCAAAAAAGGTTGCAGTGGGCTCAGGACTACATGAAGACTAACTTTCAAACTGTTTTGTTTACGGATGAGTGCCGTGCAACCCTTGATGGTCCTGATGGATGGAGTAGTGGATGGTTGGTGAATGGCCACCATGTCCCAACAAGGCTGAGACGTCAACAAGGAGGTGGCGGAGTCATGTTTTGGGCCGGAATCATGGGGAGAGAGCTGGTAGGCCCCTTCAGGGTCCCTGACGGTGTGAAAATGACCTCGGCAAAGTATGTAGAGTTTCTGACTGACCACTTTCTTCTGTGGTACAAAAAGAAGAACCGTGCCTTCCGTAGCAAAATCATATTCATGCATGACAATGCACCATGTCATGCTGCAAAGAATACCTCTGGGGCATTGGCTGCTATGGGCATAAAAGGAGAGAAACTCATGGTGTGGCCCCCATCTTCCCCTGACCTTAACCCTATTGAGAACCTTTGGAGCATCATCAAGCAAAAGATCTATGTGGGTGGAAGGCAGTTCACATCCAAGCAGGTGCTCTGGGAGGCTATTATGGCATCCTGCAAAGACATTAAAGCAGAAACTATCAAAGAACTCACAAGTTCAATGGATGCAATAATTGTGAAGTTGATATCAAAGAAGGGGTCCTATGTTAACATGTAACTTGACCTGTTAAGATGTTTTTGATTCAAACTTTTCTTGATTTCAGTAAATATGACCTCCTAATGCTGCAAATTCAACAAATTACATTTTTTTGTTCTTTACAACCTATAAAATATCTTGAAATTCTGAAATTCTGCATAATAATTTGGAACACTGCATTTTGAGTTTTTTATTTTTGAAAAAAATACTGTTATCATTAGGAGGTTTGTTCAATAGAATTTGACTTATACTCTAACAGTTGATGACTTGAAAATGATACTGACTGACTGTGCATTACTATTTAGGAAAATCTGAGCAAAGTGTAATTTGCATAATAATGTGGAACGCGGTGTATTTAGTTTTTCATTTTTTCACCACAGGGCTTCCGGAGGCTTGAGTAGATTAAATCTTTTTAAATATTTCAGATGTTTTTTGATAAATAATATTAACTCATGGATTTAGATATGATCAAATACTTTCAAACACCGACTATATCTGCACATAAAAGGCTACTTTTGGGGATCATTTTAATGAATGAATGAATCAAGCTGCTGAATTGTTACCCTTTAATGCGATATTTAATATTCTTCTTTACTGTTTTTTTTACTGTTCTCTATTACTGTTTATTTATATTACTTGACTGATTACTTACTGCTTTTATTTTATTCACTTGTGAGCAATGCTGCTGTAATCCTGTAATTTCCCCACTGCGGGACTAATAAAGGATTATCTTATCTTATCTTATGATCTTTTACTCTCATTTTTGCTCATCTTTTTTATTTTCTAGGTTCAGTCTCCTGACAACAGCCAAGTACAGCCTGAGAATACAATGCTGTATTACAGGTGACGTGGATGTCAGAGCGTCCTTGAATGCACCAGCAATGAGAGTTTTTAAGATAACTTTTTTCACAACTGTGTTTTTACACCCAGCGATAAAAGCAAATACAACAGCGCTGGATTTATTTATCGCAAACAAGTTCCAAGTCTCTGCGAGTTGACGTGAAAGTATTGCACAAAAATAAATGGAAACAAATGGCTGTCCGGAATGTAGGAAGTCTGTTTGAAAACTTGGCCCGACACATGGGGGTACACCCTGGACCGGTCGCCAGGCAGACAACCGTTCACACTTACGGGAATGTAAGAGTCAACAATTAACCTAATCTTGCCTGACTTTTGACTATGGGAGAAGAAACTGGAGAAAAAACCCGCTAACACAGGGAGAATATACAACATTCCACAGAGAAGGGCTAGTGAAATAATACAGAATATTTGTCCTTTCGTGTGCTAAACCGCGCAGAACCACCAGTATCGTCCCACGACAGTGGCAGGGTTACTGTGGCATCCCTGAGAGTCTCTTCCATGTGAATATGTGACTCCTCTTTCAGGCTACTACGGCGCCATAAATGTCAATTCACTTGTGTGGATGTGTGAGAAAGAAAGGAAATTAATCGCATCCTGTGGTAATCTCAGAGAAGAATGTGCAAATAAGCATGTGGCGGAGAGGGAGGGAAGGTCATATCTGTGTTACACACACACACACACACACACACACACACACACACACACACACACACACACACACACACACACACACACTGTACTGCATGAAGAAAATAAAAATAAACATTCCAACACCTGCCTGATCTTCGGTCTGTGGCAGCCTCCTCATCTCCCAGCAAGCTTCTTTATTTATCAGCGGAAGCTGAAGTGATAAGCCCACAGCTGCTCTCCCAGTACCGAGGAACACACACACACACACACACACACACACACACACAGTTTTTTTCTGACAGCCATATGTTGCACTGGCCAAAAGGTGTCAGACACCACTGGTGTCTTCGAAAGAGGATACAGAAGTCGGAGGAGCAGTGGTCTGACTTTTTGGCACTTTTAAGTGATAAGGCTCGTCAGTGCGATTGTCGAGACGATGTGTGCCAGAGCGTACGAAGTCATCCTCATTGTGGCGCCCCGGGAGGACAAGTCTGGGACCCGGACGAAAGCCCTCGGTGCCGCGCAGACAGGCGCTGTGGACACATTAATCACAGGTTATAATTAAATGTCTCCATCTCTTCACCCGGAGACAAGCAGCTGCTATCTGCTCACACTGCAGCCAGGCCGCCCAGGTCCTGATCCTGAATCAGTTCACCGCTCAGTCGCTTGCATATCCCACTGTCTCTTAAAGCCTCTGTTGGCTTATTAAATGAGTACCCACATCAGTACATCACATTTAATAATCCCATAGGAGGGTGTATTTATTTAATAGTGCATCTTAACGGTCTTTGCAACTATTATAGTTCCAGTCAAATATTCCCAAAAGAGAGTTATGTTGTGCCTGTGGAGCTTGATTTGGGAGGATCTTTTCAACGCCTCAGTGTGCTTCGAAGGAACCGCTCCAGTGTTTCTAACCGTTGTCACACACATATAAAGGCCAAAAGGCCCCTTTTTTCCTGGCTGCGTCTCGCTTCCTCATCCGATCTCTCCTCAAGAGCTCTGTGTCTTTTTGCAGCGTCATTGGAGTGTCGAATTGGGGGAAATTGCCGATCATTCCCTCCTTCACATGTGTTGTACATGCAAAAAAAAGTGAGGGAAGTATAGTGCCGTAAAGAATGAGAGTTGTGAGACAAATTGTGTGAAAGGCGCTGTTGGACGATCAGAAAAATGCACTGCATTAGACGCATACTCGGGCCTTGAGGATTTAGAGACGCAATCCCTAAGATTTTCATTCTCTCTTTCTTTTCATATTTTTCATTTGCCGCTTGGACGACATTGTTGACTGCTCTATTACGACAATATGTAATAGAAAAAGAAGAAAAAATGACTTGAACTTCTCCTGTTGCATTTCTGAATCAGTGGCTGCTCAAGGTGTGTTTGAAGGCTCAGTGGTTGTTAGAAATTAAATCTGAGACCTGCATGTGAAACAATATTTGCTATTACCATCAGCAAATGCAGCTGCCCAATCAACCAAGACCCAAATATTAAGTACTGCTACCTTCTCCCTTCTATTTCCCACTCATGAAGTATCGTGACAGTGACTTAGAGGGCTTATTGTGTCTAAGGCCCTAATCAAGTCTTTGTCGATAATTTCCTGACAGTTTTTTTCCAAAAGAATATTGCAATGCGGGAATCTAAAGGTGTAATGAACACAAAAAACTTGGCTAATAAAAGCTGATAATGTGTTCATTGCCTTTATGCTCTTTGCCAAGGCGACCACAGTTCTTTGTCCGATTGCTTATCAAAGCGCGCTGCATCAAATCATGACTAGGTGACAGCGCGGACCACCTTTTTATTTGGATGAAATGCAATACCCTGATGGATGCTCCACGGGAGAGTGCCGGGGAGGCGTGAGCCGAATGACGATGTCCCGTTTAGAGACGATGGAGCTCACACATTGACCTGAAAACCTCCCCTCCCATAGAACGAGGAGAGAGAAACATGAAGACTGTGGAGCA
This sequence comes from Myoxocephalus aenaeus, assembly GCA_038501785.1. Taxonomy (NCBI): domain Eukaryota; kingdom Metazoa; phylum Chordata; class Actinopteri; order Perciformes; family Cottidae; genus Myoxocephalus; species Myoxocephalus aenaeus. The sequence continues at coordinate 6,913,869 of JBAMJR010000379.1, forward strand.
GTGCACGAGCCGGTGAGTGATGAGTGAGATGCTTAAAATCATATTATGATTAGAATTTTAAAAAAGTGCGTAGTAATTCCAGGAAGACCATTACAAAACCCATTATTACAATCGATAATGGCCAATTAGCAGCGCTGACATTCCCAGATCATTACAGAAAATCATTGTTTGGTGACATTCACACTGCAGGCTGTAACGCCCCGGCCGTGGTTCGTGAAATCACAGCTGTCACGGCCATTGTCCCTTTTCCTTCTACCTCCGCCAGCAATCTCTGAACTCAGGCACAAGTGCAGAAACGTAATGAATGTCAGGTTGAACTGACACACACACACACACAAAGTCACAATTTTCACTGTAACTGCTGAGTCAGCATTGCCACAAATCAGTTATGTGTCACATCTGGCTAGAATTAGACTTGAAAATGTCCCGGTCGATGAACTTTACTGTATATGATGCTGTGCTGCTGTTATGGGGTATAACGTGTTTCATTAAAGTTCATTGTCTATAATGTATGGCTTTATTATTGTCTATTCTTTATATGAGAATAGCAAATGCGTACCTGTGTTCTTTGATGCTTATACCTTTGTTATATGTTGTTGTCCTTGTTTTTTGTTTAATTGTCTATTCCTGTGTATTTACATTGAGAGCAACGAGTCAAATTCCGTGTATGTATACGCATACGTGACTAATAAAGCTGATTCGCAGTCTGATTCTGAAACTGGGGAAAAAAGCTTTCATGAGCCTTACATGTGTTTTGGTTAGCGGTACTTAATTTCTTGTTTCATACTTAAAATGTATGCTGTGTTGCTATAACACAATTATTATAGGAGCCGGTGATGTGTCTGCGATCCCTAACAGTAAGATTATGGTGATTTTATATGATATCATTCTCATTTTTCAAGCTCCTGGTGGCAACATGACATTCCTATGGGAGTGTTTCCAGTCTTAATTAGTGCAAGTGAAATGACTTCATTGTACTCAATAGTTGTTTTATGTTTAATGGAATCACTCTCATATTCCTATGGGACTTTTGCAATGTGTGTGTGTGTGTGTGTGTGTGTGTGTGTGTGTGTGTGTGTGTGTGTGTGTGTGTGTCATAGTGAATAATGACTTTACAGTGACTTTTTGGACTACACTACATGTACACACTTGTGGTATAACTATATAAGTCCTGTTGAAGCCTCTTGTAATACTTGGGTTAAAACATGTGTCCACAGAAACCTTTTTGGACTTAATTACATTTTAATATAAACCACAATATCCCTCCAGCAACTTTTTGTAAATCTGTGGCACTGAATAATGGTTGTGTAATGACATCATCTCATGGCCATTACACCCCACTGTAAAAACCACTGCTCTGTCATTTGCCTCCATTGGCTTAAGTGACAACAGAGATGTCTTCTTCTTCTTCTTCTTTAACCCACATTGTGTAAGAAAGATCAGCAGAATGAGAGGGGGGGGGGGGGGGGGGGGGATACATATTTGTTCCGCGCTGTGGGGAGAAGCACAAACAATTTTCTCATGCCTCCAGATGTTGTTTGAATTCATCCTTTGATTTGCTGACCACCAGCCTCTTTTAAAGACATTGTAATTTAAGAAATGACACAACGAGAGCAGAGATTTTGGACGAGCCCATTTCTCGCGGGATAGGGGAGTAGGTAGAGGGATGAGGACAAAACACTCCGTCAAAAAACAACAAATTGGGGAGATAACATGTTCATTTTGCCATATAACACACATAACGGGATAACGATGCGTTACTGTGGCTCATTTACGTTCAAGTTAGCTCAAACACGCCGCGGTCGAGACACTCGACTCCCCCCTCATCTCGCGTTTGGTACGGCCCACAGCTCCTTTTGCTCGGTACATCGTCAGGAACTGGAGCACAACATGTTGGAGACCTTCGCCGGCTGTTCCTCTCAGAGTTAACTTTTTAATCCCGGTTTTGTCGCGTTATCACACACACACACACAAGAGGAGGAGGAGGAGGAGGGTCGGGGAGAGAAAAAGGGGGCTGAAAAGTCAGTCATGGTTTTGAGGTTAGCGTGAAAGCCGGACACTTGCAGCAGAAGCCCTTTGATATTTAACTGTGAGGAGCAGCAGCAGCAGCAGCAGCAGCAGCAGCAGCAGAAGAAGAAGAAGAAGAAGAAGAAGAAGAACCACAAGAAGAACAAGAGGGGAAGCCCGGGGAAGCGAGAGATAAAGCGGGGTACAAGATGCAGCTGGCCGCGGTGCTGTGGGGCTCCCTGATAACTTTGCTGCTCAGCCAGAGTCCAGGTAAGAAAATGTCCGTTTATAGAAAAGAAGAACAAAAAACGCTTGCAAAGTGGAGTTGAAACCGCACGTGAGCGTGTTTTGGAAGAGCTAAACGGACGGAGGTGTATTTGCACCGCCTGTGTTTGTTAATATTATTATTATTTTACATTTTGTATGTTTTTATTCCGTCCATATCGGCTCTGTGAACTGGTCTGACTCGCGCAATTCAGACGGCCAGAAAGCCCAGCAGCCAAGTTTCCCCCTTTTTTTTTGTTATTAGAGAGCGCAGTGCGTGTGGTTAAAATAGAAACTGTAGTGGAAAATATGTCTCGAGCGGTCATTCGTTTTTATTTATTTTTTATCGTGTTTGACAACACGCTCGTTTAAGCGACGGCCCGAGCTCTCACTCACATCTGCAGCATTTCGTAGTTTTGTAAGAAAAGAAAAAATAGATTTAACATGAGAAAATGTTGCTTTTAAATTTGAAATCTTTTGATACTTGTTGTTTTGTAGATTTTAAAGCTTTTTGTTCGCACTTGTATGCGTGCTATTGGAACTATATGGATATTATATGGTGTGTGTGTGTGTGTGTGTGTGTATATATATATATATAATGTGTATGTGTGTGTGTGTGTGTATGTATGTTTTTTGCTGTTACATGCCGTTCAGGTTGTATGCACCACAATATGAGGGCTGTATGCAGAAGCCTGGGGGTTCTGTCACATCTCAACCATCAGGCAGATTTTGCCCTCAGCTCTGGCTGATAAGGGCAACAAAACCCCCAAATCCTAAATGAGTTAGAAGTTGTGACATGTGTGCTGTGGGATGCCCAGAAGCTGAGAACGAGCCATGCAATGTGGGAAAAGCCAATGCTTTAGTGCCCTTATGAGCTGGTAGAAAGTTTCTTCTCCCTGTTGTGCAAATGATCCATTAGCTTGAAACACACACACACACACACACACACACGTTCTTCCGTTTTAAAGAGAAATAAATCCAAACATGCTGCTCTCGACTGTGATTGTGCAGGTGAACTGAGGCTGTTTATCTATGATAACCTGTATCCTGTCTCCTCCCCACCCCCGGCACTTATAAAAGGTCTGAGTGATTTCCCCCCTCCCCTTCCTCTATGTTTTCTCTAACACCTTGTATTTACAACATGTTAGAACAGCCGCTGGAATGCAAAGACCCAACGTAAGCTATTTCTAAACACACACACACATGCACGGGTGCCGTGCCCTCTGACAAAACACGAAAAGATTTACGCGACAGGATCACAGAAATTATGTCTGTAATTGGCCGGTTGGACCTTAAAAATAAAAGAGGTTGCTGTAATTGTGACGACTCCTAAATGTCACCAGGAGACCGTCTCCCAAAATGTCAGCCAGATAGGATTCAATATCCAATTGAAAACAAAGCCCCCCTGCCCTGAATGATCCACATCCTATTTATACTTGGGTCTTTCATCCTTTCAGATATAGTTATCAACGTTCTCCCCCACCTCGCCTCTTTATCCAGGCACACCGCGTAAAGCTCGACTGGCAGCTGGTTTTTGTAAGGCCAGTGCCCTGATGAATAAGGTTTTTAATTCCTTTTTTCTTTTTTTTTACGTGACCGTTAACCATGCTAGTAATTCCAAATATAACTTCTTCCCCTCAGAGTTTTTATAATTGTCTGGGTGGAAACATTTCTCTGGAATAGCATTTAAACCCTCATGTGACAGTGACAGACAGACTCGCACTATTGGCATCATTTTAGGGTCGGTGGCTCTTAAAGACGGGATCTCATGCCACAGTTATCTAGTGGTTGGGGGGGAAACTCCAGGGTGCATGGCGTCCCGACATGGATGCATATATTATCTTTTGAGCAATGACTTGACTAAATCAAATGTTCAAAGGAAGAAAAAAATCTAGTGGGTCAAGAAACGTTTTATCACATCAGCCACAAATGTTTGGCAGAGCGATATATCGCTCTAACCCTGACATGTCAGCTGTTAATTCTCTTGACTCTGTTGTATTATGCGATATAAATGATATGTATATGATGGGTTCATGGAAAGAGGATTTAAGTTGTAAAGGCTGTCATTTCTAAGCTGTGAATTTCTTACTGTGAATGGCATTATAAAGACCAGCCACCGGGCCCAGCTGACAGTAGATGACACAGGGCTAGGATTTATTACTGTGTGTGTGTGTGTGTGTGTGTTAGGTCAAGATGCCTTCTCAGCTCAGTCTAGTGGTCTTGCAGTAATAGGCCGAGTTGGTTTAATGGCGTGTTGGGGAGTGTGTTATACGGTTTAATGATGCCGTCTGGGGACAGGACGACGCCTCACCCACTGGACACTCCTCGTGTACTGATCAGCTATCTATTGGACGCGCAGGTCGAGTCAGATCCTCCGGTTGGCCAATGGAATTAGTACTTCCAGTAAAGTATTCTGAATCCCAAAACCAATGGAGATTGAGGATGGTGGGACATATTTAACTTGCGCGGTGAACTGTCCAAAACGCCTTCCTAGAATGGGGTTGGTCTGTTTTGGCTTCTGCAGAAGAAGAAGAAGAAGAAGAAGAAGAAGAAGAAAAGAAAGGGTACAGTGGCAGGAAAATACACAGAAAATAGGTGGGCTGCAATTATTTACATCATTAAAACATTTCCATTGCAGTTTCCCAGAACTCGAGGCTGCTGCATTTTCAAATGGGTTGTTTGAAGTCCCAAAAGCCCCAAAGGTGTTCAATTTAAAATACTCTAAAGCAAACAAAAGAAACGCCAGCTCTCATCTGAGATGCTGAATGTTTGCCATTTTTTTACTCGATAAAAGGACAGAGCGAGGTTTTCAGCAGCGTGTCGTCGTTGCAGAGGCGGGTCGCCTCACCGGAAATAAAGAGCGCTTTTTTAGCGCGCTTGTAATGCAAAACATTAACCTTCGGGGGGGGGGGGGGGGGGGGGGGAGGAATAGTTAAAAACTGTGCCGCTTTAATGAGCTGTCGTCTAGTAATAACATCAAATTAATCTCAAGAGACAAATAACGAATATTAAAAAAAAACTTCTTTTGTTTAATGAAACACAGGATTTGTGAGGAGATGTTTGTGTAAATTGAGTTAAGGTGTGCCAGTATCGGTCATGTGGCACCAACATGTTTTGGCGCCAACACTCATGATTTACGTCCTCACTCGTACATAATAAAGTACCTTTTGTTTCGAAACATTTAAAAACCGTACTAAGCAATAGAGATCTTCGTCTTGCCACCTCTGCAAAAATAATTTATTGAAGATAAACTTCACTTTTTAGTACCTCCTAACCAGCGCAATGCATTCATGGTTGAAGAAAAGATGTAATAAACGGTGCTGTGCCGTCAGTGTCTGATTTAATATAGAATGTCAAATTCTGTTTATGAACTTACATTTATATTTTATTGAGTATTTATTAAATAACAATTTCTAGAGGATTTTTGAATGGATGTTACTTTTACAAATATATTTGAAATCTCACGTAACCCCTGGAGTGCCTTCACGTACCCCTATTTGAGAACCACTGGTCTAGTGGACCCATCATTTCAGCACTGGTGGTAATTGATAGAACAGAGGGAGTCAAAAGAAAATCGCAGAAGCAAGACCAGCAAACGGTAGAAGTTCGAGGCGAGGAGTAAGTTGGTTGATTGGAGGGAGTTTGGTCCAAAGGGAAGGAAGCCTTTGTGTGCCCTACCCTGCCGCCTGTTCTCTCCTTCTCGGATTGGTTAGTCCCCCTGACATTGCCCTCCTCCTCGTCCTGGACCAGCCCACGGGCCCTCGCACACTTTCACTAGCGGCCTTTTTCGCAACAACCTGCTGGCATGTTTTTTGCGTACCCAGCAAGCATTACAATGTTAAATTATGACGTTGTCTTGCAAAAATAGCTCCAACGGCGCATTTTGATGAAGTGCTCTCAGAGTAATTGTGTTGGTATTAATGGTGTTGCAATGTTGATATTGCAGAATAACTCAGCCTGCAGACAGATTTATTGCTCGCCACGGGTTGTTTTTGGTCCAGATTCCGCTCTGCGGGCGACGATACCCTTTTCTCCGACAGAGAGGGGCTTGTTTTCGAGGATGTGGCCGTGGCTCACGGTCTATGAAACGGGACTCCTTTGTCTGCGCTCCTGGCAGGGTTTGATTGTTTTGGCATGTACGCTCACCTTCCACTCTGGTGACGCTCTTGTTGAGGCTGAAGCTATTCTGGGGGGGTTGGGCGGTGGGGGCTTCAGGGGAAGGGTGAGAGTTTCATTAATGGACGTGAGAGCGTAGCTGCCGTGTTGGATGGGTGTATAGGATTTGTGTGTGTGTGTGTGTGCCCTCTGGTTTAGCTGGTTCGGTTCGTGTCAGCCAGGCCTCTGCTTTCACCTGGGGAAAGCCGACTGGGCCACCCGATACCCCCACTGTGCTTTGTGTATCTCTGCTGAGGGGATGGAATTGCACCTCCAAGGTAGCCGTGGAGGTAACCTATGATTACTTGATTCGTAGCCCCCACCCCCTCCAACATTCCCATGTGGGTAAATGTCAGCCCCCCACTCCACTCCTCATGTTCCCTCACCTTCTTATAAATCACCTGGTTCCCCCGCCCCCCCTCCCCAACCTGCGAGGCCGGCCTCCTCTGCAGAGACCCCCGGGCCGGCTCTCATCTTCGTGGGTCGTTTCTGATTTCAGAACATGATGCCACGGGCCCCGGGGCCCATTTCTATTATGTTCGCAGCGCAAATGTATGTCGCAGATGTCTGCTTTTGAGAGCGCACGAGCAAGCAACGCATAGCAAACAAACAAACTCGACCACTGGCAGCCCTCAACAGGTGGCGGTGTCAAAACAGAAATGGTCCACGTGGTTGGACATCTTGTGCCAAGGTTTTAATTTCACACTCTACAAGGATGAGCGTTTGCCACCCATGTGGGTTTGTTTTATTTAAGTGACCTGATGTTTGAGGGGAATTTTGTGAGTGCAGTTTAGCTCGTTGATCTTTGACCCCCCCCCCCCCCAAAAAAACCAAGCCAAAAGAATTAAGATCCATTTTAACATCTGGCACAAGGACAGCCGATGAAAATAAGCCTTCCAAACGAACCCATTTATAGTTTTTCTGACTGGTTTGCCAGCAGCTGTGGGTCATAATAGATCGTAGGCTTGGTGGTCTGATCCCTACCTCCTCCTGGACACATGGTAAAGTGACCTTGAGCAAGACACTAAACCCCAAATTGCTCCCAGTTGGCCATCAGCGTGTGAGTGTGAACGGGTGAAGGGGAGACGGTGTGCCACGTAAATTCAGTCCATTATCGTCTGGAGCAACGTCGCCCCTCTCGATCTTCCCTCAAAACATGCATCCCTCAAAAACACAGTTTAACAAACATCTCAGAAAACTCCCGGCGACGGATTCTTTCTGAAACCTCAGGTAGCACAAATGTCCACAGGGTACACATTTTGTTCTTTGATACTGTTACTGCCTAAAACATGTTGTCGCATGAAATTCTGGACGTTCGTCGATTTTTTAACATTCTTAGGCCATGGAGTGTGCATGAGAGTTCCTCGGGGGTTGCAGATTATTGGAGAGAGTGTAATGAACTCTGGTTCTCTGTCTCAGCGGGGGTCTGCTGTGGAGGACAGAAAGATAAGCAGGGCTGGAGACTCGCTGTCTGAGCACTACCGGGGAAGGAGGGGGAGGGCAGGGACACAAAGACATTTTGAAGGACACACACTTGTACAGATCCATAGTAAGTTAATTCTTCAGAGGCGTCAGTTCACCCCTCTCTCTCGCTCTCGCTCTCTCTTGCTGTGACGTACTGGGAAAAGCGTCTGAAGGGGATGCTGGTTAGAGCTGCGCCATGTTTGGGGGGGGAAACAAACTGACCTTGCACTATGTTTTGTGCTCACTTAAACAATGTAATCCTACACACAGTGGTTGTGAAGATGTGAATGGTGATGGAATGACAAAAAAAACTAGAAAAAACAGGTCACACCCACAAGGTACGGTTAACGAGAAGGACTCCCGCGTTTCAAGACGGGTTGGGTGGTTTTGCTGACATTTGTACGACCCCTCACACTGAGGACAGTCACGGTTTTGGATGCTGAAGCGGAATATCGTGTCGACCACAGTGTCGATGAAATTCTGGTAATGAAATTTTGGTTTGAGACCTAGGTGTGAAATTAGTGCGGCTTTTGGCAGATTGTCCCCAAATGTGGTTTCCGCCATGCATAAAAAAAATTACAAATAAAGTAAATAAAGCCATTTATTTGTGTGTATTGTCTCGTAACTAAGATGTCAAGGGTTTCTCTTTGCCAACAAAAAGAAGACAATAATCCAATGCCATGGTCTATACTGGTTCAGTCTACTGAGTGGAGACTAAGAGGTTGTGAAGTCATATTTTTTGGCGTGTCTAATGGCCTGAACTGCACAGAGGGCCACACGCAAACATATGGTTTGGGGAAGACTTTTGTCCCCCGGGGGTAGAAACATCAGAAACAATATTTCAGCGCAGGACAGTTGTCCCCTTTGTCGTGCTTTTTGGGGGAAGCGGTGTCCTATCATTCTTGGTAATGAATGGCCAGCTTTATATCTGATATAGACGGCAATTAATCGTCAATATCCCTCTGTTGGGTGATCATTTCTAAAGGACTGATGAAACTCCTTTTTCGTTTGTTCTTGTTGCAGCAGTTATGTGAAGTGGTTAAACATATGGGGATATAGTTTGCGTAAGACTTATTGCAACATGAAGTTTTAGTGGTACTATATCCGTTTTCAAAACCACCACTTCTATTGAAGAGCCTGCATGCAAAGGTCCGTGGGAGACAGTGGCGCTGATTGCACAACAAGTGCTGAGACGTTGGGCGTCCTGGATCCTTTATTACACAGGGATGCGTAACAAAATGCAGTTATGGCTCGTTTGCGTCGCAAGTCAAACGAGACAAAAATCCAAACAAAACTACAACAGTACTGCGTTCCTGTAGTGCGTTTTTGCATCAGGAGTAAAACGAATAACACGGCATCTTAACATTACACCCCCCCAAAATCCCCACACTTCCTTTTCTGATGTTGATGAATGCATTCTGCCGTATGCTGTGAGCATGCTCGAGTAATAAACACAAGAAGACAACAAATGAAGACAAAAGAAATGTGGCGAAATTCATGGGAGCCGGACGCGTTCCTTATTCACAATAAACACGTCGTCGGCACTAAATACTCACTAGAGGACCAAATGTAGGTTCCTCTGCTGCTAAAAATAGTCCCCAACAAGTGCGCAATGTTGAGTATTGTTTGTTTAAAAAAAACTACAGCACTCAGCTGCCTCGAGGATATAAATAACGACTGAGTATGAAAACTTCCTGTAGACTTCAAAACATTTGCAGCGAGCTTCTTCTTCCAGCTTCAATTTATAACGGTTATAATCAATTGTCCCATCACCAGAAAAATCACAAAATGTCTCTTTTGATAGAGCTTCTGTGTGACATCTTTGCCATAACTCTTTGTCATTGTAACCGTTTTGATAGTGCTGGAGTCAAACGTCTCTGAGCCACTTTTCAAGTTTCTGTCCTTTTTTTAGCTACATGTTTTTTCATGTCTGCCTTCCGAGTTTGTTTTTTTCGAACGAAGCCGCCTCCATTCTTCTATTTTTTTTCCCTTATTTTCCTGATCTGATATCTCTCGTGCTCAGCAACCTTAAACTCTTCCAGGTGGCTTATGATCACCATCTCTAACCGTCCTGCCCACCCTCTCTGTTCACCAGTGGTGGTCCTGCAGCTGTCTCATAGCTCACCTCCAAAAGGTGCCTGAATGAAGGCTCCTCTCGACATGCCCGTATGCACAAACAGCCTATTTGCAGGACACACACACACGCACACACACACACACACACACACACACACACACACACACACACACACACACACACACACACACACACAGCCCCCATCTGAAGCTTCAGATAAGATTAGTGTGTGATATGATTTGACTGCGACCGCCCCCAACACCACACTTAACTCGGCACACTTTGTCTCCAAACTCACACTCGTCCGTATCTGTGTATTATGATCCCGTGCTGGCTGACCCTTCTGATATGGTGACGCCGCGGGTTTTCGCCAATTTCTCCAGCTTCCTCCCACAGTCCGAACTCTAAGCTAACTCACTTTTACCAATCAAAAACTTCCCAAATATTTCGCTTCCCTGTGAAATACGTCCCGGTACAGAACTGTGGCTTTAAATCCTCTTAACGCATTAAAGAATCCTGTCTGTCCTGGCTCTTGGTAACTTAATGAGAGAGAGAGAGCGAATGAGAGCTTAAAGGCCTGATATATCGATATAATGACAAATAAGTGAATCCGGTCGTCTCGCTGTAGTTACTTCTTCTCCAGATTCCATGTTTAGCTGTCTGGTGCCCCGCAAGCAGCTGAACGGAGTTGGCTGACTTGGCGATCAGACTGCGTACAGTACGAGCACATGGCGAGTCAAGGTTGGCTTTCCCTCCCTGAGACTCTACAACTGCGAGGGAGCACCTGCTCCGTATCTGATGTCCCTGTAGCTGTCGAAACCAGTAGGAGACACGCTGTAGCACCGGTGGAATTCTCTGAGAAATCTCAGACACACTCGTAAATACCTGATTTAATGTGACACCAACCTTGCTTACGAGGATTCAATGTGTGTCCACATAGACACAAACAAAAATAGAATGTGGCGTTGATATCGTTTTGCTGTTGTATTCTATTTTGTGTTTAACATTGCCCCCCCCCCTTCTACTGAGGATCATAAAACACATTTAATTCAAACACAACAGAAACGAAACAGTCTTGGTATGTCTTTCCAACAATCACTGACTCTGCTTTGTTTCATAGGCAGACCGTTAAATTGGTGGGGGAAAATATTGGCCTTAAAAAAACCCACAACTGGCTTTCTACTCAGCCGATCGCCAATACATTTGTCCAACCGCCACAACTCTTAACTGAGGTATACAATCACCCTACATTCACTCTCTCACAGTAATTATCTCTCAGTGTAGCGTACACACACACACACACACACATAGACAGACTTCCTTGGGGCTCGAATGATCTCAAAGTGCCTTTGCCCTTCTAGAGTGAAATCTCTCACTTTTGTCCTGATACTGACGCACAGGGATGTCACCTATAAGTGTGAGAGCTGAAACCCGACTCTCAAAACACACACACACACACACACACACACACACACACACACACACACACACACAGCTCGTCCTGAGAGAGGCTGGCTCGCCTCACCATGCAGGTGAAGCACTGTACCTGTGTAATTCCTCCCTCACGGAAGGGGGGAAAAAAAAGTTTGTCCCACATATGTTCCTCCTCCAACACATGTCTTCACGCTTCTGCTTCGTCTTTACAGTTTCTCTTCCTCCCACTCTTTCTCTTCCAACCCCCGTTTTATCTTTTCAATGCGCCCATACCCGACAGGCCTTAACTCAGCCCGGCCTGTGATGAAGGTGGTGGTTGTGAAGGTGGTGAGGGTCCTTTTATTATACAAACAACGAAGGGCCTTCGGAGGCCCCCCTTTGTGGCCGGGAGCGGGAATGGGGGGCTGAAAGCGCTGCGCTCCCTAATGAACTCGAGTGGCCCATAGAAGCCGGGGCCTTTTTCACAGAAGCCAAGGAGGACAAAGTGTCAAAACAAGCCCAGCCCCTCTTCGTTCACAGGGGCTAAACGCCGCCTTTTGACTCTGTGGAGTGTGGGCATCTGAAGGGGAGGCCATGAGGAGAAAGGAGGGGGAGGCAGAATGTACTTGTTAAAACAATGGCCTCTTAAATCAAGCACCGCTCCTTGCCTCTCTTCTTCTCCTTAGCTCCCCTGCTCCCGCCTCCCTAACCCCCTTCTTGTATCGCCTCGACTTCCAATTAGACCTACTCTTGCACAAGCAGTTGAAAGCCCCATATATCGCAGGGGCCTCAAAGGAGAGGCTTTGGAGTTGCGTCTCTGTAGCAGTGTTGCCTCTATGAAAGGCCTTAGTATTCAGGGGAGAGCCCTGTTTGGGCTCTTAAAAGCACTCAATCTGCCACTGGGGAGTTGTGTACCATCATGTCTCCTCCGTCCGCCGCCTCTACAATCCCTTCTTCCCTCTTTCTGAGCCGCTCCACCCCCTCCATTCCTCGTCTCTCCTTCTCCGTCCCACTCTCAGCCAGAAACTCTTTCTTCTGTTTGTGACCCCTCCGTCGTTGCGCCATGCTTGGGTGCTCGCGGGGGCTGGGGCTCCGCGGGCCGGGGCCCCCGGGTTGCTTGCCGCCTCTCCCTCCCCTCGCAGTTGTTTAGCCCCGGATGAAAAGCGGAGACAAATATGTCTGTGGTTCAAAGTCCATCCCGGCAATTACAGTGACTGATTAAAGAGTTGGCCTGCACAGGCAGCTATGTATAATACTACAACTCCCACTCTGTGTTTCATAACAGCACCTTCAGAATAGAACGGAGCTCGGCAGCGCCTGATAAGGGCCCTGTTTACGGTGCAGTGATTGAGAGTTGGTGCCATAAAAGGGGCCACGATTGTTTTTATGGCCAGAGTTTAAAATGGGCAGAGCTTAAATGATTCCTGTGCATTAAATAGAATTAAAACCATTTTATTTATTTTTTAATACATACTTTTTTTTCTTTTTCTTGGCAGGCGATAAAACCAAGATGTTAAGACATTGCTTGGATGGGAATTTGAGTTGAGTTGGTTTTATTTGATGCCAACTGGCTAGATCGGCATTTGTCACAATGAAAAGTTCTGGCAAATTAAAAAGTAGCTCGCTAAATGCAGCTGTCAGTATGAAGCAAAATGAAGACGTGATTAAGACAATGAAATGAGCAGTAATCTTTTATCACCGTGAACATAGCAGTGCATTGTGTGCACAGTTTAGGCTCAATTTGGCCTAATTTGTGACGCTAAGTGAGTAATTGAGAAATTGATTAATTGAAAAAGAGAATCGGTAGATTGTTCAATAGCAAAGTTATCCTCATTTGTTGCCCCGGAGCGGATTGCGTCTGTCCTCCCTCGCCAAACAACCACGTCAGTCTTGCAGCGCTGGATCTCTGTGACAAACAAAAGCTGTATTGACAGATGTTGTTTATCCGCGAGGTTGTATACAGATGTTTGATTCACTTTGTACTTCCCTGTCATCAACACAAATGATCGCGAATGCAGGACTGTGATTACAAGGGGCCATTTCAAATGTCAGCGTCAACGTAAGCAGTGGTTGCAAGATTTAGACTATTGTACCGGCTGTACTTGCTTGTATACAGTAGCTGCAGCTTCACAAAGTAGAAAACTGATTTGCCTTTTCCCATCCAAAATCAATGTATCAGATTTTGTCTTAATCCCAATCATGGATTTTTGCCATTGCGATTATCTTTTTGTACTAACATAACTCTTTGTTCAGAATATCCAGTATACAGGGATTTTATGTCAGCTGCTAAACAATACTGCATCAATGTGCCACGTTGTTGGAAAATAGAAACCCAGAATCAAATCATAAGCAAACAATGTTTTGCAAAACAAAGAAATAATAATATTCTGGTGCTTTCTACGTTTGACTGTCCAATACTAAAAAAAAAAGTCCAATACTTATACGTCAGAATAAAAATGGACATGTAAAAAAAATAAACGAAGCAGGAGATGTGCTCGATGAAAGGAAAAGAGGATGGAAAAACTGATTGGTACAGTGTAACTGACTTTGCCTCAGGACCGTGATAGCCGCTCCCAGGGGCCAGGGTTGGTCTTCATGCCCTGAGGAAAAACTAGAGAAAGATAATAACAACAACAAGACTCTCAACCAAAACCAGGGGAACCATCTGCCTGGACTGAAGTGAACTTAAGCGGGCCGCAACAATACTCTGCTGAGAGTCGGCACTAATTGGGTCAGCATGATTTTCCACTTTTGTTGCTAGGTGGTTGATCTATGGGGCTTCTATTCTGAGAGGCGCCTACTTAAGTTATTGTATCGGCCATCAAGAGACAGATCCATCTATGTTGGGCAAAGTCCATCGTCTCACGTCGTCCTCATTTTCACTTAGCCCACATTTATTTTAGAGAGCTTGCTCTAAATCACAGTCATGGCCCAAAATGGGTTCTCTCAAAGGCTTGTTACACTTCTTTTGTTATTATTTTCTGAATAAATGGCGTTTAATGGGAGGCCTTTATCTCAAATGTCCGTTTTCTATCACAGATGGCAGGGACACCACAAGCTCCTGTCACAGAAAAATTTGATTCCTGCAGTTTCCTCCTCTTGCTCGGATTGGACGAAGACGGGAAGTCTTGGGCGTCAGGCAGCCCGAAGGCTCTCGCATCGGTGGCAGATGCTGAGTATTTGTTTCTCCTAAGTTATGAAGGGGACTGGGGACAGGCCTAGAAGACTGGTGCTGCTTACAGATCCTGTCCAGGTGTTAGCCTGGGAGGGAAAAAGGAAATCTAGGGCACGGCTAAATCAGAGCTAGGCCTGGACCCAGCCCCGTAGGCTGGAGCAGCACACTGGGGTTGGACTGGACTATTGAAAAACTCTGTGAAAATGAACAGGCCAGTTTGGACGCTGACCAGCTTCGCTATCCTTTGGGAGTTTGTCGGCTTCAGGGTCATTTATACGGCGTTCCATGAGGGCCAAACATTTTGCTGCAGTAGAAATTGAGAGCTCACTTTCCAGTTGCTGACGCATTTGTCATGCATCTTATACTTTCGGTTCAAATCTATTGACTATTTGAGAATCCAAATGAATAGAAACCAAATAAAGGATTTCATGAATGACCTTGATAAAATGAAAGGGAGTGAGATTACTAAATCGGATTTTGTTGTGCTTATTTAAAAGGTATTAAAATGCCTGCTGCCAATACAAACCAGCAACACCAGACGTATACACAACTTGTATATGAGATCCATCACATTGTCAGGTGTAAATTAGGTCGAAGCCCAATGAGATATGTTTCAATCTGCTCTCTCTTACCAACCAGTGTACTATTAGAACTGTAGACCCCAGGCCATCTTAACAGGCAATTCCATATCTAAGGACAAATTACACCCAATGGAACTCACACATCCACCAGCACACTTACAAATACCTCCTGACAATGTCAGCTGGTGGCCCCTCGGACTACCTCCCCTACTGCAGGCTTCTGTAGATGCTCGATTGATTGCTGTAACCTTGGCAGCCAATAGGCAGGCAGGGACACTATTTAGAGCAGTGTTCATAAAACACGGTCGCTTCTGAAATTGCTGATTTAATAGGGATGCTGTGGGAGCTCTTGGCCCGCTTAAGAGAGCAGCGTGTGAGGCTCTAAAAGCATATTTCAAGTTTTTTTTTTTATGCTTGTTCTTGCCCTCCTACAGCGGTGAAGCATTAATCTGATGTCCCTGTTTAGGCCAGCGTTTAGGGTCATGGTTGGACTTAGAAGTGGATGGCTTTAAAAAAAGCTCCAGCTCCTTGAATGTGTTGTTTGGGAGTACTGGTCTGCTTGCTATGACTCCGGTTGGCGCTCTGGAGCTGAACTCTCTGTACTCATAGAAGTACAATAGGAGTAGAACAGACATCAAACTGCTTTCCGCTTTCCTTTGATTGCTGTTATGCTGAAAACGCGCTAAACTCTACTTTATGGGTATCGTCCTTACTGCAAAACCTCACCTGAGTGACTCCCCGACATGCCGTGAGTCTGTTTTTAAGTTTGTAAATTAACCCGCTTCAATGCCAACGGTACGTCAAAATGGCGGCCACTCAGACCATGCTTCGTTGTTGATTTGAAAGGGAATGTCTGTTTTTATTTTACTCTTATTCTTGTTCCATGACTGTTCATCAACACTGCTGTCTCAGAGCGGGAAAGGAAAGGAAAGGTCACTACTCGTGTTTTCAGAATATCAGAGGTGTCCTCTTCCTATGCTTTCACACAAGGATTCATGTTAAATCCTCGACAGGTGCCGCGGCTTAATGTGAGCCTCTTCCGTGCGACGTGCGTGTGTGTGTGTGTGTGTGTGTGTGTGTGTGAGAGAGAGAGAGACAGGTGCCAGGGTGCAGTCAAGTTGCCCGGCAGTTGCAGCGGCGGGCTGAAATAAAAAGGTTCAGCTGGCGCCTGGCGCCCGCAGTGCTTTACTCAGATATGTTCCTCTGGCAGTGTGCCACACAGACCCACACCCACACACAGACCAGGAACCACTCCACTAACCCCGTCGATTGTAACAAATACACACTCCCGAACAATCGCGTACCTTCTTCGGCTGCTTTTCTTCGGCTGCTTTTCTTCCCCTCGGCTGCCACAGCTGAAGCTGGCACCCCCGGCGCTGCTGTCACCCCTCGGGGGGGGGGGGGGGGGGGGGGGGGTGGTTCAGGTAGACGCCATCATCAGGCTGAGTGGTGCCAGCCCGATTTATAATTGGATTTAGTGTTGGCACTCTTCTGTCCCCCCCTCCAGTCGGATAGCATTGATTTATGAGGGCCTGGGAGACTGTATGTGACTGTGACTCTGTCACTGGGCCGAGTGGTGCTGAATGTCTGGTACTACACTTACTACTAATTTAGATTAGTGTGCGTGATATCTCTTTAGTGATTCTCTTTATCTGATAAGCTGATTTAAAAGTCCGTTGTAAATGGTCTGCTGGTATTGTTTTTTTTTCGGCTAGAGAACCGGGATGGGAATTGTAGGATGTTTTCGAAGATTGCGCGTTGGTCTCATCAGTACAGCAAATGGCATTTGATAGCATCTTAATCCAGTATCAAAACCTGCAGATCAAATCTGAATCTTTTCGAATCCCATATGAACTCTATTAAAAGTTTGGCTTTCAAAACTTTTGAAAGCTTTTGAGTTGAACTCCAAGTTGAACTCCAAACTCGATGGACATGCAAATTCTCATCACATTCGACAGCATTACGTATTTGCCCTTAAGCTAAGTTGCTACCTGAATGTTTTGTACTTTACTCGATGCTTAAATAAAGAGGGAGAACCCAAAATAATTATCCAAGATTTCTTCGACTTTGGGCTCAACAAATTCATGCATTTCATCTAACTCGTAACCAGATCCAAATTGGAAACAGTGACCAGAACTCAAACCCTCGTCCCCGCCCCAGTGTGTAGTTGAAGGCTGGATACCGCAGCGGCTCTCACTTGCTCTGCACTTACTGTAACCCCCCCTCCACTCATTCTTTCTCAAGTGTAGGGTGTCAGCGCCCCTTCTCCCTCCTGCCTCAGGGGTTTCGGGTGATGGCTATTCTCGGCAGAGGAGTGTGCTCACACACCCTCACCCGCGATAACCCCCCCCCCGCATCAGATGACCTTCAGAGGAGGACGCTGAGGTCATGTGCCCCCAGGACTCACAAACACTGTCTGACCACTTAAGTGTAGAATCAGCCCTGGAATGCAAACAAAACGCTCCCGTAACCCTTGAACTGCTCCTGACCTCGGTTTGTGTTGAGGAAGAGAGAGACGTTACATAATAACGGGTGGATGCTGTACCCGTCATCCCCCTTATGGAGCAGTTTCTCTGGAGAGCAACTCGAGTGAAAAAATGTCCTTCATCTGGTCCAGTATGGTGTGGAGTCAGCTCTCTGATATCAGTTTGCCAACACAAAAAGCACATAGTATAAAGGTGGGGTCAGAGGAGACCAGCTGGAATTAGAAGGCTTGAAGAGATAAGCCAGAGGCTTCTGGGTGACTCACACTCGATACGCATGTAATATATATGAACAGGCCTTAATGTATTTTGGTATATCATAGCTATAGTCCAACTGATAACCCACCCAAAGCCTTTTTTTCATATTTGTTTTTTGCAAATGCTCCAAGATTGACGGTTCACTATAATAACGCCTTAGTTTTGTTCTTCAACGAGAAGGAAAGCTGTGTACAAGTGCTTCCAATGTACCATCAAAGAACTTGTCTGTGGCCCACAAGGATGCGGAAAAACAGCGACATTACCAATAGCAGTTCAAATGAAGTGTCCATATAAACTTAATTTTTCAATATGCACTGGGGATGCCTCAAAGATGCCAGCTCTGAAAGAAATACTTGGCCACGGCCAGTTTGGAGTCACATGATGGAAAGGAAGTTGGAGATAACACAGAGACAATGTCCAGGGAACATCAAGTGCTGACCTCGTGTTTCTGATCAGTCAGACGGCTCAGGGCTCGCTGTTCTGCAACAGAGCCACCATTCACTGCAGCGACAGACCGGATAACCCAGTCACTCCAACACACAACCGCTGCTGACACTGCTCGAAGACAAACACATGATGCACCTCTGAACAATCCTATTCGTTCATACCCGCTTAAAACCTGCAACATTTGAGCAAAATGTTGTTCCCCTCCCAAAAAAGCTGAAGATGCAATACACTGGATTCAGAGCATTGCTATAGCAGCAACAACTATATAGCAACAACTATTTGCAGTGTAAAGATATAGTGGAGTAATGTACTGTGTGTCTTACGCCCTTTCTTCGTCTACTCTCCTGTTGGGTCTCTCTGACCCAACATTTTCAGCCATCTTTGGCTAAGATGGCCTCATCCATTTAAAAGCACATTTATTTGCACCTTTTTTATCCTTGATAATAAGCATTTACATGGACACCGGAAGACTGAAGAAGATATACTTTGTAGTAAACTCTTAAAAAAAAAAAGGAAAGAGAGAAGCATTTCAAAATGTTGGTTTCCCCTTGGGTTCTTGGGTAGGGTTACAGGTCAAATGTATTTCCACCCTCTGACACACTGCTGCAATCACATTGAAGTGCAACTGCTTATTCATTGACAAAGTGTTGTAACCTATGGCTTTCTGTACACATTTTCTTGTTCTCAATCTGCCTCGGCTACTACTTTTTAGTTTATGGTTTCCTCAATTTGCTGGAATGGGCAGAGAAGGGTCCTGAACTTGTCACATTCAGAGAGAACAATACTAGTAGTGATTGCGGTTATGGCGTAGTAAGGGCCAGACATTTTCCCCGTCAAGAACAAAACCCTCATAATAGCAGCTTCTATTCAAAATGCAACATGTCTTCTTGTGTTGCCGTTTGGTTGCTTTTAATACTGGTGGACAGTATATGAAAATACTCTAGAAGGCAATGAAATAGAGTTAGACGGTCACATGGACTCATTCTTTTCAAAAGGTCTGCATTTTTACTTGAAGGCCGTGGATGAAGCTAAGTAGATGTAGAAAAGGTCGCAGTTATGGAGAAGCTGCAGTTTTCAGCCGCATCGCATACATTTCTAACACGTATTTGCATCTCCCAATGGTTTTTTTTTTTTGACCTTTTTAAGCCTGTTAAAACCACGCCGCAGGAAGGCGGCATGGATCAGCAGGAACAACAAAGAGCGATGACGAGTGTTAAACTTGTTCAGTGCTGCCAAGGTCGAGCAGGCTTATTTTCGCGTGAAGACTACCACAACATCATTCAATATGCTTCACATGCTGTATTGAAATTGCTGTTCTTTTGAGACAAATATACTGCTGCCGTTGAAAGCAGCAGCTCGGGATCTCTGAGCCAGCGCTGAGTCATGGGCGACTTAATGGTGTTGCGCCCTGTTTACTGTGTTTACAATGTTCTTGCAGATTTTTCCATTCCTCTGGGAGAGAGAGAAGCACTTCTTATCTGTAAAGCGATGGCACTTGAAAGGGAGAGAGGGAGAGGGAGAGGGAGAGGGAGAGAGAGGGAGAGAGAGGGAGAGAGAGATGCAGGCTGAGGGAGGAGAGGGGGAGAACATCAAAAGGAACGAGATGCTAAATATACTCATCCCATTTTTGGCTCTACATGTGCATCTATATCTTGCTGTGTGGGATTCACAAGAGGAAGCTGAACCTTCAACATTTAACCGATTCCCTCTGCTGAGAGGTTCTCGACATAGAGCCGTAGCATCACACGGTTAATAATCCAGTGTTGGATCCAACCTGCTGATAACACCCCTGTGACACAAGCAGGGCATCCTGATATATCAGGTATTGTTGTGCTTTAGGTATGTACCCCAGAGTAACCATTATTTCATTTACTTTGTATATCATTTCTTTCCAACTGAAATGTGTCGGTATCAAACTGTGAATTACATACATAATTCAGTAATTCAGCACTGTATTTAGTTGGTTTATATTCCTTTTAAAGTAAGGTATTGGTGAAAACTACTTATTGTATCCCTAGTAAGAAAAAACGTCAAACAATACCAACAAATATATATATATATCCCTCTCTCTCTAAATTAAAGCTGCTCGCAGCTGTGACTGGGCCCTCGCCGCCGGCACGTCGGGGACGCCTGCGGGTCGCCGGCTCTTCCAGCCTCGAACATCCGCCTGGCAGGCGAACGTTCTCGGACGGACGAGCCGGCGACCCTTCGGCTTACCCCGACGTGCCGGCGGCGAGGGCCCAGTCACAGCTGCGAGCAGCTTTAATTTAGAGAGAGAGGGATATATATATATACACACACACATATATATATATATATATATATATATATATACACACACACACACACACACACACACATATATATATATATATATATATATATATATATATATATATATATATATATATATATATATATATACATATACCCATATATTAATATATATATATACATACATATATATATCAAGGGTGTCCAAACCTTTTTCGCCGAGCGCCACAAACAGAAAAATATATGAAAGTCTGGGTCACTCAGGTGAGGTATATCGCAAAATGAATCAAATGAGGTCAATTATGCATATATATATATATATATATATATATATATATATATATATATATATTCTTTTTGTTAAATATATACTATATATATATATATGTAAAAAATCACATCAGAAGACATTTGGCCTTTTCCAAGCTCCAGTAGAAGTCGGTAGGGAGAGAAACTGAAGCTGGTTCGTTAGAGAATCATCACTGCATCTCCATCAGTTCTAGTTCAGACTCTCTTCACTTCTTCTGCATCATCAGGAAGGGAGTCGAGAACAGCTTGAATTCTTTCTCAATGGCAGAAAGATCTTGGAAGCACTTACTGAGTTCTGTCATTTGATGTGATGACAGACACATATATACTCTTTTTCGCAGAAAGGTTGACCTCTGAAAAAAGCTGCTTTGATTTCAGACGTGGGGGAAGAGCAGCGGTGACGTTAGTAGTTGTGTCTCAAAGAGACAAAGCTTCACACAGAACGGGTTCATGTGTGCGTGAGGTTTGGTACCTGGGCTTTGGCTTGCAGGCTCTTGTTCAGTGTGAGATGATGATAAGATCAACTAGAGGCCAGGTCTGCCAACCATAGTGTGTCACTCAGCTCATGAAGAGGTCAAAACTGTTCCAAAGTTAACATGCTTTATGAGAGTCATGGCATGAAGACTTCTGCATGCCAATATTAACTCATAGTCAGAGCGCCACCTACTGGGAAACTATGGCGATTTTAACTAGAAATGATAAAGAAAATGAAATTTGCCGACTTCCGGTGCGGTTTAGAGCATCGTCCCAAGACAGTTATTTTTAAGTGTATATGTGGTACATACGCCTATGAAATGTTGTATATCTATGTTAAACGTACTGCGAGGGCTGCTTTGTTGAATTGAGTTGAATTTTCTCCTTAGAAGTTCATTGGTCCTTTTCTGCTGAACACAATGAGATATAAACAAGCTTTTGATACATTGTGATGGAATTGAGCCAGTATTGATCCACAGAGAATCTTGTAAAAATCGAAGCCAGCATTTAGGAAGATTTGAGGAAAAGATTGTTTTTCACAAAATCCAAAATGGCGGAAATTCTAAGTAGGCGGAGCTTAATGCGGCAATGTATTTTTTTGTAGAGCAGACACAACCGGACACGTGTGCTAAATTTCAGGTCAATTGGTGATAGGGGGCAAAAACTGTGGGCTTTCACAACTCACAGGTTGTCAAAAAAAAAAAACGTTATGTAAGGGGCGCTATTTGACTTCCTGTTTGGTTTAGAGCATGGTCCCAAGACAGTTATTTTTAAGTTTACATGTGTTACATATGGCTACCAGGTTTCATACATGTAGGTCAACCGTAGCGCTGGGGCTGCTTAATTGAATATTTGTAGGGGGCGCTATCGAGCCGAATTGCGATTTTGAAGGATTCAAATCATATCACGTAACTACATCTTTGCCTGTCAATGTGGGTGCCAAGTTTAGCTACGTCTCGAGCATGCTTAGTCCCTCAAAAGTACCTTCGTTGTTGACCGCGAAGGATGAGTCACCACGGCAACACCGTTAAACGAAACATCAAAAGCTTTGGGGGATGGCGTCATGAAAGTCTTATGTTTGTCTACGAGTAATTTGGTGTCGATCTAATCAACCTACTGAGAGAAGCTAGCCAAAGTATAGAACATTTTTCTTTCTGTTGCCATTAGGTGGCGCTATGACTCTAATTAAAAATTAGACATCACAGGTCTTCAGGCCTGGAGTCTCATCAAACATGTGCAACCTGGAAAGGATCTTTTTATGTGGAGTCGAGTTACATCGGATTATTCGTGCATGGCGAAGGATCAAACTTCCGCGATGCTCCCACGCGACGCCGTTCAACGGATCCTTACAATCTTCAAGGTGATGCATTATCAATGTCTTACGTCTCTTCCGACGCATTTGGAGAGGCATCCGAATAATCTGTGAGGAGCACGGTATACAAGTACAAAACATGTAACTTCCTGTTGCCCCTAGGTGGCGCTATGACTAGGATTCAAAATGATCACATGGATGTCTTCAGGGTCAGGAGGTCATGACATATGAGAAATATGGAGCAGATTCCATCATGTAAGGCCGAGTTAAAGCAACTTCCATTTTCATGGAAAATGGTGTCTCTTTGGCGCTGCTCTGCGCTCACATAGTTCGATATTTTTAAAATCCTTTGATAACTTTTCCCTGCAAAGGTCTCAACATCATATTACCCGAATGTGAAATCAATCGTGTTTAATCTCTAGGAGGAGTTCGTCAGAATCCAACGCCTGAAAACAAGGAAAATGCAAAAATTTAGCGATTCACTGCAGCGCCCTCTAGTGTTTGAAAATTCAGAAAAAATTTGGGTATGTTACGGGACACAATGTTGACATATGCTACAAAGTTTGTGAAGATAGGCCAAGTAATTCCGAAGTTATGTGTATTGACACATTGAGCCACGCCCCTAAGAGGTTAATTGGTTAATAACTTCTAAACGCAATGAGATATTAACAAAGTTGAAAATATCGTTTGATCACATTGAGCCAATGATGATCCACAGAAAGTTTCGTACGAAATGAAGCCAGAGTTTAGGAGGAGTTGACCAGAATGTGTTTTTTACAAAATTCAAAATGGCGGAAAATCTAATTAGGCGCATTTTATTTTCACGGATGAGTTTTTTGTAGAGCAGTCCCACCCGGACATGTGTGCAAAATTTCAAGTCAGTCGGTCAAAGTTCGCAAAAAGG
This sequence comes from Myoxocephalus aenaeus, assembly GCA_038501785.1. NCBI lineage: Eukaryota > Metazoa > Chordata > Actinopteri > Perciformes > Cottidae > Myoxocephalus > Myoxocephalus aenaeus. The sequence goes on from JBAMJR010000379.1 coordinate 6,937,466, forward strand.
GTGGGCTTTCACAACTAAAGGGGGCGCTAGAGAGACATTTTCTCAGACTTTTGGCCGACACCCAAATCAGATTAAAATTTTCGCCGAGTCGGATGGGTGTGGAAATTTTGAAGAATGTAGGTTTATCCCAAGCACCTCTTTTCCCTGCGCATTGGTCGCTAAAATCGAATAACAATAGGTCCTCGACTCTGACTACGTCAGTGCTCGGGCCCTAATTACAGACACATCAGAAATGCCAGCAGTCAAGCTGACCAATCACTGCAAGGTCGTTTTTTGAGAAGAGGCGTGTCAGTTCTGGCGTACCCCAACAGAGTACCTTTCGAATGCTAAGTGTATAGGCTCCAATTTATATGGTTTTGAATAGTGGCGGCTTCAGATAATCAGTGGAAATCAGCCCCCAAAAGTGATGAGTAAAAGCAAAGGTGGAGGAAGGGGAAGAGTAACACTGCCTCACCCATTAAACTAAACACTTATACACTCGCTCCATCTCTCTTCACCTTTGCTTGTCTTCCATCCAGCCACTTCATTACTGCCTTATCCATCATACGCACACACCCATCTCCGTATCACACTGTTGACTTTGCCAAAGGCTTATCTGAACTATTGCCAAACACCAGTCCTTTGTGCACGACCGTTGCGGGGACAATGGGACAGCGCCATTGATAGAGTAGCATGAATGTTATCTGCCGTGCCGGACTTTGGATGGAAGACGGCTCCGATTTTCAGGAGCACTTTTTAGGAGGCTGGAGGTTTGCCAGACTCTCTCTTCCACGGTCCGGCCTAGCTGTCTGGTCCTTGATGCAACCTTGACTGCACTGGAGATCGCTGCGCAAACTGACGTCAAGCTCCAGATCTGCCCCAAGCCAGGACCAGCGCGCCAAAAAACTGCAATGCCCAGACAAGAGCCTGTCTCCAGAATTGCCTTACCTCATGGCTGCTGAGGCTGGACGTGGAGCTTGGAAGCCTGATAGCCGATGCACTGTGAGTAGGGGGCGGGAAAACACTCTGCTAATCGTAGCGGAGGATCAGGACCTTGATATACGTCCGACATGTTTTTCATATTTGTTCATATTTGGACATCTGATACACCATAATTATCATACACACTTCTCACAGCAGCGCCTTGTCCAATTTGGCTCTGTCTTTTACTCTTTGGAAAACTAAAGAGTGCCCCCGGCAGTTTCCTCCTTTGTTGTTTGTGAGAGCGGCCAGCTGTTTATAGACTTTCTTTGCCTCTGCCTGTAGTCCTGTCAGAGGCCTGCCTCTCCCCCACCCCTTAGCTGTAAAGGCTCAGTGCTGCTTGCCGTGGGGCTCTCAGATCTTTCGAGGTTGACCTCTTCAAAACGCTGGGCTGGACTCAGACACAGTTGTGGTCATTGTGCTGATAGTTAATGATTCTGCCCCTCCATTTTCACCCTCAGTCTCCTTCAGTTCCGCTGCCTCCTTTTTATAGAGTCAGGAAATGGCCGCCCCGAATAGACATAACTTCCAGGTCAGTGGACTTGGGGTCAAGGGTCGCGGTTGGGTTGAGGCAGATGTAAATTGGATGACCGGGCAACTTTCTGCTGATGCAAAACAAACACAGATGCGCGTGGCACGTGAACATATGAAGGTGTGTTTGTTGGCATCCACGCATGAGAGAACACAAACACACAGCTCTCCGTTTGTTCTTTACTGATCTTCTTAATGGTTTCCTCTCCTCCACTGTCCCCTGCTCTCCTCCCACTGTTCTAGCTTTTCTCCTGCTCACTTCTTTCGTCACTCTCCGTCTCCTTCCACTCGCCTCATTGCTAAGCAACAATGACAGCCGTGACAGATCTACTCTTTGGCTCACACAGTGTCACATCTGACTTTAGCCACATAAACACACACACATGCTCTACCACCAAGTGCCCTGCTGGTTTGCGGTTTATGATACTGAACCCCCCCCTCACACCTCTAAAAGGCTCCCTGGTCAGCACCCCCTCACTGAGGTGACAGGAGGGAAGCGTCCAGCTGGATGGAACTGTTGTGCTCCTCTCCTGAGGGCTTTGATCCTTTGCCCTTCATCCCCCAAATCAGCCCTGCCAGCCTGGAGAGGGGGCTGGCTCCTTGATTTACCACCGTTTCCCCTGCCTGTGGGGGAGGCCCGAGTGTTTTGAGAGGTACGCCGCATACTTTTGCGCGGCTGCGCGACAGCTGGGACAAGGTGGAGCCCCTTTTCTCTAGCTCGGCCGCCCCCTAGACCCTACCCGCCTGCCTTAACTTCCCCCTAGCCTGCGCTCACTCTTGGCTTGCCTGAGCTCCACAGCGCAGACTCATTGTCCCTAAGCCCCGTCTCGTCTCTGGGGAGCAGAGAGAGGGAGAAGGCTGAGGCTCCCTTGCTCTCCCCTCCCTTGGTACCCCCTGATCCCGGCCCCATTTTTTAAGGTTTTAAGACTGACCTGTCAGCCGCTCTCTCTTCCCCAGAGTCAATGCGACCCAGCCCCCTCAAAGACCCATCCGCATCGGCCTTCTGTTTGAACAGGCCCCACCAAAAGCCCCCTTGTGCTGCCCTTTGTGTGCTCATAAATAAGATCAGAGTTAAAGTCCCCGTGCTCTTGTGACCAGAGACGGGCTCTGTGGGCCGGGAGGACTAATGCCGCTTGGCAGGCCTATTGATCACAAAGCTCCTCCCATAACGTTGACCAGCTCTGCAAATGGCCCGATTCCTAGCCGGCTACATGGAGCTTACACATGCACACAATTGTAGCAGGTTGATCAAACGCATAATATGACATATACTGTGAAACAATAGACATCTGTGAACGTATTTTCCTCTAGACCATTTATACCAAAGAAGTGGATGGCAATATTAGATTTTGACATTAATGCATCGATGGCAATATTAGATTTTGACATGAATGCATCAAGTTAATCTAATATTGCCATCCAACCATAAAGTAATGATATTTATTTAATTTTTTTTCTTCCGATGGTATAAATCACAGGATTAGATACATGACTCGACGTTCCCACACAGATAGTTTATCTATAACAGTTTTTCATAAAAATTCCCAAATTCACTGAAGATTTATCGTCTCAAGGATTCATGAAACGATATACAACTACATTATACAGGTTGCATGGAATGCAACCGCGATGCCCTTCTGGCTCTGACTCACTCGTTTCTTTCTTTCCTTATCTGACACCACTTCCAGCAAAACCCCGACCAGACCATCAAGCCCATCAAATCACAGTGTATTGCTGCAGCCCCGGCCCTGTCCAGGAAGCTGTCTTTGCAGCCTAAATCAGCCCAGATTTATAGCAGGGCTTGGCTGGAGCAGAGCTCTGCTCAAACAATCGTCTGTCTTGTAACTCAAGAGGCAAATAAAACGGAGGTCGTCTCTTCTCCCCGGCGTCTGGATGAGACATCCCAGAGCTGGGGGCCACCACATGTGCGATGAGGGGGAAAAAAACACGACCAGTGCTGTAAAACTCTGGTCGCTTGACGACAAACTGAGAAGCAAGGAAGGAATATGTGAGCGAGGGCCAGAGAAGAGAAACTTGAAGACTTGAATGGAATAACAAATAGGCCGAGGTTAAAGGTCCAATGGATGCTGAGAGCAGGAGAATGCAGGGCAAGCCAACCAAAAGAGTGGAAAGGCCAGTGTGCTGCGAAGAGAGGAGGGAGAGGGGAAAAAAAAGGTTATCAAGGCCATTATGAGTAGATTAGTTGAGGGAAAGCTGGGCTTTAGCAATGAAACCGGATTACACAATATCACTGGCAGCTCAGTTAACTGTGCTTAAAGATGCCTGAGCCCTCATCTGGATGGAGTGAAGCGAATAGTTGAAGAGCACGAAGAGTCTCTTAATAAATAAATAAATAAATATATATATAATGAATGAAGTAAGAAGCCGTTTATTTCCCACTTTGTCCTCAACGTTGTGGCTCCACACCCCTCAGAGGCTTAAAAAGTCAAACCAGCTATAGGTTTTCATTGAGGCCACAGAGGGAGACAATTGTCCAGCAAGATGTCAGGAAAATATCATATGACCCGGGGCGAGAGGCTGTTGGCCCCGGGTCCAAATCCCTCTTGTCATGACGATTACATGCGTGTCCATGCGTCTGGAGCCACTGGCCCACCTGTTCTCATTCCTTCATCTTCAAAAGCAGACGGGGAGCCTGGCCCAGGGTAGACGGGGAGGTCACCACTGTGTTGGGGTTTTACAGTCTTGCAGCCTTATGAGCTTACACAGTAGGACATGTGGGGTTTGGCAACAGACCCAACAGATGTCGGATGGTTAGAACTTGTATGAAAGTTGGCACGTTGACGGCCAGATGGAATCCAATAACAATGAATACATTTATTTATACAGCACATTTATATAGAACGTGACATTTGTCATTTTTTAATATGGTTACAATGTCAAATCCTGGGGGAAAAGAAGGAAATGTATTAGTACAAAGAAAAAGGATTGCAATATGGTTCTAGGCAGCACAACATCAATTGAAATGAGAAAAGGTACAAGACGTTTCTGCAAACCACGGAGAACTTGAATCTCCACATCTCTCAACAAAAACTTCTTGATAAAGATAATTTTTGGGGTTATAATAAGTATGTTACTTTTTGGTTTCACACGGGACACGAACACCACGCTACTGGGTGAAAGTCCTGTGTTTGACGCAACCACGCGCCTCGACCTACGCAGTCTCATGCAGACCTTGACTTCAAACAGACAAATGGAATCCGGGAGAAAACTTCAGTTTTAATATAATAAAGTAATATCTTAGGAGACTGGGCTGCATGTACATGCTTTAAGGCACAGCCAAGAGGCTCTGAGATCTATGAGACTGGAGACGGCGGAATGGGTAATACAAAAATTCAGCATACTTTCTCAATTCTACACACCTGGCTACTCGCACCATAAAGCATGCATGCTTGTTAGATCGACGGTTCCAGAAAGTTCCCGGATTCCCAGATCAGAAACGGTGCGTCGGATTGGGGGTTTTCAGACGCCGCTCTTCTTTTGAAGCATTCTGAGGCCTCAAGGAACTCAAGGTTTCTCTCGTCGGCACATGTCAGGTCTGCTGGGGCCAAGCGGTGAAGCCGTCTCGTAGTTATCAGCAAATCCTGGCACATGTGTCGTGTGCTGTTGGTGCCTTTAGTAGAAGTATTTGTTGACTGAACTCGATATCAAAGTCCAAATCTATATTTAGAGTTTGCCCGCAGAGTGCAGAGTCGGCTGCTTGCAGCCGCTGCTTTTCCGCTGGGCTCAGAGAGAGGTTTGGGGCTCGGAGTCTTTATAGAGGGAAAACTGCTTTCACCCTGACAGAGTGCCTTTTAAGAGCAGAGGAGTCTGTCTTTTTCTGTATGCGAGTGTGGGGAGGAAGCGTTTGGAAAATGCTCTTTTAACAAGTGTGAATGGAGTCATCTCTAGCTGTTCTGTGTTTCATGTGAGACTCCACTATTTTCCTCTCTGCCTCTAATCAATCACAGAGACCTTATTCCTGCCTGCCCTCGCTGTTTTTTCTCCCTCCTCTCTTTTCTGTGGGATAAGTCTTTTTCTCCCCCCTTTCTGTTCCTCTTATGAAGTGAGAGGAGGAAGGTGGTGGTGAAGGGGGGTGAGTCAGAAAAAGAAAGAGGGAGAGAGCGAGAGAGAGTGGAAAACGGAGCGAAAGGAGTGCATAAAGACGAGAAAGAGTTCCTCCTGTGTTCCTTTAACATGTTTAACTGTGGTCCGGGCTGCCCGGGGGCTTTTGTTTGGGACTCACAGATCCCCGCCGGGCATTGTGGGAGCAGCTCAGGACTGTAGGGGATTGTGGGAAAATCCATTGAACCAGTTAGAGGGATCAACAAATGAAAAGGAATATGGAAGTGAGCTCCGTAATCGTCTTCATCGTCACCATCAGCATCAGGCATGGAGCGGGAGATAAGGCGACGCTTGGGACTTAAAAAAAAAGAATTAATCTAAAATCTTTTCTGCTCACGTGCGCTGTTAAAGATTCAGCGAGGTGGCCTTGCAAAACTCGGGAAAAATGGGAAGAGAATGCCACGTGAGGTACGAGCTTTATACCCACAGTCGACGTCCTGTGAGTCAGACTAAAAGCTACCTTGGAGCACTGAGGATGAGCTATCTGCTTTTGCTTTAAGGCCTATACACGCCCCCGGGCGTGTAAAGCGATGGATCTGGTCTTTTGGTCTTTTGGTTTTTGTAAAGGCTGAAATGAGTAATAGAGTTTGCCGCCTTGGTTCGGGGGCCACGGAGCCTACGTGCGCAGCTCGATCGTTTGACTCCTTTTATCTGTGGTGTGTAAGCTCAGAAAAAGCGACCTTCCTTTTCCAGTGCGTATATATATATATATATATATATATATATATATATATATATATATATATATATATATATTCGTGGGTATCTTCCAATCAGAAGATCGGCGTGACTCGTCAGTTAGTCCTGATGGGCAGGTGGCACCTTGCAATGGTAGCCCCCGCACCAGGGTGTGAATGGGTGTGAATGGGGTGAATGACATGTGAAGTTGCAGCTCTTTGAGCGATCGGAAAGGCGCTATACAAGTACGAGTCCATTTACCATTTGGGACATTGTGTCGGCTCAGGCCCTCGGCGGATGAAGCCCTCCAATGTCTGTTCCTTTTGTAACTATTGATGGTGCGTGGATTTAAGGCTTTTTTAGAAGTCAGGGTTTCGCAACGCAGGTCCGTAAGGGACGGTGTCTCATTGCGTCGGTTCACAACTTTTTCATGAGCACCCTTGCTGGAGCCTCTGTTTTTTTTTTTTTAAAGAAGCTCCATCTTTTGGACAAATATCTTCTCAAATGCACATATGTGTCCTCACTCTCTTCACACAGGTGTAAATGCAGGTGATGTGGATGGGTTGTTAGCCCCAGTTCACCGCTCGCTGTTGGCCTCCCGTGAGGCTGGAATGGAGCATTTTGGGGGATGGGAGTTTTGGCGAGTGATCTCTTTCTTCCCCCCTTTCTGTCTATATCTCTCTCACACAAACACATGCACATGCACACGCACACACTCCCAAAGAGTGGCCGTGCAGTTAACTCTAGCTCAAGTTCATTGTGGCTGAGTTCCGGGAGGCGGTGGTGTTGGAGGGCGCTGGGGAGGGAGAGGAGGAGGAGCAGCAGTAATTAAAGAGCTTTGAGAGAGAGGGGGCCCCATGCGCTGTGTTAGATGCATTTCACCCCTTCCCCCCCTCACCATAATCCCCACAGGAATAAACAAATTGGGCTTTTCAGCCTGGAAGCTGGGCCTGGGGGCTCCTGTAATGGGATAGACATGAGGTGTGTGTGTGTGTGTGTGTGTGTGCGCGTGTGCGTGTGTCGGACAGAGAGAGATTATGCGTTTGAATACAAGATATGAGAGAGAGAGAACATGTGTTTCTTGGTCAGTGTGTGTGTGTGTGTGTGTGTGTGTGTCACCACAAGTGCAGTAAGTGGCTAATTGCTCCCAGCTCAGTGGTGAAGTGTGTAGACGGACAAAGAGGCCTCGGCTTCATTTACTTAATCCGCGGGTTTGGTATCTGAACCAGATTACACCGGGACACCTCGCGAACACCTGAGCCTCCCCGTGTGTCTGTGTGTGGCAAACCCACGGACGGATTCTACACTTTTACTGGTCTTATTGTTTTTGTATTTTTTTGTATTTTTTTTCCCCATCGGCCCTATTTTTATACTCACCATTTTGATTGCTTGGTTGTGGGGGAATTCCTACAGCTCCTCCCTTCATTTCCCCTAAAGTGTTTGGTAGAAGGCCTGGTCTGTTTCCAACCATGTAAACGATGTTTTGACCATTGTTCCATGTTCTGTGATCATGTCCCTGCCCCTTTTTTGACCTCGCTCCTCAGTCCTGTTTTTATATACAGGCACACACCTGCTACCCCTCGACAAAACTAAGCCACCGCTTCCCTTTCCCCGTTACATGTTTTTATTTTTTATGGGGGTTTGATGTATATTTCCCAACCCGAATCCTCAGCTGGTGCTAATCCGAAATCTCATTGCACCTCCAAACGTAACCTAATCAGATCAGAAGCGCAGGAGCATGATGTCAGGCAGGGAAATGACACGGAGGAGGGAGAGTGCATCTAAAATCCACATCTTAAAGCCGGTACGAGCCGCGCATCACACGGCCGGCTGTCTCTCGCGTAACGAGAACAACCGACGCGGCGGTTTTGTTAAGCTAATGAGAGCTGTGTGTGTGTGTGTGTGTGTGTGTGTGTGTGTGTGTGTGTGTGTGTGTGTGTGTCTGACATCAGGTCCAAGATGGCCACAGCTGATCAGTTCTGAAGGGGTGTGTGTGTGTTTTTTGCGAGTAGAGGGAGGTTAAATGAATTCAGCCCCCTCTCCTTTTAATGAGCCTCAAGCACATCTCATTTCACTGGCTGTTGCACTTAGAAAAGAAAAATAGTCCCCCGCCCCCCCTCGTCTTCTCCTCTTCAGTTCCTCCACCTCCACTTCCAGTCTTTGAGGCGACTTCAGAGGGTTCTGCCATGCAAAGCAGTCAATGATTTACTAAAAGGTCCTTTAATCATTGCAGGTTTTTATTCCCCCGGCCTGTCTGGAGGTCAGTAATCGTCTTTCCTTTTTTTCCTGCACAAAAGGAGCTCTGTTTTGTCGCCGGGGTTGTTGACAGCAGAGAGAGGAGGAGAGTCGAGGCGCTTCAGATCGACCTCCTGCAGGTCTGACGAGGACCAGCAGGTTGCTCATTAAACACCACTCCGAGTCTCAGCTGCGTTGTTGTTGTCGTCCTACAGACTGTAGAGACACAGATGCTGCACTGTCACTGAGGAAATTAGTGGAGGGTAAAAGAGAAAGTATATGAGACGCCGAAAAAGAAGTGTTACAAAAGCAGCGCTTGCTGAAGCCCAAAGCCGCCTCGACTGAAATATCTGACAAACCGACTGAGCGGAAACGGCATCGGCTTTGAAGGAAGGAAAGCCAGTTTGTTTTTGTGCCCCGTCCTCCTCTCCTCCCCTTCATCATCATCCTCCTCAGCTCAGCTCCCCCACATGCTGTTTCAGTGAATACACGATGCCACATCGGATCTCCCAGCCCATCGTCGAGTCATGAGTCTCTCCCTTTTGCATCTCATACAGGCCTGCCCCCCCCCCCCCCCCCGCCACAATCCTTTGCTTCATTCACTTCTTCTACTTCACAAAAAAAGTAGGGAAGGGGAGAAAAAAAACGCCATTGGATGGCGAGGACGACTGGCTGCTAGAACCGAAGCCAGAACAAGTAGAGGAAGACGTTGGTTGCGCTCTGATCCGTCTTTAATCAAAGTCTAGATTATTCCATCAATTTCTGTCGCTGCCAACGTTCCTCCTACGCACTCCTCTCTTCCAAAGCGCCGTGGTTTGTAACTCCTTCTGCGCTCATCCTCTTGGTTTTTCTTTTTTCCTCTTTCTCCCAGTCCTTTTTATCTCCAAAGTGGGTTGCATCTGTTCCGTGTGAAGGTAAAGATATTCAGACGGGAGGCCGGGGGAGGGGGTGCGGTTCCAAACGGAGGAAAGTGAGAATAGTAAATTATCTCTCTCGGGCGCCAACTCTGATTTCTCCGCATGAGCGAGGCTTGTGTTCCTCCTTCATGGCGTCCCTGTTGTGTTCTCAATGCCATGTATTAATCATAGATAAATTGTCTTGGCATCGTCAATAATTTCTCACTTCAGCGATGCTGCGATGATTGTTGTATAACTGTTTTTCTGTGAGGAAAAATTCATATTTAAAAATGTTTTTTGGGGGGGTTGAAAATTATCTGTAAAAGCCAAACCAGATAACTTTTAATATATAACTTTAATTAATTACATTTAATTTAATTGTTGACTGCCTCGCCACAAACATTTAAATTGCTGTTCTGCAATATTTAATATCACACTTTCTTCATCATCAGACGGCGCTCGCACAGATGTTAATATTTCAGTTCTGAGTATTATAAGGACACATCTATGTGATGATCTGATGAACAGATGAAGATCGTGTGATAGAATGAAAAGTGTGGAACAGCCGCGAAAGCCATGCAAGTTGCAGTCAGATAATCATCTCCACGGCTCTATAATCACGAATGAACTGTGGACCTCAGTTCAACGTTAAGATATAACTTTTCTTTTTTTGTCGAATCGTTGCCAATGCGTCCGACTTCTTCCTTCACGTCGACCTATTTTCACGCGGAGTTCCAAACCTATAACTGAACGAAGTGGGGGGAAATGTGAAGGTGCAAAAGTGCATTCCAAAAACACATTCCTGATTCATAACCCTGTTCGCCGCGTCATGCAATGGTCATCACAGATGTATTTATCGAATGAATCTTGCCCCGTGTTCACCTGACTGCTGGCAACAAGGAAGCAGCGTTTGTTTGTGTGCGTGTGAGTTTGTGCGCGTGTGTTTTCGGTTGTCGGCCAGCAGCCTGCGGGCATCTGAGCCGTCAGGCAGGTCCGAGCAGGCCCGACACCGAGATCAGACCTCAGGCAGCACCTCTTCTGTCTTCTGTGTGTGTGTGTGAGTGTGTCGAAGTGGGCCAGACAGGTCCGTTCTTTTAATCAAGGCTGGCTGAAAACAGACAGGAGTGATCTTAACAACCCGCCAGCCGGGGGAGAAGAGCTGTCAGTCAGCTTCAGGAGGGGGCTGGCCGACAGAGCGAGAAGGTAGGAAAGGAAGAGAGGAAGGGAAGGAGGGATCGGATGCATGAAATAAAGAAAGCCGGAGATTTAGGACAACAAGATGGCAGTGTGGACCGGAACAGATAATTGCCGTGTGTGTGTGTGTGTGTGTGTGTGTGTGTGTGTGTGTGTGTGTGTGTGTGTGTGTCAGGAGAGCGATTTACTCCTTCCTAACGGTAAAATATTACACCGACGTTCCGTTTGCCCGAAGGCAGGTGGTCTCTCGGGCGACGTTTTGTTATGGCTGAACCCGAAACAAATCTATCTGAATGAAAGATGTGATGACTGCAAGACGTTCACGTCGCGCGCCCAACGTTGATGCATTGTCAACGGTAATATGCTGAAGAATGACCTTCATCTTCCCTCCTCGCCGGTTGGAAGTGGGTCAGAATATGATGTTTATTTTTTTGCAGCTGGAACCCAGGGGCCGATTTGCACAAACAGATTTTGTTTTGTAGGAACGTAGCAGAACTTATGTTTTTGCTATTAGTCTTGTAAGCAATATATATATATATAATTTTTTATTATTATATGAAACTATAAAACGGTACATATGTTGTGTAATATTCTTTAATAACCAAATTAATCCTGGCTCCTGTTTTGGTCATTTTTGACCCATCATTTCTATTGGTTATGATGACTGTGCACTCGCCAATAATTGGAAGATTCCACACTCTTCGGTATCTCTGAGTTGGAAGTCAGTTCGTAAAACTTTGGCTATTTACATCTGACGGTTTGGGCAATAACGTTACAGTTTGTCTCCATTTTCTCCTCCGAATAAAGTTGTCCAAACTGGGGGTTTGTTTAACATCTCTATGATTGTGCGACCGCTCATAGAAATGATCCTTCCACAAATCCTTCGAAAACTTGTAATAAACTGGAATTACCCTTCGAAATGTCTTCTTCTCTGTCCTCCGCCGTCCTTTCTGCTCTCCTTCATTACACCAGTGCTGTTTTGGACTTGATCTGCTGAAGCTGCTGTCACAAGCCGACGGAGGGGGGGGGGGCAGCATTAAGATTGATGTCTTCATATTCCGAAATGCCTTGGGCCAAATTAACGTTTATTGAGTTACATCCTGATTTCCCTTTTATGAGGGTCTAAAAACAGGATACCACTCTCATCGTCCCAGGAAGATATTAAACAACGCGGAACGTCGTGGGACTGAAGCGCACACGAGCGCACACGCGCTCTTGATTGTTTTTGCCTTTATTGTCGGTTAAGGTGGGGAATTTAACTCGAAGAATGGGATTATGTTGGGATTTTCGATGGTTGCAGCGTCGGCAAATTAAACTTTGATGAGGCCTTTTTTCTTCTCCCTCCGCCTCCTCCTGGCTGTTGATGATCCATTAACAGTTGTCATAACACTGGAGCGTAATTATTCTCCCGCCAGAGGGGGGATGCATAACAAGCTTCAGTCCAACGTGAGGCTGCGGCGCGTTTAAGCACCTCCAGACTGACGGAGCAAATATTTGTGCCGTCTATTTAGACAAGTGGGAGGGGGGGTATATTAGGGCTTCTCCCCCTCGGAGTGACTCGAGCCGCGGCGCTGCAGAGCGCCGCAAAACCTGTGCACATTGTTTTTTTGTCTGTTTTTTTGTATTTGCACTAAAATGTTGCGCCTTTTGGCCGAATTTCTAGTCCACAGCAAAATGTACTCTCAGCCAGTTTAATGTTTTTGACATCCACGCTACGCCGATAATGCAATATGTGCACCATAGCAACAAAACCCAGTTAGAGGCGGCCTATAATTAGCCCGAGTGAAGCTGTTGCCTCTCCATCCTACACGCAGCGAGAAATGTATAAAAGCACGTTCAGTGGGAGTTTTGCTTTGCCTCTTTTTAAAATGAGTTCAAGAGGCGCAAAGCGTCTCTCGTATCAAACGGACCAGAGATTTAAAAAAAGCTGGTCATTAAATAATGCACTTTGTTGTGGCTTTTTGTCGCCTCACGGGACGGTGCTGATCTTTACCTTCTTCTTGTCAGAGTGGAAGTAACGGGGAGGTGTTGTGTGCATGTGGCGCTGAAAAACCCTTTTAATATTTACATCTTCAGTCGAACTGCGAGCTCGCGGCATCATTACACCCCGGGTCAGCAGAGCCGTGTTCCCCGAAGGACGCCACGAGTAAATGATGACCCGAGGAGCTGCGCCTCCTCTCGCCGCGAAGCTGCGCGAGGCCCCGACAGCGTTCCAGTTTTCTCAAATGATCAATCAGCCGGATAAGGTCCCGCCTCGCCAGACGCCTCTAATTTCCTACAACACAGCCGGATCTCCGGCGCTGGCCTTTTTCTTTGCTTTTTCCCGTTGTCTCCTTCCTCCAAACAAGACAATTGGTTTGTATCGATTTCGCCGAGCATCCTTACCAGATGACTCACCCCATCGCTCTGGGAGCCGGGGCTCGCAGAGGAAGCGCTTTCTTCTCGCTTCCCCTGCTCGACGTTGGGGGTGGCGCTTGTCAAAGGTGGAAGATCCCGTCTGGGCCTCGAGGCTCCTGATAGTAGGTGGGGAAAAGGGTACATAAAAAGTGCATAGTGTATTCTCTCTTTAAGAGGAATAACAACGTCTTTAGTGGGGCCGAGGCTGGCAAGAGGTGTGCTGCGGCACCCCATGAGGAGCGTTTGGCCTTCCTCGACTGTTTTGTGAGCGTTTGACAGGTGAAATAGTGTGGGAACTGCGGGGAGTGTTTCTTTAAAATGCTTTTTGTTGCGCTTGTCGGGGATGTGGAGGTGCCTGGTGAATGCTCAATAGCTCTGTAGGAGCCACTGGTGAATGGTTGAGTGCTGGGGGAGAGGGAGGGGAGGGGGAAGAATGGCTTCCCTGCGAGAGCTGTGCAGATTGTTGCTGAGGCTCCTTCCCCCCCCCCCCTCCCCACACAACTGCTCCACAGAGGAGTCCAGAAATTCCAGATTGATCAGTCTGACATGTACGTTTCCCGTTTCCCAGCCGGAACCAGTTGGAAGTGCGGACTGAAGAACCGCATGTTCTCGCTCTCCTAACATCCTCCGTAACGGCACAAAGCCGTCTCGCTCTCCGTGCTCATTGTCATCGTGGCTCTTTCTCCGTTGTGTTCCATGTGTCGAGGAAATCCCACACGGGGCACGGTAGATCAAAGTCAAGTTGGAGCGTCGTCCCCGACAAAACCCGCCATTAATCAGACCAATAATTGCTTTGTTCGGCCCAAGCCCCCCCCTGGCAGTAAAGATCCAGCAGGGCTTTCTCAATGACGGAAAGCTGGGTTGGGGCGGGACGTGGCGATGGAGGATGAGTCGCTCTCACGTTTTCGCCGATGGGAGGGTCAAACGGGGTCCTGAGAACCCACAGAAATGCGGGGTGCTTTGAGCTCCCCTTTCGCCTTGGTTCAGAGGGTTCGCCTCAGAAGGGAAGACGAGAAAAGTTGCAAAGAGAGAAGGAGAGAAGCGAAACGGAATCGGACGGGAGAAAACGGGTTTAATGCCGACGGAAATGGCCGCTGGACGGGACGATACCGGTTGGATAAAAAAAAAAAATTTTTGCGGGGATAGCTCGCGGTTTGCTTTTTAGAGACGGAAGAAAAGTTGGGCAGGGAGCGAAGCAGAGAAGAGGGATTGTTCAGAGCCAGCGCCTGGCGAGGGCCATTGTTCATCCTTCCCTTTTGAGCTGAAGGAGACAGGAGAGTTTCACACGCCACTCGCAGGCATCCTGCTGGGCAGCCCCGGAAGGGGGCTATTGCAGCCGGTAAAGAAGGCCTGGCCGTAGGGATAAATTACTCTGAATGGAAGGTTCTGTGTTTGCCGTTTTCTCCCCTCTTTTTTTTTCTAAAAGGAGCCAGAGAGGGAAAGAATTCAGCCCCAACCACAGGTTGTCCGCTTCGCTTCTGGAAAGGCTTTGCCTTCCAAGTCACCAATTTAACATCCCTCCACCCCCACCGTCCTCCCTAACTCCTCACTCCCACCTCCCCTGGAATGCTGCGGGGTTTTGTTGTCCTGCGGGGACCTGTGTGTGTGTGTGTGTGTGTGTGTGTGTGTGTGTGTGTGTGTGTGTGTGTGTGTGTGTGTGTGTCATGAGGTTTCATAACTTCAAGATGTGTGCGTATTCGCATTGGGGAAATGGATACAAAATTTGCTTTCTCGCTTAATATCTACAAATGTTTGACCTGTGATCCCCCTTCAAAAGCACAAGTAAAAGCATCACTCTTTACGGCCAGTTTACATTACCCTATTTATTTAACAAGTCGCGTCATACGTAACTAGACATTAAAAAAGGAGAGATTTTCAAGTATCCTCATCATCCATCATGATAGCCTACATGGTTGGTAGAGATTTGGTTTGTGCAAATATTAATGAAAACATGAACTTTGATTCATGAAAGATGTATGGTTTTTCCAGTAGAGCCTAAAGATGATGATGGAGAGTTGGAGA
>JBAMJR010000379.1:6955000-7345522 GCA_038501785.1 Myoxocephalus aenaeus
AGTCTAGTGTTCACAGCCAGAGGCGGAGCTCAGAGCTCCTCTGTGTTTACACTGCTGCCTTGCCTGACAGGCACACACACACACACACACACACACACACACACACACACACACACACACACACACACACACACACACACACTCCTATTCATACCAGAGCCATTTGCGCTGAAATGCTCAAAGTCTCACGTTCTGCTGTAAATCTGCAGCGATGCTCTCTGAACTGTAGCTCCTCGAACAAAACAGAACTTTTTATTCAGATTTTGATTTTGCTCGAATGTTGAACGGTATCACGAGAAGCAGTACCGTGGAACCTATAATTGGGAACATAAAATTAGCAAATGATTTTTAAATTTGGAACTACAAATTGATCAGAGAAAACAAGTCATGCAATGCACTAAGGTTGTTGCACTATGCTGTCATTAACAATAATACAAAAATACAATAATCGCAAACGGTTGGTAACATATTTGCTGTCAATAGCACCCGATCCAGTTCCTCCGCCTCCTCGTGGCGTTTGCGAGGTCCGCCCGCACACGAAAGCAAACAACCAATCAGAGCCCAGGAGTCTCTTTACTGCGGCTGTCATCAATCCGATATCGCGACAGGCCCTACTGTGAGTGTGCCAATATCAACGTTTGGTGCTGGCTAATGTTTCGATAACGTGTGCCGTGGAAACAATTCGCTTCGCAGTAAAACGGGTGTTGCGCTTCGACTGCACAGCCGCCTTTCATCTCGCCACCGCTGAACAAGCAGGCCAGACCTCTCTCTCTCTCTCTCTCTCTCTCTCTCTCTCTCTCTCTCTCTCTCTCTCTCTCTCTCTCTCTCTGACGTCACTTGCTTTCTCACAAATGCACCGCAGGAGTCCTCCCACACCGGCTCACGGCAGTCAGCCCCGCAGCTCTTCATCCGCCCATATGCAGCTCGCTTCCTGCACAATCGGCCTCTTCTTCACCAACATTGTGTGTGTGTTTGTGTGTGTCTGTGTCATCTTTGTGGAAAAGCAGTCATCCAGTTTCCCATTAGGTCATTAAATCCTTAAAACCCCGTCTCCAACACACAGTATGTAGCTGTGGTGGCTCTTTCATGTGTTTTCTCAGAACAGAGTCCTTCACTCGTCCACATACTGTATACTGTCTGTACACACACACACACACACACACACACACACACACACACACACACACACACACACACACACACACACGAGTCCCAAAGCCACATAAGTACAGTGTGCGAAGGCCCGAGTCATCACAAAAGTTGTGGAAAGCGAACCCTAGTGGGACGGTCTCGCCCCTCTGCCTCCCTTTTTAACCCCTTCGTGGCCCCTGCGACCAGGCAGAGTACGCCACAAAAGCACTCGCCGACCGAGATGCGGACATCCAAACACTGACGTCATCTGCTTAAAAAAAACAAGAAAAGTCTGCCAAGCGGGAGAGAAAATTGTACTTTATCTCACAATGTTGCGAACTGGTTTCATTCTGCTGGATGTGTCCACTTTGGTTTTGCTTCTTTAGACGACAGCTGATTGCTCTTTGTGCTTTATTATTTGTGTGAATGAAAATGAGCTCGAAGCTAACAGCGTTCATGTTTCATATTGCACATGGATGAATCTAATTGAGCACACTACAATGCCTCACCTAAACAGATACAATCACCAATTACTCAACTGAGAAATATTTGATCTTTTGGGGGGGGTGGGGTTATATTTGATTGTCTCTAAAATGTTTTTCTTATTTGGTTTAAATACTTTTGAAAAGGTCTTGTTTTTGTTGTTGTACTTGCATGTAGCCCGCCCCCTAACTCCCCGCCCAGTGCCAGCCCACATGCCCGTCCAGCAGCCGTCCACTCATCCGAAGCCAAGTCAGTGTTATCTTTGAACTGACTTCAGAGAGACTGCTGGCCGGCCGCGGATGATGGCTGTGTGTGTGTGTACTTGTACTGTATACAGCTCCATAGCAGCACCATCCATCCATTCATTCCCCCCTCCCCTCCCCCCACTTGTTTGATCTCAGAGGCCTTTTATTTTTAACCCTCAGCAGCAGGACGATGATATATCACTAAGCGTGTAATTATGTTGTTTTCGCTCATTTCAAGGGAATAAAGGACAGTATCCTCCCACACACTTCTGGGGTTGCACTTAGTTAATAGGCGATGACTTGGCTGAGTGTGTGTGTGTGTGTGTGTGTGTGTGTGTGTGTGTACACGTCTGGCGTGTGTTGTTTTGCTTGAATATAGCACTGCACAGGGTGAACATGCAGACATGAGGGTCTGTTACGAAGCCAACACGGACGTCTACTCTCTCTCTCACACACACACACTCACAAACCCTCCTGCTGAGTTAGATCACATGAAAGTGATTGAGCGCTGCTGTGTGATAAGACTGGAGTTTTAATGAAAGTCTGAGATGAGCAGGCGCGAAAAGAGCTCCGCTGCCGACCAACTGCTGCACATTACAAACGCTCAAGTGTGTGTGTGTGTGTGTGTGTGTGTGTGAGTGTGTGTGTGAGCCAACCAGAGGGATGAGCTTGTGATGACTGTGCCTGTCCAGGGAGATTTTCTTTTGACCGTCGCTTTGAAAAGTTGGCACCAAATCTGACCTTGTTTGTTCTGGTGCTCTTGCTTATGCACTTGAGCGCGCAAACTGGATGTTTTGAAGATAATTTCCCTGTGTGTGTGTGTGTGTGTGTGTGCGCGTGTCTACTCATGCATGCCTTTCCTCCGCTCGCCACTCCATTTTTACATATTCTTCCCAGCAGAGCTCAACATGTGCCGCTGTGGTCGCCAACTCGCCGCATCGGGGCGGCCCGACTTACGGTGGGCAAATTAGTAGGTGGAGATGAGCCGACGGAGAGCGGGGGAACGGGCAGGGAGGAGGATGAGCTGTCTGGCAATCGCGGGAAGCCAAGTCAGCGTTAACCCCCCCCCCCCCAGCTTTAGAGCTCCCATATGTTGTAATGGAGAGGAGTACGGGTATAAAAAGGAGCAAGAGCCTGGGAAAAACTGCGCTCACAATCATTGAAGCACTACTTAACCCATTAGGAATCCTCACCAAATCTTCATGGAGCTTTTTTATTTCAGCCGCTTTTTTTTCCATATTGTGTCCAGCTAAGAAAATAAATAAAAAAAAGCAGCCTGAGAAACGGTAAGAGTACCAGCCCAGGACCAAACAGCTGACACGAATGGTGTTTGTTGCTTCGCATCTGCTCGGTTTATTTTCTCAGCACGTCGAGAGACAACTGTGTCGGAGCGGGAATTAAATTGCCGCTTTTTTTTTAACTGCCTTCCTTCCGCGCCTCACGGCACACAATGTTCCTCTTTTTCCTAAAAAGTCTGGTAGACGGTGAGGTTTGCTCTCCGATGTCGGCTCTCACCTCCGATGCAGATGATACGAAGCCAATCTGAATGTGATAGACAAGACCGATAAGGTGGAAGTGACACAATCTACTGCGTGTGTCGAGGTTAAGCCATTAAGGCAGGTTTGTTTTTCCTGATAAGCCGAAGATTGCTTGCTTTGCGTGTATAAAATATTTTTTTCTTATTTATTCTCACACATTTCAGTTTATGTTGATTAGGCACTGGGGGATTGAAAAGCAGGTTTTCCTTCAGCAATCTCCAAAAAATACACTGTTTATTAATTTGCCGACGGTCCTTGAACACGTCATGTCCGACGAACGCTTCCGTCAGAAGAAAAAGCAACCCAATTGAAGCTTAAAATTGTGATATTTAATTCTACGAGTGTCAATTTACATATAACTCAAAATAAACCCTTTGCACGTACCAGATCTTGAAAAACGCATTAAAATCATTGACGCTGTCGCGCTGACAAAAACACTCTGAAACCTTGACTGAACTGCAGGCCGCTGAGCAGGAGAGGTCAAGGAAAGGTAACAAGGAGAGGTGGGAAAAACCTTTTGGGGAAAATAAATAGAAACATATAGCCCTAAATGTTTCTTCCCAACATTGGTAACACTTGTTGCATATGTGGATTCCATTGACCAATTTTCTATAACTGTCGTTAAAAAGCACATTTGAGTGCTCTCTTCGTCTAGCCATGAAACGGTTCATATCACCATCCTCAGTTTACCTCCATTACCTCGAATACTGTCTCACCTATCCAGACATTTCCACGTATCAAACATTCCCTTCAAAACATGTGGAACAAAAAAATAAAAAAGAGCCTAAACACAGTTGCCGTCCTCCCTCTCTGCTCAGTGTGAATGGTGAGTGCCGGTTATCACAGCCCGATCCTCTCCCAGTCGGCCCGAACAATGCTGCCCGACATCCTCGCCGGGCAGAGCCGCGCGGCGCCGTCGCTGAATGCAGCTGGTCCGGGAGGGTCCGGGAGGCTGAACAGTTGCCGACCCGCTGGGGCACGGCTGTCTCCCCCCGGGGCGACTCCTTCACAGCGCGACGCCGGGCAGCGGTCGGCAGGGAGGACAAGAGGACGGGACAAAAGGGGCTTGAGTCATTCCCTCCGTTTCCTCCTCCCCCCCCCCCCCCCCCCCTTGCATTGTCAGATGGCTCATCCCCACCCCTCCTCACATCCACCCAATTTCCCCCGCTCATCACTTTTTTACAGCGGTGCACTCGCACACTGAAAGAAAGACTTGGCTCCGACCCTCCAGGTAGTCTCCGGGGAGGTCCACGCCTAATTAGCTGGCAGCCCTTTTGACATCGTTCAAAGCGCGTGGCCACCCGCTCTCAGGACCGAGTAACCATTGTGTGTGTGTGTGTGTGTGTGTGTGTGTGCTTTGGCCCCCGCTGCTCCCTCCCTCCCTCAGGCTCTATCGCCGTCGCCATTTAACCGTTTGCACAACAGCTAGTTGTGAAAACGGTGAGATCGAGGTTGAATGCCACCGGGTCAGATCTGAAGGCTCCCGCGACGTGGCGGCTTCCGGATCGGTTCGGTCATATTTCATTTTTTTGGCGGCCCGGCTGCTGCCCGTGGGTGGGTCGAGTCTGGGCGCGATGTCAGGGTGGGTTTGCGGGATCTTCTCTGTTTACCTTTTTGGTGGTGGTGGCCCTCTCCCAACACCACCGCCAAAAGGTAAACAGAGAAGGCTAAACAGGCCTGGTGTGGAGCGAGACCACCTGTCTCGCTCCACACCAGGCCTGTTTAGACGGATCTTTGGTGGTCTCTGTTTTCTTTCCTGCTGCTGGAGGTTTCTCTCCCTCCCTCTGGCAGTGTCAGTCTGTCTTATTGTTGGCCTGCGAAGAGAGTTCAACACGTCGGCCTCCATCAGCTGTTATAGAATTGAAATACGGGCATTCCTCCTTTCTGGCTTGTTTTGGGGGTTTGGTGTCACCATTGTCTCCCTCGAAACGCACATTATTCGATCATGAAAGTCGAGAAGCAGCGGATGAAGCACAGCAAAGTTCTGCTGTTCTTTCGGCAGCGCTGTGCCGCTGTGAAAGGAAGAACTGCTTCAGATCAATTAACGGCTCGGCTGATTCCGCCGCGCCCGCTGCTCCACTTAAACATCCTTTAATAGGCCGAGAGAAATATCTTGTCGCCAAACTCTCACTCCCAAGCTCACAGTGGTCCACTGTCTTCTGAAGCAGCCCGAGTCTCAGATCTGCCTGCGAGGCATCGGGGGCTTGTCAGGCTGACGCTCTTGAGAGAGAGTGTGTGTGTGTGTGTGTGTGTGTGTGTGTGTGTGTGGGGAGCCTTATGTAACAATCCAGTGAGTGGCAATGATTCTTTCTTTACTTCTTCAGTCGGTTCAGGCTCTCAGTATTAATCCTTGATCTGCCGGACGTGACACACATTCATACTTGTTACTTAAACCAATAATATGCATGTCGATCTTTTGCCTATTCCTAGCGCTAGTCCCGAGTCCCGGGGCGAACACGTGCGTGTGTGCAGCACAAGTGCGTATGAGGGTTTCTTTGGCTCCGTGGCCTCTTCTTCTTTCTTTTTAAAGAGTGTTTGACAAATGCACGGCCTGTGATGTGGCTTCGTGTTGACACAGCTTCTGCTCCGGCTCGCAGACTCTAATTTAGGTCGGTGCAAACCCGCACGCACATCTGAATACAAACACACACATGCTTAAAGGTACAAGTCCTACCCCAGCTCACAACACTGCAGTATAATCCATGTCGTACCACGGAGCAGTGGTGGAAGATAGAAGAGTAGTTACTTGACATATATCAACATACCCAGCAGACATCATAAGCAAATCTATTTAAGACAAAAATATTCAAAGAAAGAAGACGTTATTTGTTTTTAGTTGATCCTTTATTTATTTATTTTTTACATGTATAGATACTGTACATATAGACGGCAAAATCGTCAAACTCAAGGCTTCGTAATGTCATTCCACTAACCAATGGGTGACGCCTACGTCCACTTCTTATATACAGTAGGTATGTTTAACCCTAGAACGCTAACGTTAAAAATAGTAACACCATCACTAACGTCAGGTGAATTTCACCCGATATAATGTACCTGATAAAATATACTTCTCATCGAAATATATTCAAATACAAGGCAAGTTGAAGTACTCTTCTTTTATTTTACCCTATAGAACTTCTCATAAAACCAAAAACAGGTATCGCGGGGGGACCCTGGAAAAAGGCTCAAAATCTGGTGAAAAATGTGGGAATTGTCAATAAAACATGATTAAAAATATAAATAAAGGAGCTATGAACTTGTTATTTTGTACACATGATCCTGGGACATGTGAGTCTTGTTCTGTGAAGGAAAAGTTAATTAATGTTAAAAGTCAATGTTAAAACCCATCCGGAAAAAATAGTCACACTATCACTAACGTCGGGTGAAAATCACCCGAACAGGTGCCTGTAGAAAAAAAACAGTGATCGGAGCAGGAAGACACGGCCACCTTCACTAACGTCAGTGAGCAGCATGAAGCTACACAAAGACCCACGCAACTCAGACAAAAGCAACACAATGAAAATAACGTAACAACAATCGCACAGGTGAAAATCACCCGACGTTAGTGTTCTAGGGTTAAGGACGTCGTCTGGTCCCGTCTATCTCTCCGATAGTCTGAGGACGGCAGTCCGTGAAGTTGTCTTTCTATAGTTCCTGTTTCCCTCCTAGCTAGCGGAGGGTTCTTAAAGAGTGGGGAAGGGGAGAGGTGAGGGGGGGGGAAGTGAGGCAGCTGAAGGGGAAGTGTGAAGAGGGGATGGTGGAAAGACAAGAGTGAGGAGAAGGAGAGCGGAATGAAAAGAAAGAGGCCATTAATTTAGTGCTGTGGGAGGGATCTGAAGGTTAGTGAGCTCTCTCTGCCAGGCCCTCCTGGGTTGACTGATGCCTTTGTGAGGAGGCCAGGAGACACACACACACACACACACACACGCACACGCACACACATGCGCACACACACATCCATGCACACATACACGCATGCGTGTTCCAAGAAACTCAGGGTTTGTTGCGGCAGTCCAGTTTAAGACACACACACACACACACACACACACACACACACACACAGATGGTCATTAATGGGCTTCAAAGCAAGAGTAAAATGGGAAACCTTTATTTATTTCCTCTCCTGTACGTGATTTGCTGTGATGCGTCTGGAAATGTGGTGACTGTTTCCCTCTGCTGTGGTGGGGAATTGGAGCAGAGTGTACAGAACGTATGGACTGTGTGTGTGTGTGTGTGTGTGTGTGTGTGTGTGTGTGTGTGTGTGGTTGTGTGGTTGTGTGTTTCTTTCTTATTTTGAAAAGCCCAAAATCACAAATTACCAATTTGCCTCAGAGGGCTGTACAATCTCTAAAGGTGTTGGATGTCAGGGCAATAGCATCAAGAGAAACTATATCATTAGATAATTGATTTCGGAGGTGTCCTGGGCCGAGTTAATTAACTTTTGTTTTGTCTGAGTTTAACATCAGGAAGTTTATGGAGTGTTTTCTGAAAATATTGCCCAAAGGAAGCATATAAGGTGAATACAATTGGTCCAAGCACAGAACCTTGGTATTCACAGAGGTTTCATTTGTTTTCATACAAATTGAGATTGATTTGATAATTAGGATTTGAACCAGCTTAGTGCGGTTCTTTAATGCCTGTAATGGGATGTGATGGTGAATGGTGTCGAACGCAGGACTAAGGTCTAATGAGCCAAGTACAGAGACAAGTCCTTTTATCTGAGTGTGTGTGTGTGTGTGTGTGTGTCTGTGTATGTGCGTATGTTTGACTGTATTTTGGGACACCGTGTTTGTCTCATATGCACAATGTGAGCTGAAGAAGTCCATTTTAAGCAGAAAAACATTCATTCTCCCCCCCCCCCCCCCCCCCCCCCCCACCCTCAGATTTAACTCTTATCTTTGCTATTTTTCTTCAGATTTTCTGGATTAAATTCTCGGGCCTCTAAGGGGAGAAGTAAAAGTGATTTAGTCTTTGGATAACTGTTCACAGCACATGGGCAATTGTAACTACTGAGAAGGGTCTATAAATGGACATTTAACTTCTGTTTATGTAGAGAGATTACATAACGTGGCGAAAATAAAGAATGTGCGGTGACAATAAATGATCGTCCTACTTATCACATAGCATCCTAACTGGACATTCACCGACCGGGTTCAGAGGCGCGTTGTTAACGCCTCACCGTCAGTCGGTCAAAGATGGGGAAATGATCTCTACCTTGCGGAGTCGTCGCTTGCTTGTTTGACATCAAAAGTGAAAACACACGTTGGTCAACCTGAACGCTTGTGATCGGAGCTAACCCGCTCTTCCTCTTCCTCTTCCTCTCTTGTTGTGCAGGAGTCCAGGGCAGCGCCGAGTGCTCGTGTGGGAAGAACCACTTCACGTGTGCGGTCAGTGCGTTCGGGGAGTGCACCTGCATCCCGGCCCAGTGGCAGTGTGACGGGGACAACGACTGCGGGGACCACAGCGACGAGGACGGATGCAGTGAGTTCACACTCCACTTCACTCCTCCTCCTTTTCACATTGTTCTCTCTCTCTCTCTCTCTCTTTGTTTCTGTCTCGCTGTTAACAGAAGTCTCCGTTCTTTCTATGATCGATGGAAAAAGTTTTAATTTACAAAACTTGCTGACACAATGAATGCAGCTTGTGTTTATAGAGTGCATGGAGAATTTAAATAAATTCCACCCTGGAAGATGTTTTTCTTCTTCTCCTATTTAGAACCGGCCTCTTGTGGCCTAAATAAGTATTACAACAACAAACATTCAGAACATTGATAGTAGTAATTATAAAACTCTGATTGGATCAGCACAAAAGAAAAAAAGGTATCCCTGGTCATGGTTTTTTTATGCCGCCGATACTAATTGCACAAATGTTAAGATTATGCATTAATCATCTGTACATTGTTTATGTATCATGATAAAAAATGGTCTTCAAAATCTTTTTAAAAGAGTGATATTAAATAATAAGTACATAAGATAAAAAATCTGATGAGACGTTAAATATGTACCAGTTTTAAATATTTTCTTTAATAAAAAATTAAAATCTAACTTGATGAATATGCTGAACCAGTTTGATAACTTTGGTTGTAAAATATATAAAAAGTTCTTGGCCGAATATGTCCCCCTGAGCAACCCACCCACCACTTAACCAAAGACTCTGGTTGTGTTTGGCAGCTAAAGTGTGTAAGTGCACGACTTCTACATTTTTCGCCCCAAAGTTTCTCTGCATAAATTGTCCAAAATAGTCGGAGAAAAAAAAAAAACAGTATATATAAGTGGGCCCATATGGATCCCATCATCACCCAGTGAAACAGTGAATGGGTCACTGGTCCAGGCGGGGTAGTATTTCTAATGCTGCGGCAGGGAGCGAGGCGCTCTGCGTGGCGCACCAACAAAAAAAACTGCTTGAGTGACTTCTGGCACCAGACGGCGTTTTGGCTGGAAGGGAAAGTCTTGGCAGCGGAGCCAGACGGGAGTATTTTTCCTTGCAGAGCATGTCGGCTTGTCAAGCGGAGGAGATCCTCACCGCTCTTCTTTTACACGTCTGCGTATCGATGTGGAACGTCGATGTGAGGGTCTGCTTTCTTTCCCCTGCTCGCCCATAAGAGTAGAGAAGCAGATGCTACCCCTTGTTTTGTGTGTGTTTGACACTTCCTAAGCCTCTCTGAGAGGCGTGTGTGTGGCTGCGTTCTGGCCGTCTGTTCATGTCCCGTCTCCAGTCCATCAGTCTTCCTCCGTCACATTAAGCTAGTTAGGGGATGGGAGACGGGGATGCTAAGTGTTATTGATCTCGGGGGCCGGTTGAGCGCTCGGTGAGCCCGATCGCCGCGCATCGATCCCGCGGCGCGCTCACTAATTTGAGGAGGCGCGTGGAAGCGGCTGACAGATATCGGAGCATCCAGCCGGACTCCCCTAATCCATTAGTGCCGTCCGATCGACCCCCGCCACTCCATGGCTGGACGCTCGTCCTCTTGGACTCGCTCCAGTCCATCTCGTAACCACGGGGCTAATTAATGTCGCCCTAGAGGCCCGCCGCTACAGTATTTACTCCCACCCTTGTAGTTTTTTTGTGAAATGATGGATACTTTTGACAGCTTTAGGCCTCTCAAAATCTTCCAAAAATCAACCACACCTGAATTAAACCCCGCCCCCCCCTTAAAGCTCAACTTGCGATTAGGGATGCAAAGGCGGAGAAGTTAAGGAACTCGGTTGGGTTATAGATTTAATTGATGTATCGATTCATCGCCTATTCATAAAGCGTGAACGTCTTCGTAACTCCCAACGATCGGGCCAGAGTAAATCCACCAGAGACGGGGGCCGATTTTGGATTTTGGATTGATTCTGGCAGGTGACGGACGACGTTGGCGTCCCGCACGTCCGCTTTTTGAAATCGTTTGAAAATCGGTGTGTTCTGTGTGTCACACGGAGCAAAGTCAACGCCCACGTGACTCCGCTTCTATTACGCTGATTGAATTAAGCAAGTCGCATCGTTAATAACATAAATAAAATGGAAAAACCACAGTTACATTTTAATGTCTTTTTAACGACGTCTTCCAAACTGCAGCGAAAGGATATGAATTTATGGAGAGAGAGAGAGAGGGCGAGAGAGAGGGCGAGAGAGGGCGAGAGAGAGAGGGAGAGAGAGATTTCCCAAATTGAGCGGGGACGTCAGACGCGTGTGACCGTGGGAACGCAGAATCACAATGAACACACAGATGCAACACAAAGGAATATCTCTTTTCCGCAGAATTGTAGCCGTGCAGTTTAGTGGCATCCAGACTGTGTTTGAACTTTAACATTATTTATCAGTTAAACCGATTTAACAATTTCTATACAGAGCGCAATTGTGCTGAATCACAATGGAGGTGTGTGTGTGTGTGTGTGTGTGTGTGTGTGCGTGCGTGTGTGTGTGTGTGTGTTTACTTGTGCTCGTAAAACTCCGGAGAAGAGGAGCGGAGGCGAGGTGGCCCTCCGTGGCCGTTGAAGCTCTCTGTGTGTAAACGTCTGATCTAATTACGATGTGGGGGATCACGTGGAAGTTGTGTAGCGCAGATGTGCGCTCGTATCCCCACCTCTCTCCCCGTATACGGTTTCACGGCTGCACGGAGACCGAAGAGGGAGTGGAGAAGATTCGACGAGGGACCCCCAAAAAAAAAGAACACGTGCGAGTCCTCTTTGTGGATGTCAGTGTGGGGACTCGAAAGGAGGCGAGAAGGAAACGGTCTTTACAGGCGGACGCTCTCCTCCTCGACCCACATCTGTAACATCTGTCTGTTTGCAGTGGACTGTGTAAATCTACCCATATTAAAAGCAGAAACTTCTCACTGGTTTCTAACTTGGCACCGATGCCTCTATATGACCCACGTGAGGAGACAAGACCATCAGCGGGAATATTGGCTGTACAGGTATCCTAAAACACTTTGTCATCGGGGGCCACCGGGTCACGCAGGTTCACCAGAAACCCTAACCGGCCAGTGAGCACATCATCGCCCAGAACCAGGACTGAGTGGGGCAGACTTTCAGACGCCGATGCAGTAAAAAAACTCCACTCCAGCTTTAATCCGCAGGGCCTGCCAAAAGCAACACAAAATTAAAGTAGTACCGTAAAGTTTAAAAACCATGGTGGTGTGTTCTAGTCCCCTATCTACAAATCAAATCATGAATATATTTTAGTGTTTAATGCACTCCTATTGGACTCGGTGTCGGACGATCGGCAGGGTCAACTAATGGAAAGGGGGGAAAATGGTATCGTAAAACAGCTCTACTCATAATCACCGTTAAGTCTGCTTTATTTTTTTTGGAGTTAGTAGGCGAATAACCATTGGCTGAATGACAGGCGTCCTCCCCAACCCAAAGACCAGCCCTCTGCGTTTGGCACCCCTGCTGGGTGAACAGACAGCACAGGCTTTAAAATGTGAGATGCACCGGAGTCACAGATCCTCTTTTTAGAAAGCCCAACAAAATTAGATTACACCCTCTGAAGCTGCATGATATAAGTATTGACACCTCACCAGTTGGAGAGCACGTCACAGGGTCGCGCATCTCAAGGACGGGACTCTTTATTAGCCCTGATGAAATTTAATGAAGGCATAACTCACAGACGTTTCACCAAATTAATAACGCCCCACCCCCCTTTTCTTTATTGATACGGAGCTCAGAGGTGTGTGTGTGTGTGTGTGTGTGTGTGTGTGTGTGTGAGGGGGGGGAATAACACTCTTCACTACGTTTTACCGCAGGACAAAGTCTGAGCCGCAAGAGACCCTGACAGTGACGCACACCGCTCCATTAGAGGAATACATGTCTGTCGTGTTGGCAGTCGGGTCCACATCCGTAAATGTTCACTTGCTGCCTTTGTGACTCCGGTTCCTATGGAAACGAAGGCCGCGCAGTCGGAGCGAGGGGTGATTGAAGGGAGAAGGACAGGAGGAAGATTTCTTTATTGTGCACTGAGTTCCATCACAGCTACAGTCTTGGCTTTACTTAACAGTCGACATGATGCCCTGGAGTATATTTTGACGGTCTGAATAATTGAGGGTGATGAGGCACTTTGTCGAGAATTACATTACAACTGTACAACAATTCATCATGTTTCGATCTGTTGATCCCCGACTCAGACGGTTTCCCAATGGCTGTTTCTCCGACTGATTTACAGTCCGATTGTCTAACAACTTGTGTTTGATTTCTCCTCTTTGGTGTTCACGCTGGTCTTTTTCACTGCGACCCTTGCTGTGTCCAAACCTGACACTTGAATGCGACATTCCTGATCGGACGGCGGTAGAAGATATTTCGCGGTCAAAGGAGCGAATTTTCCGACGTTATTTTTTTCCTGTCCTCGCCCCAGTGTTGGCAGACTTGGGTTTTATTGAGGAATAGACGCCAACAAAGCTACGCTGATTCTGTGACGCACACATGTCCCGATAAATTCTTCACAATAGAATTTTTGTCTGTTAAAAAGCTTTTATTTTGAAGTAGCACCACCAGGACTGAACATTTCTTTATAACCTTTTTTGTTGTTGTGGTTTTAGCCATCAGTCTTACATTTCCAGTTTTTGAAAGTGCTTTTTGAGTGACGCCTTGCGAGCTCTGCAGATACCCTGAGTGGACAGAACCGACCGTCTAATCGAGTCTGACTTATGTTTCTTTTTATCTTCTCTCCGATCTTATCTGCTTCTCAGTTGTTCTAACCTCACATCCCAGTTCCAGGCGATGAATTGTATTAAGACACTGTTCGTGACGACCGTAACCACAGCAGATACGACTCCGTGACCTTGGAAGACTAAACGCATCTTCTGTTCCTTCACCACGCGCCTCCTCCTCCCCTGTTGTTAGAGCATCCTTCAAGTTATTTCTCGCTCTGCATTTCACTTTCGCTGGAGAAAGCGGGGGGTTAGCGCGCGCATGCGCGCTCACACACACACACACACACACACACACACACACACACACACACACACACACACACACACACACACACACACTGTTGGAGTCCTGCTGAGGTAAAAGCAGCTGATGTTGTGAAAGATCAAATGCTTTGGGCCGGAGTGAGGAGACAGGGGTGCAGAGGAGATAGATGTGAAGGGCCGTGTGTGTGTGTGTGTGTGTGTGCGTGTGTCGGTGGAGGTGTGTTGAAGTGGAAGAGGAAAATCTCTGTTGTGCGTGATTGAAAGCGCTGCATGAGGTTTGGCTTCCTCTGAGCTCGGCTCTCACACAAGCCTGTGAGGTTTAGGAGATCGGTGTGTACTATGAACTCAGGTGTACACACACACACACACACACACACACACACACACACACACACACACACACACACTCACACTCGCACACCTTATAAAAAACCCTGGTCCTCCGGTGGCGTCACGTTTAGCATATTTATAAGAAGAATCCATTTGAGCGATGAGTTGGTTCTCACAATTTCGTAACTGGAAATTACCCGAGTGCTCACGAATCCTGCGGACGTTTTTACCAAACTACATGTGCTGCAAAGTGGGACGCTTTTGTTGTCAGTTGCCCAGCAACAGTGTTGAAAGCCAAGCATAGCAACCTCTCAAGTTATTTTTTCGAGGCGAGCATTAGTTATTGCTGGCATACATTTCAAATAAATAAATAATGATTGTTAACTGGGTACTCATTAGCACGAGTTTTGGAAAAACTTTTCCCGTCAGGAAACAAATCTGATCTCGTTTGAGTTGAGCTTTTCAGCAAAGACGAGAAGTCTCCGGATGTCGGCTGCAAAGTAGTTTTCTGGCTTAGTAGACTAAGTCTAATCGTGACCTTTTTGACGCCAGATCAAACTTGAAACTAGTCCCCTCTGGACATAACAAAGTGAGCTCAAGCTCGGAAAAATCCTCAGCTCAAACCGGTTCTCACAAGGCCATTGACACACACACACACACACACACACACACACACACACACACACACACACACACGCATATATATATAAACCACCAAAAAAAATAAGAAATACCCCCTCCGTCCTTTAATCTACCGCTCTCTGCAGTCCTCTCCAATCAGGGGGAAGCTGTGACCGCGGGAGCCGAGCTGATCCTGAAAGCAGGAGCGAGGGAAGATTAGGACCCCATCCCGTCGTCCTCCATGTGTCAATTTCTCTCGCCGTCCCTTCATCTTCTCCCCGCCGTGCCTCCCTCTGTCTTCGCATCCTTCGCCTCTCTGCCCTCTGACCACGGGAAACCTGTGAACCACACTCGCTTTTCTTCTTCTTTTTTTATACCCGAGGCAGTCTCATTTATTTTTCTCACTATGTGGTTTGAGTTTTTGGTTCCTCGTCTTCCCGCCTCTTTCTTCTCGTCTTTCTGTCCCGGATATGACCGCTGGTTGTTTGGAGACATTAGCATAATCCTCCACTTCTCTTGCTTCACCCCCTCCCCAACGCTCGCTCTGTCCTCTCCTCCTCCGTCCTCCTTCCTAAATATTTACTCCCCGCTCAGCAAAACACTTGTTCACACGGGAGAAGACGTGATTAGAGGCCGATTGGAGGGAGAGGCCGAAATGAGGAGAGAGACAAAGATGTCTTTGTAAACCTTGTGTGAGCTTCTTGAGGAGGTTTTAAACGTGTTCTGGGTGTAATTAAACACGACCGAGGTGATGGATTAAGGTTCAACAG
The DNA here is from genome assembly GCA_038501785.1 of Myoxocephalus aenaeus. Taxonomy (NCBI): domain Eukaryota; kingdom Metazoa; phylum Chordata; class Actinopteri; order Perciformes; family Cottidae; genus Myoxocephalus; species Myoxocephalus aenaeus. The sequence continues at coordinate 6,970,518 of JBAMJR010000379.1, forward strand.
TGCTAAGTGGGATATATTATGTAATACACACATGTGATAAAAAATAATAATAGAAAAATAGAAATGATTGTTGTTTTAATTTTTATATCGATTCTTCGATAAGGATCTTGAGGTGCTTTCTCAAGACAAAGTCTGTCTGTCTGGCTTCTCCGAATTCAGACCCAAACTGAAACTTTATACTTCTATTCCAAATATCTCGCCACGATCGAAACTGCCTCCCGAGAGCGACCTCGAACATTGAACAGGCCGGCGGTAAATAAGCGAGTTTGGCAACTGCGTCGTATTTCTTCACCATCATGTGACCTCTCGTCCGCAGACCAGAGAGGTAGCAGCGAGGATGAGCTGCGTGATTTACACGGAGAAATATATTTTTTCCTGAAAGAATCAATCACGCACTTGCTGCTGCGGGGATGAGCGTGTCAAGCACTTCTGCTTTGCTTTTCTGTAATTTACAGTCATGCATTTCTGGATCGTTCTGACAGAACAAAGAGTTCGCAGACATCGCCTCGGGCTCCGAGAACTAGTGCACTTTATGGGCTGCGTAATGAATGGGCTAATTGGAAATAATGATTGATTGGATTTATGAGCGAAAACCGTTTGGCTCTTGCCAGGTGGACCTGTTGTTGACGGACGGCGTTGGCACAGCTCACACACGCAGTTGACCCGGACGCTCAGCTTCACGTGAAAAGAAAACACCTTCGGTCACTTCCAACGGTTAACGGGTTTAACGGTCGTCGCGGCTGATCTAATGTCACATAACCAGACGGACGACCGGCAGCTGTGTTGTCTTTTTACTTCCTGCCTATCCTGAACTCAAACTGTGTCATTACCTCAAATCAGAGCCGCTACGACACACAGAGTCGCCGCTTTTCTTTCTGCCATCGCCCGAGAATGTTTCCACGCTATGCAAAAGGTGCGACAGCCATGGAATGTATTGATTTTATTTATAGTGTTTCGATCCCCCCACCTGATTTGTCTGCTTCGTAGTGATGAAGGTTTAAAAGCTTGACAGCAGCCGGCTGCTCATAAATGGCCCAGAATGGGTTAAATGCAGAGGTCAAATATCATGAACTGGTATGTGACAATAAGAATTAAGCTCAGGTTACCACTTTTGAAACTGTTTCCTTTTGCTGTTGGTCTGTTTTTAAGCTTCCCTGTTGGCTATTACCCTCTTTTCCTGGCTTACATGTGCAATCCTAATCATCATTGTTCACTATAATGTATACATATGAAAAGAAACAAATTTGCTACTGCACGTGGACATCAATGGACAGGCAGAGCTGACATTCCCGTGTGTGTGTGTGTGTTGGATGAATGAAGGACGCACTCGACTCTTCCTCGCTGCTGTCAAGTGCTCGGCAGAGATTTGTCATGGCAACAAGCAAGCGTTTTATCTGCTTGAATCTGCCTCGATGGACAGTCAGACGCCTCGTGACGGCGCCTGTGCCTCGTTCAGGACGAAGCGCCGCAGCCGAGCACAGTTTTGATGCATTTGCACCTGAAACGCTCTCCGTGTCAGAGGTGCATATTATCCAACTGCTGCTTTTAGTTATTTACAAAGGATGGATAAACGACGCAAGACTCGTCGGAGAGCTCGTGAACATAAACTCTGCAGTTGTGTTTTTGATGGGTTTATGATCGCGGAACGGGAGGTCTGTTTGCTGCGAGAGGTGGAGGAGGGAGAGAGAGAGAGCGCTCAGGGCCGCCACCGCACACACTGCCAAGAAAAGCGCTGCTGGCGGCGCGCGGCCCTCCACGCCGACGGACTGAAATATGCTCTGGCTGCCGACCAGAGCTGAACTGTAATCAGATAAGCTGCCGCCGGGACCGGCAGCGAGAGGCAAATAAAGAGCTGGGGAGTGGACTGAGGCGGTTGAGAGGAACATAGGGGATTAGCTTGAGTTGGCAAGACGAGGGAGACACTTTTAACAACTCTGAAACACGACACATTCTTTACAAACTGTCAAAAGAGTCGTTTGTTGTCGTCTCTCAGAACTCTCTCTCACAGTTTTGCTTCCTCTTCTCACATCCGATTTCAGTCCTCGGTGAACCATCATGTCAGTTACCGGCTTTGGATCGTAAAGAAGTGAGGAGGGATGAGAACCAATGAGAACCATGATGGGAGTCAAACGTCTGGAGCTGCAGAGGAGAATCTCTTGATTCGTTTGGTTGCAGAGCGTCAGAAGTATAGTCGAGTTGGTTTTGATACCAAAACCAGCCACATCCGGCCGACCGGCCTCATCGGTACTGCCCGTCTCCAGTATTAAAATACGGGACGTATGGCGAGACAGTCGCGGAAAGAACTCTGCCTCTCGGCGTCTGATGTCACTGTCAAAAAGGACAAACGCAGCATGCCATTTTTTTTATTTATTTTTACACGTAAATTGTTTATTCCTTGAGATGCTGCTTTCCCTCTTTTTTTTATCTATTGAACAAATCAGGGTGCCTTTTTGGCCAACACCGTCGCTGCAATGGAACGCAGTCATGTCGATGTGTGTGTGTTTATGTCCGCATGATGTCAAACACAGAGTCAAAGATAATGGAAAAAAAGACCCCGACCACCAGTGTGAATAACTGTTTCCACTGCGGACGGCAGTAATCTGGAGGGGAACCGACGTGTTTTGGACTGAAAGATAAAACCTCTACTAGAGCTCCTCCGATGAAATATTCTCGTAAGAGTCCTCTTTCGCTCTCTGGAGTCCACATCTGTTTTCCAGTCAGTTCAGTGTCCTCTCTCTCTCTCTCTCTCTCTCTCTCTCTCCTCTCATCTGTCCATCCGTTGAGCCGGTGTGATAAGGGCCGTTTCGGCAGATATATTGGTCCCATTAGAGCCACTTGATTCTGCTGCTCAACAGTAAAAGGGAGGCCATTAACTCTGCTGCTCAAGGCCAAGACGGGCGTATAGATCCTCTTCAAGACGTGGGACTCACTCACTCACTCACTCTCTCTCTCTCTCACACACACACACACACACACACACACACACACACACACACACACACACACACACACACACACACACACACACACACACACCACCAAGTCAGACACGATGCACGTTATAACGCAGCCAGTGAGCGTGTGAAATGGGTGAGGCTTATTAGTGCAGTTGTTATTAACGAAGAACAATAAGAACACGTACACTCTTTCGTAAGAAATGTTGAAAATCCATTTAAACTAATCTGGTCCCGTCTACAGAAACAAACAGGTGTTTTATTTTTAATTTTTTTAACACTGTCCAGAAAACTAATTTCAACCCCCCAAAAAGTCAGTGTAAACCATCGATAATTCTAAACGTTGTATTTTTATTACCATTTTTTTTAGTTTTTTTTGCATTTGTAGTTTTGACTATGTATTATAAGCTGATTAGTGCTAGTGTTAGGAAGTCAAACGGTCCATAATTCCCTCTCTGATATCTATATAATAATATTTGACATTGCTGTGAACACATAAGGAGGTAGCTCTTTATACAAATCTCAGCGACATCTTTTTACAGAAACTCTCAGTAATCCAGACTCGGTACTCCATCGGCCCGTTATATTGGGGTCGAGGCGGGAAACTCACATTCCATAGTCTGCGCGTCTAACGAGAATATTTAATAAAGGTTTTTCTCTTTTAGACCAAAGCAGGTCGGTTCACCGGCAGGTTACCCTCGTCTCTACTGGAACATTTGGGGTGATCTAGACATCGGTGTTGCACATTTTTCATTTCGCTCAGCTCCGTGTGTGACGTTAGGAGAAGATTACACACCAATACACACACACAGACTCCTGAATGCTGGCCTTCAAGCAAGTTAAATAAACAATACCTATGACTTTTAGGGCCATATTTTTATTTACTTTTTGCATTTGAAACTCCAGGTTTCCAGATGAAGCTTTGAATGTCTCATATGTCATAATGTCATTACTCTAAAAGTGTGTGCGTGCGTGCGTGCGTGCATTTGGAAATCACCTGTGGAATGCAAGTGGGAATTCTTGAGCTCGGATGAGAAAAAGTGTGTGTGTGTGTGTGTGTGTGTGTGTGTGTGTGTGTGTGTGTGTGTGTGTGCGTGCGTCCTGGAAGGACCATTCTGGTCCATGAATTAGTCAAAGTATGCTTTCACTTTCAATTTGCGCCCTCCTATCCAAAATGTGGGGTGCCTAAACAATTCCGCGCCACGGACGAGGGGTGCGTTTGTTTTTCCAAACTGCAGGGTGACGGTTTGCTCGTGTCTGCGTGTGTGTGTGTGTGTGTGTGTGTGTGTGCGCGCTTTGTATGTGCGTGTCAGCGCCGCACTCTCCTCCGTCTGACAGCTGAATTATTTATTGAAAACGTGGAGAAGCAGCATTTTCCTCCTCTTGGTTGGTCGGTCGAGGGCCCCGAATCTGCTGACGCTGTCGGAGACACTTCCAGAACGCATCAAACCGCCTCCCCGTTTGACAAAGGGAGAGAGGTGTGTGTGTGTGTGTGTGTGTGTGTGTGTGTGTGTCTCAGGACTCCAACTGACAGACTCTCTGGAAGTTTCACTAATGGTACACTGCGAAGGTTGACTTCCCGTTCAATTCCAGCTTATTGCAGCAGTTCTGGCAAATAATGAGCTCAGTTCTTATTTCATTTTGGTATTTGACCTCTTTTTGTCTTTTAAACGTGAATTATACCAACTGAGAGGCAACTGTAACAGTTTAACTTATTTGAACCAACCAGTAGCTTTGGATGGTTTATGTGGGAATCTTTCAATTTATTGGGGTCAAACTTCCACTTAAATTATATATAAAAACTCTTGGGCTGCAACTAAGGATCATTTTCATAGTTAATTAATTTGTTGTTTACTTGCCAATTGCCATTATAGAGGGCCACAATGTACATATTTAACATTGTCTGTATGTGATCAGTAGTTACAAAAAGACAAAGACATTCAGTTTACTAACAAAAAAAAGACGGGAAAATACAAATATTTTGGTTTTAGAATAAAAAAATTGGTTAGACTGTTTATTGTCATGTTATATAATTGACTAATTATGATATAATTTATCTTGACCGGCTAATGAATAAATCAATTGATCGTATCAGCTCCACCACAACGATTTGGGGTTTCTTGCTTTGAAAAGATTTTGTTTTGTTTTGTGGCAGATTCTCAAACCTCCGATGTTTGGAGCATATTTGAATGCACCACATGGGAACGCTTTTAGCACACAATTTTTTCAATAGTCAGTGATTTATAGCATCTCAGTTTAAATTTTCACATCAGACAATAGTGTGATGTGAAAATCAATGGAAATCAATGGTTGCCTGTAAGGACAAAAATACAACAAAAAGAAGAGAAACTGATGGTATGAATTAGATAACTGTTTTCAGAAATGCATTGTTGATTCAAATGTAGCCCAACCTTCAGTGCGGTCGTGTTATTCAGACACGGGAGAGAGTTCATCAGGGGGTGAGCAGTATAAGGGGGGGTAAGGGAGAGGGTTACTGTTCTCTCTCTGAATAATGTAATAACCATGCAGGGGTATGTGGGTCAGTGGGGCTTTACTTCCCCTGGAGACCAGCGCCACACCCCGACACACACACACACACACACACACACACACACACACACACACACACACACACACACACACACACACACACACACGCGCGCTTACTTAATTCCCTCACTGAGCCCTGACTCGTCTGCCTCACTGCCTAACCTGCTGCGTGACGTCATACATTTTTCATAAAGTCTGCGTTGCTCCGTCAATATTTCATATCTGGTATTGACGGGCGGGGTGAGAGTCGGCTGCGGGTAGAGCTGCCGCTCCCTCTCGTCCCCGTCCCGTCCCCTCCCGTCTCTCCTCCTCCCTCCATCCCTCCCTGGCCTGTAATTAAATTAGCTCTGTCTGCCGATGACAAAGGGCCAGTCATTCGGCCTCTGCTTAGATAGCGAGTAGCTGCACTTAGAGCGGATATGAAGTTAAGGAGGAATGCACTGAGCCGAGCCGCTGCTCTCTGGGTCTCAGGGTACGGAGGTGGGAGAGCGGGGAGAGGCCGCGTGGGTCCGGATCAGGCTTAGGGTCTGGATGGGCCGAGACCAGACCTCCTGCACTTGAACCCTGACCTTTACAGCAGCCTGTACAGGAGTGGCGACTGCGTTTACCTACTTATTAGTCAAACGTTGGTGATTTCTGGTGTGGGTTTGGTCGATACATGCAAAAAGTGTGAAAAAGAATGTCCGCCACAGCTTCGTAGCTTCGTTAATGAGATTAAAATAATATTTTTTGTCTGAAAAAAGATATGAATCACAGACGACAATGAAAACGGGCAAATACTCACGTTACAGAAGGTGATCTTGAACTTCTGGTCATCTTTAAAGCATAGATCCTCACTCCCGTTTACTAGCAGAATTCTTTGTTCAGATTATTTAGGAAAAAAAAGTCAAACTGTTTTATTTGGGGAAATAAGAGCTTTTGTTAAATGAGAACAATGGTTTTGTAGAAATACATTGTGAGGTAAGATTGATTTCCCTAAATATTTTTATTATTTTTATTTGATAATAAATACAATTATTTATGTTTGAGCAAGTAAAAATTGGGGTTGAGCACGTTGGGATTTTTGACCCACTTGCCCTAACGGTAGAGTGGGGCCTACAATATGGTCACATACACGATGGACCAATATTGTATCGCACCGTACAATCATAACTACATAACCAGCAGGGAAATATCATTTCAGAAAAGTAATAAAATACCGACAGAAAAGCACCAAAAGACAATATTGTTGTATAAATCTGAAAAACGACTGCAAATTCCCCCCCCCCCACCCCCTCCCGTCAGCCTCACAGTTGGTTTCCCCATTAGTTTGTTTGTTTGTTCCTGCTGACAGACTTGTTGTCTTGTTGTTGGTCTGCAGTGCTCCCCACCTGCTCGCCGCTGGACTTCCACTGCGACAACGGAAAATGCATCCGCCGCTCCTGGGTGTGCGACGGAGACAACGACTGCGAGGACGACTCCGACGAACAGGACTGTCGTGAGTACACGCTCCGCCCACCCACCTCCTCTTTCTTGTCCTCGTCAACACAAACACACAAACAAACAGTGAACTGTGCCGTCACACGCTCACACATGCACTCATGGGGGCAGAGTTATTTAAGTGGACAGATGTTTGAGGCAGCCATGTGCAATGAGGTGTTAGTTTTGAATCTGAAGGAGTTGCCTGGCTGGTCACACACACACACACACACACACACACACACACACACACACACACACACACACACGGTCACACGGTCACCACACAAGACACTCTCCTGCCTTCGCCCTCAGTTTATGATTTGTGGAGTTATCTATCTGTGTGTGTGTGTGTGTGTGTGTGTGTGTGTGTGTGTGTGTGTGTGTGTGTGTGCGCGTGCATGGAGTGTGTGTTCGGCCCAAAATAGCCCCTCAGCTGCTTGCCAGACAGAATGTGTCCCTCAGCGGATGAAGCAAGGAGAGTGTCTATTTCTGCAGTCGCGTTTGAGTATCCATGCATTGCTGGCGGTCGGGTGGGCGTTCTATCTTTGCGAGGACCGTTTTGAGTTTGTCGGTGACGACAGTTTTGGAATAGGGGAGGGCCCTTTTCTCCAGTTGCTCTCATTGTTCAACGGGCTGTTTCAAGCTTGGATCCTACTCGTGACGTAATCACGGCGCTTGGTCGAGCACAGGGGTGTTCAATTAAGATTCAACAAGGTCCTTTTAGAGAAAATGTCCGGAACACCAGGATAATGTCTAACTTGCGCTGTGATTTAGTCCCATATGTGTTGGTCTGTGTAACCAACAACTGACTGTCAAATGAAATGAAGAAAGTTCGATTGAATAATATCTCAACCATATTTATTGACGGTTTTCAAATTGACCTGGATACATTTTAAATGATACATACTCCAATAATAAATACTTGTTCTTCTCTCGTTTCACGTAAAACACGGGCTGCATTAAAGAATAAATGACACAACAGAAGGCTTTTGAAAAATGTGCATCTTAAAATAAAATACTTCATTTTAGAAAAACTGAACAGTCGCCCTGCAGCTTTAAATTCAGTTCAGTCAGGTGTGAAGCGACATCACCCAAAAAAGCCACGATATTATATTCTTATCTTCTAAAAAGAGAATTGTGTGTGCAGGGACTTTCTCTGTGGTTAATGGAAGCCACCTGTTTCAGCTCTATTCTCCTCTCTCTACTCACAGCATCGCTGGTCAGTGAATTAATGTGTTAGGATGAGGGGAAAGGAGTTGTGCTTTGTCTCGCATTGGCGCTTCACATTGCCGGTTTTGATCATCGCCACGGTCTCTAAACATATGACACATACTGGTTGTGGGAAGAATGAACATATAAGAGTCTGTCTATTCTTCTCTGGTCTCACTGACCTGCTGACAACACGTGTAATTGGTCGGTGTGTTTCCTGGACCGCTTTTAACGAGCGGTCCAGGAAAGGTAGAAAAGCTCCGTCGGTTTAAATAGAACGATTAAGAGAGGCTCTGTTGAAAATATGCTGTTGCATTATGGGAAACATAGGATCCACTGAGGATAATAAATAAATAAAAACAGAAGTACTGAATGTCGGCATCTCATCTGGTCAGATTTCCCCAATTTTCTAGAAGCCTATTGCTCAATTGCTTTAGTATCGCTTTAAGGGTAGAATTAGGTTAAGTTTAGTTTGTGTCAATGAGACGGTCCTCACAAGTATAGACTGTGTGTGTGTGTGTGTGTGTGTGTGTGTGTGTGTGTTGTTTAATTTGTCCCCGTGGAGTTGGTGGTCAGATCCTGTGACCGCATCGTCCACTTCTAGGTCTATGTGTATTTATTACCCATAATGACTCGAGAGGGCTGCATGTGCGCCATCTGATCCGCCGGACGTTCATCCCGCTGTTTGTGCGATCGCGTTCAGTCACACTCGACACCGTTACAGCCAGAAAGAGTCGGGCGGTGTCCATTTTAAAAGACTGACTTTTATCAAAAGATCAATACAGCCCCACCCTCCCTCTATATCTTCCAGTAACTTGTAAATGATCGTCAACCACCAACATGTTTAACTCAATGCGACGTTTAATCGATAACATTGCTTTGCAGATTGATATTTAAAAACGGTTTGCCCTTTATCCAGCTCATGATGGCTGGGCTCATTTGCTTAAAATTATTATTTTTCAGTTTGATAGACAGAAAAACCGCAGTCCACAAACCAATGGGTGACGTCAGGGCGACTTTAACAGCATGGTGGCGCTTTTATTACACGCGGCATGCAGTTTTTGTGCGTCCAGCAGGTACAGGTTAGTTCTTTCTCTCTCGAATGGTGTTTCTTATCCGCCTGTCATCTAGTGGTTTCTCCTCCTCCACCGTTGACCCACATACTGTATCAGCAGCCAGACACCGAATCACTTCCTGATGGGGGGTCTGTCTGCTGCGAGCCAGCTATGAATTTTTCATTCCCATGCCCAGTAAACTCCCCCCTCCCCGTTCCCCGAACTGCTTATTATTTCATGCCTCTTTCTTTCTCTTCATTTTATTTTTTATTTGTTGCACCCTCGGTCTGCCTTTCACCATCCACTGCGTTCCTTCTCCGCGATGCAGTGGCTTTATTTCATTATTTAGAGATGGGGGAGACGATCCTCCACGCTCGGCTGGAACCGAAGTAGTTGTCAGGATTTTTTTCCAGACGAACACTGAGACTGAGGTGTGTGTGGAACACGAGATATTCTGAATTCTTGAAGTTTAAAAGACAGAAGGGGGGAAAAAAAGAAGAAAACATGACACCGTTTCACCCCCTACACACTCCGGGAGCCGGGTAATGACTCCCAGCGCCCTTTGCCCTTTGACGTTTGGCCGCTGTGTGAATGATGAGCGTCCTCAGGGCTTGTTGACCGCTGACCTCCCTCTGTTTACCTCGCTGATGAGGGTATGGGGGGAGAGAGAGAGAGAGGGAGAGAAAAAGCAATAAAGTTGAATATTAAATGAGTGTATTTGTCCATAGACAAATACCATAAAAATTGTATTTGGACCCACCGGTGGGCTTTTGTGGTTTTAAATCTTTTTCGGGGTGAATTCTTTTTGGGGTGGGGCGATGTGGGGGAGGTCTGACACACTGGACGATATTTAGCTGATCACAGATGCATCGTATCTGTAACTACTGCCAGATGAATACATCATTTCTGAACAGTTTATTAAAGAGTAATGCCATTACTTAATTTTATTCACAGTTCATTATTATTATTATTATTATTATCATTATTATTATTTATATTCAGTACATCGACTGGTCACAGCTCTTTAATAACCAAATAAAAGAGATGCTTATTAACAAATTTTTAAGTTATAGGCTGTGTGAAATTTAAATAGTGGCTTATTTTTTCATTTAAATTTAATATTTGCACCATATCGACCTCAAAACCCAGAGGAAACGACATCTAGATTTTTAGCTTAAAGACATTCTTTTTGAGTTCGATTCACGATTCATGCACGCATGCACGCGGGCTCTGGGACCTCACCTCAATGTCACTTGCGAAGCTTCATCTTCATCATCATCTTCTCAGCCTGCCCCTCTGCTTTGTGGGCATCCCTCCGTCTCTCTCTGTTTGTCTCAGCCGTCCAACGCTCGCTCGTACACACGCACGCACGGCAGCGATAAATTATGGATTACCTCCCCGCCGGGAGGCCATCCATCACTGGCTCTCCTTGACGGACCTGTTTACCCGGCGAGCGCGGCGGCGGGGCTTCGCCCATCGATGGTTACAGTAGGAGGCGGGCGTCTTGGAAATCCATTCGCCCTTTTCTATCGACGGACGCGTGATTAAAGAGGCAAGGTGCTGGAGTTGTTTGGATAAATGAAAGGGGCTTGGAGACTGAAACAATGTCAATGTCACAGTGCAGAAAGTTCAACGGGAGGGAGCGGCTTTTGGCCCGCCGCGTCGTCACAGCCCGTGTGCGTGAATGACAAACGTGTCTTTTATCTTCAGACTCAAGGTTAACTGTCCAGTGGAACAACAATGTCTAACTTGCATCAGCCCGTGTGTTTAATAGCAACATAAAAACCAGCCGCCTGGAGCTCAGCTTCGGCAGATTAAGCCGCTCCTGAATTTTAGGTTTTTCTTTTTTAGCCTGAAAAGTTTGGACCTGTGTTGCACGCCACACATTTCCTGTCTAGTTGAAAACTGGTGGACTGGAAACATGCACAGACGGATGGTGTTCCTCCTCTGCATGCTTCTCTCAGACGGTTTTAATGTCTGCAGTCACAAATCAACCGGTAGTGGGTCATTTCACTCGTGCCCGGCAAGATGGAGAACATTTAGATTTCTGATGCGTTACAGACGGGCCATGTCTTTGTGACAATTGCAGAAAATCGAGGCTTGTCAAACTTGCTCTTAGAGAGTTGTGACGGCACACTGGAGTGAAGCTAGATACCTTAAGATGCCCTCTACTCGGTACGAAGTAGTTTGTGCAACGCGTCTTGTGACTGCATCCAAGTTCCCACAGCTAACGAGCTCGCTCGGACACGGGGAGAAAAGTCGGCCGTCAAGGAGGGGCGAGATGGGATAGTTGTTTAAACAGTTGTTTAAAAGTTGCATGCGCATGTGAATGTCTCTTATCGTCGCTTTCGGAAAGTTAGAAAGAAATTGTCGGCATGCAACTTCCCTCCCAGGAAGCGCGTCGTAAAGGTGTGAAAGGAGGCTGTTTAAGGCTTTTGACACGTTTACAGTTGAACTTTCAACTTCACCCCCGACCAAATAGATAAACCGCCTCTTCTGTGGGTCGAGGATTGAATTGGATGCAGTGGGTTTAGTCTGTTTTGGGGTGAAACTTCAAGTGGTTGGAGCTGAGAATAATGCTTCAGTTGTGGTTTCAGATATTTCTCTCCGGATGTATTATGGAGTTTTGTTTTTCCATGGAAGTTTGTCACGATTGGCATTCGTTGTAACTTGTCTTGGAAAAGTGCAGTGTGAATAAACTGTGACGGCGAAGACCTGCTCGTCACTGAGTGGCTGCAGTGGCCGTCGATCGGACCGCAGGGGACAGTCGGTCCGCTCTGTACCGGCAGCCTTGGGAGAGTTCAGCCCGCTTACACACAGCGCTGGTGGGACGGCCTCCTCCCGTCACGCCCTTGCACACTTATCCTCATTATATGAACTCTCTCGTTCTTTCTCTCTGCAGCTCCCAGAGAGTGCGAGGAGGACGAGTTCCACTGCCAAAACGGCTACTGCATTCGCAGCCTCTGGCACTGCGACGGAGACAACGATTGCGGGGACAACAGCGATGAGCAGTGTGGTGGGTACACACACCTACACACACACACACACACACACACACACACACACACACACACACACACACACACATTCACTATCAAGCATGCACATATTCTTTGAACACCGTCTTTGAAATATGACCTGTGATTTTCTTTGTTTGTTTTTGTTTCTCTCGCCGTAACAGACATGCGCAAATGTTCGGACAAGGAGTTCCGCTGCACAGACGGCAGTTGTATCGCCGAGCACTGGTACTGCGACGGGGACACGGACTGTAAGGACGGATCGGACGAGGAGAACTGCCGTGAGTGCCTCTCGAGCGCGTGTGTTTGAGAAGGACGCGGGGGAAGAAACGGGGCTTAAATGGATCGTTTGGGTGTTATTAGAAGTGGGGGTACTTATCCATAGTCGGCGTGCTGCCTGCAGCAGATAGTTCTGGCTCATGCGCAAACCAAAAAAAAGCTTTACGATGGGGAACTGAAGCCATTATGTCCAAAAACAGTCATTTCACCTTGCAGAACACAGGATTTTTGTATTATTGTGAAAAAATACAATGCAACGTGAGGCTGTCATGAGTCTTGGATCATTTTAGTGTTTTATAATCGGGTCAATTCAGAGACATGATTTGGCTTTTGCCAAAAACCAAAAATTATGGCAGTTTCAAAAGAAGGTGAATGTATCAAACGGAGAACTTATCTCCGTGGCAGCCGATAGCGAACATAAAAGGACACGCTGAAAGTTTCCACAGTATCTGAACAGTATGCTATTGTAAAAAGTTCAAACATCACAAGAGAGTCTGGGACTCCTCAGGCGGCAAGCCTCATGATTCCAAAACTACTGCCACGAGAAGGGGGGACAAATGTGGCGGCTGACCGGGTTTAGCGTGTGAGCCGGAGACCTTCCAGCCGGCGCCGTTTGCTGCGCAGGGCGTGCACGTGTCCGCCGTCCTAACGGAGAGCCGGGCCTCCCGCTCATCTCATGTGCAGTTTCTGACAGACTCGGCAGAGAGGGGCGGAAGCTTCAAAGAGCCTCCCGACGGCCAGCTGCTGCAGCATCGTTTCCAGCATCTGTTTAATATTTTGCGGTCTGTGTGTGTGTGTGTGTGTGTTGTGTGTGTGCAGCCTCAGATGTGATGGCAGCCACCTGTAGCGTGGAGGAGTTCCAGTGTGCGTACGGCCGCTGCATCCTGGACATCTACCACTGTGACGGAGACGACGACTGCGGAGACTGGTCTGACGAGTCGGACTGCTGTAAGTTCTCCGTCAAAATTACAATTTTTTTTTCAAATGTCCGTAATAGCCATTTGAGTAATGGCTATTACGGAGTTTCACATCATCACACACAAATACAATCGAGCTCATGGAATCCACAAGGTTCTCTGCTTTCCAGTCATGCCCAACTCGTGCAATTCCATGACTTGTTGGGTTTGGAAATATTCAAATATACAATTTTTCTTTTAGAAAAGGTGAAAATAACACATTTACACTGCAGGCAAAAACAATGAAAAATAAAGAACCTGCATGGTTTTTGCCCCAAACTGCATGGGATCAATATGTGTGGTGTTATTGAGCCCCCTTCCCGGCAAGCTCGCATTTAGAACTGCGCCAACTCTTACTCTGCCTCTTAAAAGACATCGTCTCTTACAGCCAGGAGAGAAACCTTGTTTCCACAGAGGAGAGGGAGAACATGATATGTGACATGTATTACCGCAATTCTCGCGTGATCGCCACGGTGACATCGAGAGAACCCAGCTGCCGTGCGAGGCGACCAATAGGCGAACTCATTTATAAGAGGGATAATTAAGTTGAGCGTATGATGGACTAGTTGTGGTTGTTGGAATGTGCCAGAGGCAACGGCATTCTCTGCATTGCCACTTGAACAATTTGGACCACATAACCTTACTTGATTACTCTTTTTTTCAGTCCACTGATTAATATTTTAGTTTGGAATATGTCAGAAAATTTTGAAAAAAAGGCCTAAGGCCTACGGACATTGTTAAGTTGCTTGTTTTGTCCGTCCGACCCAAAAGACTTTAAACATTAAACAGAGAAAATAGGCAAAATCCTCACAAAAATCCGACACCCACACAGTCTTTTTGAAGCGAAGGGTTTTGAGGATTTTAATATTATAGAGAAATACACCCAAAAGACCTTTTAACATACTGGGTTCGATTTCCTAGTATTCTCAGTCAGCTGACGTCAGTTTGAGCTCAGGAATAGCTGTTGTTGTTTTTTTGCGTGCCGCCGCTCCACAGCATCTGTCATAACTGCCTGTTAGATTTTTATTTTCTCTTCTTCCTGTCACTGTATCACACACACACACACACACACACACGCGCACACACACAGTGTGAAGCCGCGGTCCTGATTAACACTGACTATCGTGTTTCGCTCTCCTCACTCCAAAGACGCTGCCTGCTGCTGACAAATCTCTCAGCATCTCCCTCCTCATTCTCTCATCTCCGATTTCTCACGTTCTTGTTTCATTCGCTCATTGTCTATAACCACCCACCATCACATCTCTCTCTCTCTCTCTCTCTCTCTCTCTCACACACACACTTTCCCCCTTTGATGTGTTGATCTGCAGCGCGAGGAGCACAGCTTCAAGGTTTTGTAGCATCGTTTGTCCGTCATGTGGGTCGACCGAGCTGCTCCCTGTTTCCCCCCCTCGTCTCCTCCCTCCTTTTAATTGCTGGCTCACTTCTGAAGTGTTTGACATTTCTCTTTGGGAAGTTGAGCTGGCATCAAAGCCTTAAAAAAAAGTTTCAAAAAGAGTCAGGAGATAAGTCCTAAAAATATACTTAAAATAAGTATGCAGAGACATATCAGATCCAAATGACTCATCATTTTTTTTTTTATAAACCCATTTCTTAAATCCTGTTGGATACTTTTGCCCAGAGCAGAGACAGGATTCTGTGCACTGCGTGTTCACTTTGGACTAAAAAGCACCACGGTTCACAGATCAATCTGCATCCTGTGTCATGTCCTGAATCCAGCTGGACCTCAAATCCCCTAACTGTCCACTTCCTGCTGTCCTCTGCTCTTAAACCGCACTTGATCTATTCTCGTCTGTCCGTGTCATTTCTGACCAGCAGCGAGGGGTGTTGACATTTCTAGTGTTTAAGAATCTCATCGAAGTGTTTAAAAAAAAAAAGACGTCTTTCTGAAACGTACAGATAGTTTGTGGACACACAGCGGAGGCATTCCTCAGAGGCATTAGAGGGCCCATCCTCAGACAGCATTCCTTGGCATCGACTCTCCAGACACATGAAGGCAGCTTTGTTGGAGAAGAAGCCCCTCTCTCCCTCCCTCCTTTCTCCCTCCTCTCTCCCTTATGTGAATGCGCACATCCAAAAACACTCACAACTGCATGCCTCGTTACCGCTTGCGGACACTGATACTGCTTTCGGCTGCATAGCTGAGCAGATGAAAGAGCATCGTTGCTGTGTGTGTGTGAGAGTGTGAATGTGGGTGTGGGAGAGAGGGAGCGAGTGTGTGTGTGTGTGTGTGTGTGTGTGTGTGTGTGTGTGTGAGAGAGAGAGAGACACACAAGGAGCGAAATAAAGGGTGGATGAATCATTTGAGTGTGTGTGGGCGTCGGTGTGTTCGTCACCGTCCCACGCTGATTCTAGTGACCTTATAATTCTTTCTCTCTCTCTCTCTCTCTCTCTCTCTCTCTCTCTCTCTCTGTGGGAGAGCCACCTGCTGTTTTGATCGCCCCCCCCCCTCTTCTCTGGTCCGGCCGATAAGCCCGCCCGCTGCTTGAAGCTCCAGAACATCTCTTTCACTTTTCTCTCTTATTTTTTCCCTCTCTTCCCCCTTGTTTGTCCCTTATCTCTCTCACGCCCACTGTGGCTTTGATGGGCGCCGTCTCATGCTGTCAGGAGGAAAACATGTCCAAGGCAAACACGCTCGCGCACACACTTTGGTTTTTAAGATGCTTACGTGTGATTCAGCTTTAATCTTCCTCGTCCTCCTCCGTCCTCATCTGCTGCCAGTTTGATCCGATCACTTTGATCTGAGCGCATGTTGAGATGTGTGTGGGTGGGGGAAGATTTAAAGGTGGGACAGCTATGATCGCCAGGCAGAAATGATCATAAAGCATCCAAAATAACCAACCAATTACTGTCTACGGGGACCGAGACATAACTGATATAAAACACTTTTTATGGACAACATTCAGAGTGAACAGCAGA
The DNA here is from genome assembly GCA_038501785.1 of Myoxocephalus aenaeus. NCBI lineage: Eukaryota > Metazoa > Chordata > Actinopteri > Perciformes > Cottidae > Myoxocephalus > Myoxocephalus aenaeus. The sequence goes on from JBAMJR010000379.1 coordinate 6,986,936, forward strand.
CTGATAATATCATCATAAGCTGCTTCCTGTTTCTCTGTGCATATGACAATAAGGCTTTCAATCACAGGTGCATAACTAGAATCATATCGGGGAAAATCTACCTGAATCCCATGCACCTGAATTATTTTTCACAAAAAAATAAAGATAGAGGCAGAGAGTGTTGAGGCAGCACAGACCCGAGGATAATTGGACCCGATCCAAAAATGTGGTCGACCCAAAACAGACCCAAACGGTGAGAGAAAAACCGACACAGTGCTGCACCAAATCAACAAGCAGCCACCGTCTGAAAGAGCAGCGATACACGTCGGGGCTTTTCTTGGACTTCACACTTTTCACCCAAGTGTTTCAGAGCTGATCTGATTGGTTCCACTCGGATATTACACATATTGATGGACGGATACAACAGGGTCTTCTTTCTTTTTATTCACATGTAAACAGAAGCAATGGGAGGCCTACTCCTAGATGCGTATGTATATGATGTATATTTATAAAAGAGAAGCTGCTCGTGGACCTTTTTTAACAGCAACAGCCGTTCCATAACAACCGCCTCGGTATGTGCAGGCAGGCAGCCAGCCCAGGGGGGGCCTATTTTATTTTCTGTATTTTCATTTTCAGACTGGAATGGAATGCTGCGTCTGTAGCTTTCATACTGTCATACTCGATGACCGTTTTGCAGAAACAGCAGCCGAACAACGGCCATCAGCTGTGAAATAATCATAACATAACACAGCTTAATTATAATACAGCTGTGTTGCCTGCTGTGGCTGTCATTTTTCTGATGTCATTCTCTCTCTGTGTGTGTGTGTGTGTGTGTGTGTGTGTGTAGCTTCCCACCAGCCCTGCCGATCAGTTGAATTCATGTGCAGCAGCGGGATGTGCATCAACGCCGGCTGGAGGTGCGACGGCGAATTCGACTGCGACGACCAATCGGACGAGAAGAACTGCAGTGAGTTGCTGCCGTCATCACGATTATCGAGCGAACGCGTGTGTCGAGTTGTGCGTCCAAACATTTGTTTGCTTAGTTATTCGTTGCAGTGTCAGCCTTTTATCTGACTTCGTCAAGAACGAGGCAATCACTCTGCGTATATCTCAGATCAATGAATAACGTGTGTGTGTGTGTGTGTGTGTGTGTGTGCGCGTGTGTCCTGCAGCCACGTCCATGTGCACAGCTGACCAGTTCCGCTGCGGCACCGGACGCTGCGTCCGATTGTCATGGAGATGCGATGGCGAGCCCGACTGCTCCGACCGCAGTGATGAAGAGGGTTGTGAGAAAACTGGTGAGACGGCGGTTGTTGCTGTTGTCTTGTTTTCAGGAGCTAAAATAAACCCAGCTTCGATCGCAGCCATGGCAACAGCTCAGAACAGCACCTCCTCTACTCACTACCCCACTTTTTTCTTTTCTTTCTGTTTTTTGTTTTTTTTGAAAACACAGTAGCTGTCAAACAATAGACTGTTCAGTTTAGCCCCCCAAACGCCAACCTGTGGGCAAACTGCAGAAACTGTCCCGTTTATTGTGATGGAAATATACAAAGTACAGGCAGCGGGGAGAAGAGAGAGATGGAACTTTATCCACCTACAACCTGAGCCATGAGGCTGGAAAGGAGCTCCAGATCACTTTGCACGATATTTACAACCATCTTGAGTATTCTTTCTGAAATTTCTTTCAGTTGGAATGAAACATACAAATCCACGACGTCGTTTTTTTTTTTTTTAGATCACACATCATCATCATCATCATCATCATCCATACATTCCCCTGTAGTTCAGTCTCTGGCAACACTGGAATCTCTATGAGACTTCCAAATAAGAAGTTAATGAACAATTCCATGTAATGATGGACTCAGGTGGTCAGCCGTACGTGGAAGGAGAAGTTAGCGTGGAAATAAAAACAGGATCCCTTAATAAACGTTGTTTTCTTTTTCAATAATCAGACTCTCAAGGAAAAGTGTGTAGACGTTTGTCTCTTGTCTTATTGCATGCATCGTCTTATGTCTCCCCCCTCTCCCCCACAGAGAGTCCGCCTTGTGCTCCCGATCAGTTCCAGTGTGGGAATGGGCGCTGCATCGGCCAGAGGAAGGTGTGTAACGAGGTCAACGACTGCGGAGACGGGACGGACGAACACCCACACCATGACTGTCGTGAGTTGATACGCTGCACTTTAGATGATATGATCCGCGTCTGGACTGCAGGGTGAAGACTGAACGCGAGGGACCAATTTAAAAAGATCTATAGCGCGGTGCATGTTGGGGCGTGTCCAACTGCACTTCTGCTAATTAAGGCGGTGCATAATCTGGGCACCAAGTAAGGCACGAGGGGCAAAGGGGTCGTGTTTAGTCTCTTAATTAGTCATAGGTATGTTCTGGACTCGGCATGAATTCAACCGATCAGTGCGTCATCTCCCGTTCCTGTTAACTTCCCTGCACCTGACGTATTGCTATATAAATGGTGGCATTGACAAATTGGAGAAGGGAGCAGTTTTCTGCAGTGAACGTCTAAATGCCAACAAATATGGAATGAAGAAGAATATTGCGATAGATCAAAACCATTTTTTCTTTTTCTTTTCTTACAATCTTAATAACAAACACTGTTTTCGACCAGGTTTTTGTGGTCAATGGCGCCTAAACATACCTCTCTTTAAGACCAACGCGCCAATATTTGCAACTTGCACAATGTGGGCACTGGACAATGACAACCAGCACGACTATGACAGTAGCATTGCACGCTGCTTTTCCCCGGGTGTAAGATGGAGACTTAAGTCCTAAAGTTCAGCCTCTTTCTTACCCCCCTCAGAGCGTGCACAGACTCTGAAATAGCACTTACCGTGAAGACTGTCATAACAATGTCATGAAGACTGACATGAACATTTAACTTATTGATTCCTAATTGGAATTCATTGACAATCTTGTGGGGGAGCAGAGAAACGCCAAGGTGAGATTTCGGCCTAACGGTGGCATTAGAGGAAAGGTCATTGAAATCATTTAATCACAACCTGGACTGTATATTTGTACCGAGTCACGCTTTTTATGATGTGTGGTTGTATTCATACTGAATCAGCACGCTGTGTTATGTAATGTTTCTGTGCGGCGAGCAGGTCCACGCTCCAGCGAGGGCAACTGTAACCAGAATAATGGAGGCTGTTCCCAGAAGTGTCAGATGCTCAGAGGACTGGTCCAGTGCACCTGTCACACTGGATACCGACTGATGGACGACGGCAAAGCCTGCCAGGGTACCACTCTCTCTCTCTCTTTCTCTGTGTGTGTGTGTGAGAGAGTGTGCATGCGTGCGTGCGTGTGTGTGCAGTTTGTCCTTATGTCAGCACGATATTTCCCAAAAACTTCATGGAAAGTTAAGGTTTGAGCGGAGAGATTGTTGATAAGAATTTGGCGTATGGACCTGCGTCTGGGATTTCTGTGTCATTGCCAGAATTATTTAACTCAGTTAGACACAATCTTTGTTTCCAGAAGTGTGTTTTGCCACGTCAAGAAGTTAATTTTGACTTTAAGGGGCGTAACGAAAAGTAGGATGTAGGATGATTACCTTCCAAACTTTGTGTCTTGATTTGACGCCAACACCTCTCTCCCTCCCCCTCTTGTCTTCTGCCTCTGTGGTCCGTTCCAGATGTGGACGAGTGTGCCGAGGAAGGCTACTGCAGCCAGGGCTGTACCAACGCGGAGGGGGGGTTCCAGTGCTGGTGCGTCCAGGGCTACGAGCTCCGACCTGACAAGCGCAGCTGCAAAGCTCTGGGTAGGAAACCACTGTACTCTACTTCAACCTTGACTTGTGACCACAGAGAGGTAGCTGGGGTTAGACCTCAAATAAAAACACGGCCGTGTAGTCTTTATACTTGCCTCGCCGGTAACTGTATTCGTGCCTCCGCTCCGGGGTCTTTACTCGGAACGAGTGTCTGGACTAGATTTGGATCAGCGAAGGCAGAGTGCAGGTCTGATACAGCAGCTCATTAATCTGCTGCAGACCAGAGTTAAACCCAGGTCAGGACGGTCTGTCTGTCAGGCAGCTGTCATCCCCCCTGACCTTCACCTCCAGTGAGATTAATGCACGCTTTTATTGAAAGTGATCAAAGTCGGTCCACGCTCAGACTTAATTTTTTTTTTGTATCGTTCGTCTTTTGGGAGAAAATAAGAACTCACATTGTCTTCCTTTTAGGTCCAGAGCCTGTGCTGCTGTTCGCCAACCGCATCGACATCCGCCAGGTTTTGCCGCATCGCTCCGAGTACACCCTGCTGCTCAACAACCTGGAGAACGCCATCGCACTGGACTTCCACCACAGCCACGAGCTGGTCTTCTGGTCCGACGTGACACTGGACCGCATCATGAAGGCCAACCTCAACGGCTCCAACGTGGAGGAGGTTGTCTCCACCGGTCTGGAGAGTCCAGGTGTGTACGGCGGCCAATGGGATGCAGGTTTAGATGTGGGACAACAGAACCCTTAAAAACAAAAACGGTCTGAAAAAGTGTTTTGCCCTTTTAAAGGAGTTCAACATTGTCGTAAATATATTTAGTGACGCGGAGAAGATCAATATCAATCTGTGTGAGTATAAAGCTGGGGTCTTTGTTAGCCTAGCTAAACGTAGCATGAAGCTTGGAAGAAGAAGGTAACAGCTAGCTCAGTCCAAAGTGTAAAACCCCTAAAGCTCACTTGTAAATGTTAGATGTACATAAATAAAAAATATTTAAAAAAACAACTGTTTTTAAACACGAGATAAATATACAAAAGGTTCATATTCAGACACATTCTAACATATTTTTTTTGTCCTTTAGGTGGACTGGCCATAGACTGGATCCATGACAAGTTGTACTGGACAGACTCCGGGACGTCCCGTATCGAGGTGGCCAACCTGGACGGGACGCACCGGAAGGTGCTGCTGTGGCAGAACATGGAGAAACCCCGAGCCATCGCGCTGCACCCCATAGAGGGGTAAGAATACACACACACACACAAACTATAATTCATTGCAGACGGTTTCAAATGCACACACACTATATATACATACATACATACATATCCCCCCTGGATGTGTCCCAGTTGTAGTGTAGCAGCAGCAGAGCAGGGATTAAAGTTTGGCAGCACAGCGGTGCCCACAGGCAAGCATCTGTGTGGAACAAGTATCTCACGAAAACGGCAGCAGCTAAGTGTGTTTTCATCCCCGTCTTCATATGCTGCAGTGGCAGGAAAGACTTTTAGGTGAAGCCCCTGGGAATTATTTAGCTAGAAAATTCTTTCAGCTTATTCGGTAGCTCATTTGCATAGGATAATTGAAAAATATATATTTTTTAAACATCTTCCCTCGAGAGGCCGGTCAGAACAGATGAGTGATGATGAGGAGGACATGAATGTCGAGGACAGAGGAGACTTTATTTTTATAATAACAAACATCTGCTGTGTCTTGAATCCTGACAGCAATCTGTTTACGTCACAACAACAAGTAGACTAACCCGGACTGTCCCACTTTCCTCCTCAGTAAGATCTACTGGACAGACTGGGGCAACACACCTCGCATCGAGTACTCCAACATGGACGGCTCCAACCGCCGGGTCATCGCCGACACACACCTGTTCTGGCCCAACGGCCTCACCATCGACTATGCCGGCCACCGCATGTACTGGGTGGACGCCAAGCACCACGTCATCGAGAGGGCGGACCTGGACGGACGCAACCGCAAGGCCGTCATCAGCCAAGGTAGACTCCCAACTGATATCGGCATGTTTTTGGCTCGGGTTGAGTATCAGAAACCAGAAAGTTGGGAGTATCAGAAAGTTGGGAGTTTGTACCCGTAGTACTGGGACATTGTTAAGAAATGAATGACAGTTAAGTACTGTTCATGTTTTGCGATGGACTGGAGTTGGCGTCTAAATAATAGGGCTAAAACCTCCATAAACTCTCCAACAAAGCCATATTTTGAACAAAGACACTTGCAATTGCCAGTTTTCCGCAGCGAAGGCCGGTGGAAATCTTTACATAATAAATGTTACGTTTGTAGCAGAAGCTTAACTGCCGATATTATTTCAGGTCAACAAGCAGAAAGGATCAGAACGTCTGTAGTAAAGTTGTCAGAAGCCCTTTTCTCACTCACATCAGTGGGGAACGTTACAATTGACATCGAATCCCGTGACAAATTACTCCGCAGTAGTCACGGGCATTTATCGGCTCCAGCTCAGAACGGCAGTGATGGAAACATGACACCCGCTTCCAGCGCAATGCTGTGTGAAGCGCGATGAAATGAATGTATGATAAATTAGATCAACAGTTATTATACGTTATTTATGTACTGTAGAAAAATATACAATTAATAATCTCCTCCAACGCCACCAGAGTCCAGTCAGACAACTTTACCTCTGATCATTGAAAAAACATAATTGAAACTTGACAGAAGCAGAAAAGGCATACTCGTCTACTGGCAATGATAAAGGAGTCAATCCCTTATTTTTAGCACGTTTTTTCCCCTTGTTTAAAAAAAAAACTTGATATACACGCTAATTTGGTGAGGAAAGGGTATTATTGTCAAGGGAGATTATTCGGCACTTGGTTGAGACAGAAGAAGCACGAAAGAATCGTCGAATTCATGGCAATCCAAATCTGCGGTTCAAGCTTTTGACGTATTGGAACTCGGCATCAATGAGGAGAACTAGAGTTGATGAAATGTAAACAAACCATATGTCTGATGCTTCTCATCGAAGGCCTTGAGGGAGCTGGAGAGATTTGGTGTACGGAGGTTTGGCTGGAGTTCAGATTCTCATTAGTTACCACACACACACACACACACACACACACACACACACACACACACACACACACACACACACAGAAACACACACACACGAGGGGATTATATGTATATAGGATGCTGCATGCTGACGCTACTTCATTATACCCTGTGGAGATAATCAATGCCATATTTAATTAAAGAGCATACGTATGTGCCCACCACTGAAATACACACACACACACACGCGCGCACACACACACACACACACACACACACACACACACACACACACACACACACACACACACACACACACACACAGTAAGATGTGTTTCTCAGGTTTTGCCTGATCATGGGCCATCCACACTTTTATTGAAGTGAAAAAAGTGTGGAAGAAAATCGGTGGCCACCAAGTGTGTTGTAAGTGTGAAAGGGGAGAGCGACAGGGCAAATGTTTGGTGTGTGTGTGTGTGTGTGTGTGTGTGTGTGTGTGTGTGTGTGTGTGTGTCGGTCATCGGCACTGGGAGCTCTCCTTAATGATGTGTGCTCTCAGGATAAAAAGCTGTAATTGGCCCTGTCCTTCCTCCACAGCCTCTGTTTGCTCAGACAACACTGGGACAAATAGAGTGTGTGTGTGTGTGTGTGTGTGTGTGTGTGTGTGTGTGTGTGTGTGTGTGTGTGTGTGTGTGTGTGTGTGTGTGCGCGCATAGTTACATTCTGAGCCACTGTGCCCTGGAATGTTAACGAGTGTCTATCTCCCTTCACCTCTAGTTTTCTGGATGTGTGCCAGCTCCTTTGTCATTGGAGACGGGCAGCGGGCGGGTGTCACGGATAACGCCGCTATGGAGTCTGTGCACCTGTACAGTTGGTGTGGGGGAGGGGGACAGGAAGAGAAGAGGCTGTGTGTGTGTGTTCCTGTGCATTTGTGTGTGGACCTGATCATACAACATCTGCCTGAGGACACAATAGCCTTGTTTACACTTGGTTTTAAAAAGGCATCACGTGTGAAACCAATTTTAGTTTTTGGTGGGAAACTTGAGTAGGAGCATCAGAGATTGATAGTGCATAAAAAAAAACGACAGTGCTTTCGGATAAAAGATGGCCACTAAACGCTCCCTGTACTGCGGTCCATCACGCCCTGAAGCCGAGCGGCGTCCTGTCCAGCTGGAGGGCGACGTTGCGTCGTCGATGACCTGCGTGACGGATCCAGGCGTGAAAGGGACTGGGAGGTGCCGCATGTAGGTTAAAGGGGACATCACTGCGAAGGCCGGTGGGACGTTTGATGCCCTGTCGCCCTGCAGCTGCTCCTCCAGCTGTCCCGGAAAACACGAGCAGGAGGGGTGGAGGGGGCGAGGAAGGAGGAAGGTGACCGTATCAGAAGCAGGCGCCTCGGAGATGTCGATGGCGCGGGGAGGGGGGGGAAGAGGGTGCACTGTTGTCTCGCCCTCATGTTAGGATAAGATCAGAGAACACACGCAGCCAGTATCACCTCTCTCTCACACACACACACACACACACACACACACACACACACACACACACACACACACACACACACACACACACACACACACACCTGGACCTGTCTGAGGAGGAGGAGTGGGAAAGGGAAAATGTACAGACTTGACTGTTTCTCGATAATAAAAAAAAGCTTAAAAAAATTACAACTTGAAAATTACTCGACACTTCTTTAAGTGTTCTTTGACCAGACAGTTCCTGATTAAATTAATTAAAGGTGTATACATTTAACTAACACCCTAAATGAGTAAGGGGATTTAAAAAAAAATACAAAAAGATATTGAATCAAAAGAAATCAACAATTAAAAGCCTCATACAGTACAAACACTCACCTTCAACATACATCATCTCTAGAATCACGCTTATTTCTAAATCTAGCATCTATGTTCTGTGCCCCCCTTTTGTCAGTGATTATTGGTCAACTCAGCACCCTGAAAGCCGAGATAACTACAAGATATTTATTATAATTATAAGATGCAAACGGGACAAAACAAACTGCCAACCCGTGCAGCGCTCCTCACGTCCTTCAAAATCCAAATCTGTTTCCTCCAGAAGTCTGTGACGTCCCAGTTTCAGCAGACGGGATGCGTCTATGTACTGGGCTGGGGGCATTTCAGGGTTTAAAAAAAATCGGATTCAATTCCTCCATGTCTTTGGCGTCTCTGGTCAAAAACAAACCGTGCCGACGAAATGCAACCGCTCCGAGTTCACAACGAAGCTTCGAGGGTTATTGGGGAAACATTTTCGGGAGGCCAACAGAGGTCAAATTCCTTCTTTCATCTGCACTGATGCCGGCGTGGACCAAAGAGGCACTAAAAAAAAAACATTTGTTGCTCATAAAACATATCAAAAGATAAAAAAATATACAAACTTTTTGTCTCGTTGAGCAATCAAACGCGCACGCACACAATCACCCTGATCCTCGTGACTCATTATCATTCTGGTCTCTCACAGTTTCAGCCATTTACTACTTGACATTAATGCCGTGCTGTAAAACACTGTCATTAAATGAACACCGCTGCTTTTAAAAAGCCTGTAGCCCAGCACACCCGCTGCACCATGGCCCTGTGCAGCGCTCTCATCTAACTGGCTGTGCGGCTACTTCACAGGAGGAGGATGAGGAGGAGGTGGATTAAGCTGGAGAGAGAAGGCGGACGATCATTTTGCCGTGTGTGTGGGGGATTCACCCTCAGCAGATGTTCCCAATGTGGAGACAAATCTGCGAGGGGTTCCCTGTTGCACATGTTAGTATTTAGGCCCGGGGCTCCGCTCATATGGGCGCCGAGCGCTGATACTTTTGGCCACAAGTGAAGGATTTGTGCAAAGGCGAAAGTAGTCGGATCCCAGTCCAGAGCTCCCAGTACGAGCAACGCGTTTTTTCCCTGTTCTTCTTACTGCTTTGAAGTGTGTGTGTGTGTGTGTGTGTGTGTGTGTGTGTGTGTGTGTGTGTGTGTGTGTTTGTCAGTAAGACTTTTCCAACTTTAAAAAGAAACAATACTCCTAATGAGCATTTAGACCATCAGACTCTAAAACTCCCCGATAAAAGCTTATTTTAGGAGACCCCCCCCCCCACACACACACACACACACTCACACAGACACACACACACCTTTAGATAAAAAAAATTGCCCATTAAAATGATTCAAATCTACAAAGTAAATCAAATGTAAGTGCAGTCTGAGACGAGAACTGCTACTTGCACTACTCTGTTGTCTTTAATGTCTTTTTAAAATATTTATCTTTTTTATTTGTATATAATATATATATATATATGTACGACGAGAGCAATGTGTAACCGGAGTCAAATTCCATGTATGTGTACACAGGGTTTTAGGGACTGTCCTGTCCACCTTGCTTTCAGATTCTGGATGGGGGAAAAAAGTCCCATTACTTCAGCCCAATGGAGCGCCTCTGCTTTTCATACTTCTTTTTTTTCTGTTTACTATAAGGTGTCAAACCTTTTGACAAGTTACGACTCATTGTGTCATGAAAATGTCGTTGGCCTGGTTTTATTGCACACCTCACCCCTCTCTCTCTCTCACTAGGCCTGCCCCACCCGTTCGCCATCACCGTGTTTGAGGACAGCCTCTACTGGACTGACTGGCACACCAAGAGCATCAACAGCGCCAACAAGTTCACCGGCAAGAACCAGGAGATCATTCGCAACAAGCTGCACTTCCCCATGGACATCCACACCCTGCACCCGCAGAGGCAGCCCGCAGGTCGGTGCACGGGAAGCCGCCTTTTTAAGGTCCAAGTCAAACCTCCCCTTAGATGCCCCCAGTAATTAGCGGAGCACTCCTCTCTTTTTTTCCTCTGTGGGAGGATCGGAGGACAGACGGGAGTGAAAACAGAAACAGAAACAGAAACATGCACTTTTATTAATCCCCTTGGGGAAATTCTTCTCTGCATTTGACCCATCCCTGGATAGGGAGCAGTGGGCAGCCCTGTGAGGCGCCTGGGGAAAACAAGTCTTTGAAGACAGTTTAGTTTTTGTCTTTTAGATGTTTTATCAAAGGCTGTATTGTTGTTGTTGATGATGATATATGTCATTGTTCTCAAATGACAAACAGCGGCAAGACACAGCAGAAGTCTATAATGATGATGGAATATGTTGTCTCTTTATCTAGATTTTTGCCCCAAAAAAACAACTGTTAGTTTTGTGAAACAGTCGGGCTTTTCTGTGTGGTGTGTGTATACGTTCTCCCCCGTATTACCGCCATCCAAACGTGGTGTGACTGGAGCGTAAAATAGCGTAAAATAAATATGCCAAATCCCCCTAAAAATGCAGATCGTAAAAAAAATCTGATTTCCGTAACGGATCGGTCGTGGTTCGGCTTTCCTGACGAGACTCGATGATCCGCTGTGGCGAGCGCCGACCGCCAACGGGCGAACAAAGAAGAAGTTTTGTTCCGTGTAACAGTTGAAGTCTTTTCTAGGAGAAAAAAAGCTGATTGATGTCACATTAAGTGGCAGAGGAATGTTTGAGGTTCTCGAGGTTTCGTTGAATGGACTTTGATGTCTGTGCCTTTTTTGAAGTTTCATAAAATGCATTGAAAATAACGTACCACACACAGTACGGACAAAGGGGCTCTGCAGAGATATTATACGGAACATAACTTCAGCTGGAGTTGAAAGCAAAAGAAAACCGGTGGCCACTATATGGCCACTTGTTCACCCACGTCGCTTCAGATCTATCTGTCATTGTGTGTTTTTTAGTTGTTTTTTTGGGAAAGTTGTGGGTGAGAACAATGGATCTATTTTTCCTCAGCCATGGAAAATGGCAACCTTCTTTCACAGAAGCGGAGGCTTTTCCCCACATCCAGAGACAAGGGAATGATTTGCTGCTCTCTGTGTCAGACCCCGTGGTGAACTGGCCGTTTGAGGCGTTTGTATTAGCAGCATGGCGGCGAAGGCTTCTTGTGTTCTTTTCTCACGCGCCGTGTTTAACTTGAGTTCTGGCCAAGGGGGAAAGTTTTGGTTATCACGCTGATAGAGCGGGTCGAACAGTCGGACACAAATATACGCGGCCGTGTCGACAGGAAGACGCCGGGCACTATTCCTTCTGTTTGTGGCGTAGACTCAGCGGGTCATGTGAGGTCGCGTGTGAGCAGAGAAAAAAATCCCTGCATCAATTGAACACAGAAAAGATCCTTCGGGCCTCGAGTGAACGGAACACAAAAACTCTGCTGTCCCAGTGTGGTTTCATGATATTTTTAGAATAGAGAATTGATTCTACAAATGTGTGACATCTTGGGAAATGTGCTTTTTCTACGAGAGACAATAATTTAAAATGTCACAAAGTTGCCTGCAGATTTTTACTTGCATCTTCATTCAGAAAGGAAAAAAGAGCAATTGGGCCCTTGGCTGAGTCCCGCCCCTAGAACCCAGACTGGCCAATCGCGGCACAGCACCAGCTGTGTGCTGCAGGGACAACGTTATTTTTTACTTTTGAACTGTTATTTATTCGCTTGTTACAAGACATTCCTCACAATATTAATTGGAGACCGTGGCCCCTTGTATGAACTGGGCACCGCTGTGTTTAGTAAAAGACAACGATCACCACTTGACACACAGTCCAGAGGGAGACAAGGAGGGGCGAGGATGTGGAGAGTGTGCAAAGCGTCATGTTCTGAGCTGTGTGCCTCCGTCTCTCCCGCAGGTGGCAGGAACCGCTGTGGCGCCAACAACGGAGGCTGCAGCCACCTGTGTCTCCCCAGCAACAAGACGCACACCTGCGCCTGCCCCACCGGCTTCAAGAAGGTGGACCACTCCAACTGTGCCAACGGTGAGCACCTCAACATCTGGATCATTATTTTTTTGTGTCGTAATTGAGTGGATGTGATATCTTTTACGTCTTTATTTATGATACAATAAATGCCAACGACCATAATTTTAAGCCAGTTACCATCTGGCAATTCATATATTAATTACAATGCAATTTGTTTATGTAGTTTGTACTGATTATAACAAGACATCCGCAATCATATTTGTGTCCTGGGGGTTGAATTTATTATTTTATTCATCTCTGGTCTTCTGCCAGAGAGGTCTCTATCTTTAATGGGGCATAAATAATCAAACAAGTTTAAAGTTTAAAAGACAAATCCTCAGCAGCGGTTAAATAGATTGATTTAACAGTCCGATAGTGTCACTGTCAAAGGTTGTACTGTGTGCTGAGGATAACGAGACACGTTACGGTTCAGTGCAGCTAAAGAAGTGCTGAACTAAAGTATTTAACGAACCCTTTTCTTTACTACCCTGAGACATTTACACACCTTGTAGTCATAGAAACACTTGCATTTTCTCATCTCTACTGTCGATACGATACTTATGTGAGAGAAAGGATCACGCCTCATGATATTAATCAGTCAGTTTGGTTGCTCGTTGTCTGTGTGTCAGTGCTGTTTTGCTGTGTTCACTGTTGACCCCCCACTGTTAAACCTAGAAGACTGACAGAAGACCTTTGGTCTTTAATCAGGTCTTGACAAGTTCCTGCTTTTTGCCCGAAGGACGGACATCCGACGAGTCAGCTTCGACACAGAGGACATGTCCGACGACGTCATCCCTCTGGCCGACGTGCGCAACGCCGTGGCGCTGGACTGGGATGCCAAAGAAGGCTACATCTACTGGACGGACGTCACCACCGACTCCATCAACAGGGCGCTGTGGAACGGCACCAAGCAGGAGGTCAGTGACACCCACGGTCCGACCGCACTAAACGCCGACATTGCATCATTTCTGACCATCTCATCAGCAGAGATGGGGCCGAGGGAAGGGGGGGGTCGACTGCTGCAGCATTTACGTTTATGCAATACTGCCATCTACTGGCGCTGGTGTGGAAGTGGAACAGCAACACATGCTCTGGAGAAGATAATGCAGGTTGAGAACTAGTACAAGTATTTATATCTTTTGTTGTCCCTGTCTCTCCAGGTGGTGGTGGACACCAGTCTGGAAAGCCCAGCAGGTCTGGCGATTGACTGGCTGACTAACAAGCTCTACTGGACCGACGCTGGTAAGCGGCTCTTATTTCACATATTGTCGAGTACAATCACCTGAAATGAAGGCGTGCGCGCTCTTGGGTGTCAACCGTTCACGCCGTGCCCCTTTGGGTTTCCTCAGGCACGGATCGCATTGAGGTTTCTAATGCCGACGGGAGCATGCGGACCGTCCTCATCTGGGAGAACCTGGACCGGCCCAGGGACATCGTCGTCGACCCGATCGGAGGGTGAGCTGATCGAGACGGTTGAGCGGCATGAACCTAAACTTCACATTGCGCCCTCAGTATTTCTTACTCGTGTCCTCATGTCTTTATATAGTTTCATGTACTGGACCGACTGGGGTGCCAACCCGAAGATCGAGCGTGCCGGAATGGACGCCTCCAGTCGCATCGTCATCATCTCATCCAACCTGACGTGGCCCAACGGGCTCGCCATCGACTACGAGACCAAGCGCCTGTACTGGGCCGACGCCGGCATGAAGACGATCGAATTTGGCAACTTTGATGGTTCCGACCGACAGGTAAAAGGGTGTTTTTATGAGGTCACGCAGTCTTGTTAACCTCATGTCTTCACACTGACTTGTTTGACTAATCACATTTAAATAGTATAAAATGTAATGTATTTAGTCTGCAGCATTTTAAGGAATTGTTCATCCTTTGGTTTTGTTCATTTAGCAATCCACCCTAAACTTCCTTCCGCTCCTGTTTTCGTTGCCAGGTTCTGATTGGCAGCCAGCTGCCTCACCCCTTTGGCCTGACCGTACACGAGGATAAGCTGTACTGGACGGACTGGCAGTCCAAGAGCATCCAGAGCGCCGACAAGCTCACCGGCTTGGGGCGACGCACGCTCGCCGAAAACCTGGAGAACCTCATGGACATTCACATGTTCCACCGACACAGAGAGACAGGTCTGTGTGCGCCCCGGTACCTTTCTGATGTCTGTAATGCGTTATCAACATATTTATAATGCGTTATTACGTGCTTATAGCACTGGATAATTATAGTTATAGGCACTCATACATATTCATAATGCTTTACAACAATAATTACAATGCATTATAAAGCATTTTATTATGACTAATAGGGTAAAGTATCATAATATTTTCATAATTGCTGTTAAATGCTCCTTTAAGTTAAAATATTATATCATTAAATCTATTTAGGAGCAACGCATTACACTTAACAATATAATGAACTACTTAGATGACCACTTAGAATAACTTATAATCACATTAAATGCATTATAAATATAATGTAATGCTATGGGAAGTATAGTGTGCTCTATGATCCTTGCAACATGGACAAGTATGTGCTTATTATGTGTTATAATTATTTTATAAGACAAGAGTCTACAAATCTACAAATGGGGTGCATGTCGATACACTTGACGGGTCTCGTTGGACTTGTGTGGTCTCTTGTTACAAAGAAGAAGAAAAAAACATTCTACTTTTCCGATTTTTGCCGCCTTTTCTCTGAGCTCAGATTCCGTGTGTCTGCTGACGCTGAGAGGATTACAGGTAAACTGAACCCGGCTCACTGGCCGAGAGGGGCCGAGAGCCTCAGGGGGCTCATTCCAAAGTGAAAACCTCACTGATCTCGCTGATGTGCGGGGCTTTCCCTTTCCCCACGTTCCCTGAAGGGAAGCTGCGTGTTTCTTTGTTTGCCCCCCCCATTTTTCCAACCCCTTCGCCCCTTATCCAACCAAGAAAGTAGGAAAGTAGGACGGTGTGTGAGCCGAGTTGCTTTTGTGTGTCTCCCTGTGTAGTGCGTAACCCGTGTGCGGTGAATAACGGGGGCTGCAGCCACCTCTGTCTCCTGGCTCCTGCTCCCAAAGCCTCCAGCTGTGCCTGTCCCACTGGGATCAACCTGCAGACGGATGGAAAGACCTGCACGCCTGGTACGAAAATAATCCAGTTATTGTTTTATTGTACACCCACGTTTGTGGGACAAATGGTAACCGCTTGTTGCCAATGCAAAGGATTCTTATGGCGTAGATTAACCAAAAATACATATACATGGAGATATAGGCGAATAAATGCCACTTTTTCTTGTTGACCTCCATTATGAATCAAATACAATTCAAATGTATTTATGAATAAATTATCAATCTTAAAGGAAATACAAAGAAAAGGAAAACAACAGCAAATATATTTTACAAGCCGTGAAATAATAGGAGCAAAAACTGAGTTCAAAGGGTTAACGTCAAAACGTTTGCTTCCAGGAAGACAAGAGCATGTCAGCCCCTTTTGTGACTGGAGTCCGCTTTGATGTGTGATGTATGTTTGTGTGTGTGTGCAGGCATGAGCAGCTTCCTTATCTTTGCTCGGAGGACGGACATCAGGATGGTTTCTCTGGACATCCCCTACTTCGCCGATGTGGTTCTGGCCGTCAATAGCTCCATGAAAAACACCATCGCCATCGGGGTCGACCCCAAAGAAGGTTTGTGTGTCTTCTCTGAGTTTTATAATGCCTTTTTATTTTTTTAAGTGATACAGAAATGGAATCCTTACATGTGTATGTGGCGCCTCCTGCAGGAAAAGTCTACTGGTCCGACAGTACGCTGAAGAAAATCAGCAGATCCGACATCAATGGAAAAGGGCAAGAGGAAATCGTATCTACAGGTGAGGCGGATGGTTCACATGCTCGATGCCGTTTAGCTCCAACCTGTCAGAACGTCACGACTCCATCTCCGCCTCTCTCTCTCTCTCTCTCTCTCTCTCTCTCTCTCTCTCTCTGCAGGGTTGGTGACGACGGACGGCCTGGCGGTGGATGCCGTCGGCAGGAAGATCTACTGGACGGACACGGGCACCAACCGCATCGAGGTGGCCAACCTGGACGGGTCGATGAGGAAAGTTCTCGTCTGGCAAAACCTGGACAGCCCTCGAGCCATTGCCCTCTACAACGAGATGGGGTGAGGCTGCGACAGCGTGATATCTTTTTAAAGAAATAAAATATTTTCAGAGCATTGGGCTCAAAACCTGTGGTTACACTGTCAAAGGTGAAACTAGATCTCACAGCCTGCTTTCAGTCTCCTCACGCCTTCTGACCTTTTGACCCCCGTGTTGCTCCTTTCCGCTCTAGCTACATGTACTGGTCGGACTGGGGGGAGCACGCCAAGCTGGAGCGCTCGGCGATGGACGGTACCGACCGCGTGGTCCTCATCAGCAACAACCTGGGCTGGCCCAACGGCCTGGCCATCGACACGGCCGGCTCGCAGCTGCTGTGGGCCGACGCGCACACTGAGGTCAGCCGCTCATGCATGGATTTCCACCTCACGAGTCATAAGTTGTATCAGGAGAAAAAGCCTTGGGTCTTGTCCAAAAATTATAATAATGTATATTCGTGTGGCACTTTTTAAACAGAGGGCTTCACAGTGAGGAAAAACCCAATATAGTGAATTCATGCCAGAATAGTAAAATCATTTTTGCACATTCATGAAGATGTCCCAAGTGAATTAAAAACAGACATAAAAAGATAACCAACGTCTGTAGAGTTGAGTAGAGATCAAATTCACTAGAAAGTAAACGTCGAGTCACGGTGGTAATCCCTCTCATCTCCTCTTCCAGCGCATCGAGGCGGCCGACCTGAACGGGCAGAACCGCCACACCTTGGTGACGCCGGTCCAGCACCCGTACGGCCTGACACTGCTGGGGCCCCACATCTACTGGACCGACTGGCAGAGCCGCAGCATCCAGCGGGCTGACAAGAACTCCGGGACCAACACCATCACGGTGCGAGCCAACCTGCCGGGCTTGATGGACATCCAGGCTGTGGACAGGGAGAGGCCACTGGGTGAGTCTGAGGACTCATACACTATAGTTTATAGTATGAACGACAGAATATTTGTGTGAAAAAAAACTAAACAATCGTCATTGGACCCAGACAGCAATTAGTTCACACAAGGCATGTTACTCGACAATGAATGAACATAGTCAAATCAAAATTATCGGATCTTGCATGTCGTCGATTGATCATCGAATTTTTTAATTTTTTTTAATCTTAAAAAAAAAACATAGGAAGAAAATAAAACTCCTGTTTTAAACATGGTTGTTAATAGAAATTTTTAATTACGCACACTTGGGGGACTGATTGAAAGCACATGAGTTAATATTTTCATTAACAGTATTATTAATTAACCTACCAAACCAAAATAGGGTACATATCATGATTTATTTGGAGAAAACATTTAGCACCCCCATATAGCCCGACTAGAATGATCTCGTTTTCCACAATTTTTCCTCCACTGCGACAATCCGACTGTGACGTTGGCAGGTGAATCAGGCTCCTTAGCTCTAATCTCAGTTGACTTTTATGGGGTCACTCCTAGTTCACACATAATTGTGTGACTGCTACTAATAAATATATGAAATAGCCTTGCTGCCTCATGGGGGAAAAAAGTCCTTCCATCTATTTATACTGCTCATTTCATTAATTTCCACCTACTTGTCAATATCTCATGACCTGCTCCACACGATGCATTTGGTTTGTTTGCAGTTTCACAGCTGATCAAACAGCTGCCTTTGTCACACTCTCTGCAGCAATTCTTGTGGTTCTTCTGGATTTTATTTTTTGCTTCATCTCTATTTTTGGTATCCTTACTCGATGATTTTAAAAATAGCTGATTGTGTTATGAGTAGCTCTCCAGGCGATTGACAAATAATTATACGTTTGTGTAGCGCAGACAGATTCCCGCATGGCAAAGTCGCCTTATTTTTGTTTTTATTTTCAGTGCACCTGTGTCTCCCTAGCGTGACGCCCTTTTTTCTCTCCGGCCTCCTCAGGTTTCAACAAGTGCGGGCGGAAGAACGGGGGCTGCACCCACCTGTGCCTGCCCCGTCCCAACGACACGTCCTGCGCCTGTCCCACCGGCATCC
This sequence comes from Myoxocephalus aenaeus, assembly GCA_038501785.1. Classification (NCBI taxonomy): domain Eukaryota; kingdom Metazoa; phylum Chordata; class Actinopteri; order Perciformes; family Cottidae; genus Myoxocephalus; species Myoxocephalus aenaeus. The sequence continues at coordinate 7,005,550 of JBAMJR010000379.1, forward strand.
TGCTCAAGGGGGACGGCAGGTCGTGCGACGACTCGCCGGAGTCCTTCCTGCTCTTCTCCAACCGCGTCAGCGTGCGCAGGATCTCCCTCGACACCGACGACCACACCGACGTGCACGTGCACGTGCCCGAGCTGCACAACGTCATCTCGCTGGACTACGACAGCGTGGACGCGAAGCTTTACTACACCGACGTCACCCTGGATGTCATAAGGTGCGAACGCAGACGACTCCCCTGCCACTCATCTAGAGATTAAAAAAATAGAGTCGATCTGGACCAAGTTTGCCTTTGTGTTATTGTTGCTTTGCAAACCTTTTTTTAAAATTTTATTTAGAGAAAGGAAAAACACATCAGTTTGAGACATTATATGATCCGTATTATTTTACATACAACGTTCACACTCTGCTGTGTTCTGTAGGCGCTCAAACCTAGACGGCAGCGGCATGGAGACAGTGATCAGCCAAGGCCTGAAGACCACGGATGGGCTGGCTGTCGACTGGGTGTCCCGGAACATGTACTGGACCGACACGGGGCGCAACACCATCGAGGTGGCCCGCCTGGATGGAACGAGCCGCAAAGTCCTGGTCAACAACAGCTTGGACGAACCCCGAGCCATCGCAGTGTTCCCGAGCAAAGGGTACGAGAGGGGAAAAAATGTAGGTTATGAGCTTGTTTTAGTTTGGACATTTTTTTTTCAACTTTGTCCTGGCCTCGTCTCTGCAGGTACCTGTTCTGGACCGACTGGGGTCACATTGCAAAGATCGAGCGGTCTCACCTGGACGGCTCGGACCGAAAGGTTCTGATCAACACCGACCTGGGCTGGCCAAACGGTCTCACGCTGGACTACGACACGAGAAGGTCAGAGAGGGATGGAGCGGCCTGTCTGGCTGTTTTTAGCACACGGGAGCCTTCTCGCAGCGAGTTTGGACTCGTTTGTTTTGACAGTGTCGGTAAAATCTGCGATTGTTGTCTGCAGGATCTTCTGGGTGGACGCTCACCTGGACAGGATCGAGAGTTCGGACCTGAACGGGAAACTGCGGCAGGTGCTCGTCAGCCCGGTGTCCCACCCGTTCGCCCTCACGCAGGTACCCCGCCAGCCCCTCAACCCTCCTCACCTTCAGCTGTCAATCACTGGGCTGACCCCTCCTCCTGGCTGCCTCCTCCACTCACCTGCTCTCTCTCACTCTTCGGCTCACCGTGTGACACCTCCCCCCTCCTCCACTGGTCGCCTCTCCGTCCTCCGTCCTCATGCTGAACCCCATTCGACTTAACCATTTCTTCTACGTCTCTTCCACTCTGACCCTCATTTTTCTTCCTCCTCTCTCCCTCCCCCTTTTCTTCCTCCCATCCCCCTTCTCCTTGTCTGTGTTTTTCCTCTCCTCTCTTCTTCTCCTTCGTTTCCCCAGTTGAAGCCGGTGTCCTCCCCTCTAACCCCTTTCTCCCGACTCTCGCAGCAAGACCGCTGGGTCTACTGGACGGACTGGCAGACTAAGTCCATCCAGCGGGTGGACAAACACACCGGCCGTAACAAGGAAACGGTGCTGGCCAACGTGGAGGGCCTCATGGACATTATAGTGGTATCGCCTCACAGGCAGACGGGTAAGTCGGCTTGACATGGGAGACACCAAAGACACTGTTTATCCGCGAGGACGCTGACAAAAGTGTTCGGGTGGTAAAGTGCTGAAGTGGCAGCAGAGGCGGATACCAAAATAACACATACCCAAGTTGAAAATGTATTTGAAGCTTAATTTAACTCAAACTACACTGTTTTGATCTAAAATATTCATATTCAGTAGGGCTGCGATAAGTCATTTTTGTAATCCTTTTTTTTCATGCTGAACTTATTTCCACGAGACGTACAAGCACACATCTCTGTTTGGTGCTTTTGTGTGATTATTTGTGGAGGGGAAAATGTTTTACAGATCTGTCGATGAAATCAACAAATAGTCGGTTCAGTCACTCTCTGCTTTGTGGGTAAAAGGATTGGTCTGTCAGTATGACCACGACAGATCAGCATGAGTGGAAAATGTTTTCTACTTTGCTAGATTGCTTGTGCAATCCCCTCCACCGTGTGTTTTCAGTTCTATAAAGTTAATTGTCGACCCTCGCCAAAATGCCGAACTCAAAGCTTCAACCCGATGGGTGACGGCACGGTGACTACATCCACTTCTTAGATACGGTCTGTGGTAATAACGGGACGTTTACATAACAACTGATTTAATCAGCAACTCTCATCGGAATCGAAAGAAAAATTAACCGAATACAATTTGTTAGGTTAGGTTACTTTATTTGTACCCGTAGGTAGACTTGGTTTGCAGTAGAAAGCGAGGCATCCATCTCGATACACATTACAGCAACACAGACAACAAGACAAACATGATGATAAACGTACACAAAGCTATAGATCAGTGCGCTGTTATAAAGTGATGGCTGCTGGCACAAAGCTGTTTTCATAACACTTTGTTCTACACCGTGGTACTAAATACCTCCGTCTAGAAGGGAGACGCTGAAACTCCCTGTGCAAAGGTTGAGAGTCGTCTTTTAAAATGGAGCCGGTTAACCGTTGTAACCGTCTGTTGTACAGGGACTCTGGGCTAAGCTGTGACTCACCAATCAGCCTGCTAGACCATTTGTTGTCTCCTTATGGGTTGAAAAGAGTTGTGAACGTCCCCTCCCCTCTCACTTAGGTACCAACCTCTGTGGGGTAAACAATGGCGGCTGCACTCACCTCTGCTTCGCCAAGACCAACAGCTTCGTGTGCGCCTGCCCCGACGAACCGGACGGGCGACCCTGCTCCACCAGTGAGTGACCTCTGGGGTCGTGCCGCGTGATTGTTCTCTCCGCCGACTTCCTCACGTTTGACCAAAATGAAGCTTGCCGACGTGTTTTTTTAGAATGAAACTCTAGGCCGAGAAGAACCTTTCATAGTAGAATGATCTACTTGCGTCTTAGGGAGCCCTGAGACGCAAGTAAACCTACATTGTTTTCTCTCCTGTGACAAAAAAAATGTTTTGCCAGCATCATTTTTAAATGTAATTATATATTTTGTACTTATTTTTGTCAGGATTAATTTATTTTACGCGTTTGTTGTAATTAAGAGAATTACAGAGAATTTTTTATTTTTTTATTCTGGCAAAACCTTTTCTTCACGTTTGTCAGAAAATGTATCTATATTGATATATATATATATATTCTTGTGATCAGAATATATTCTGGTGATCAATCATCATCATTTTTATATTTATTTGTTCTCACTTGCCTCTCATGACTTCCATATTGATCCTAATCCCAGTAAAAAAATTAAAAAAAAAACATTTCCAACAACATAGCACACAGGTTCTGATCTGCGCGTGTTCATCAGTTTCAGGTTACATCCCCACGTCTCCTGCCAGAGGGACCAGCAGCACTCCGGTCCCCAACAAGCTCCCCAAATCTCCAACAGACACTCCGCACGGAGGAGCCTCACCGGTCAAGTATGTCCGCTTGTCCCGTTTTTAAACAGGAAAGCTCCTTCTTGAAGTGATTTGTGATACAACAACGTAACTGATAACGTAACCCTATAAACATACCTCATATATTACTTTCACATTATCCCACATGGGGGCATAGTTTCTGGAAAAGATGATTCAAAACGCAGCCGGATTTTCTGTTTTGAGTACTTATTTTTGACTGCTTTATAAGAAATAGCAATAATTGGAGATACTAAGTTGCTCGTCCTTGCTAAAAAAAATTAGATTGAGTGTTCTGAAGCCTTTTTACTGAGGCTGGAGTGTTTTATGTAGTTTTCATCTTTAACAGAATCCGCAATGAGGGTTTTTCAACCGGCAGAAATAAGACAGAGGCGGTTCCAGCTGATCTACGGATATATTAAGTACCTTTCTCATGCTGGCTTTCTGTCTTGTTTTTACAGCTGCACTGACAAGAACCTAAACGTGGAAGGCTGCTTGAGCAACGTGGTGACGGCTCCTCACGGTCAGTACATCAGACAGTTCTCTCCGCTTCCGTTTGTCTTAAAGGGACGTAGTCACTTTTTCTTTTCTGAAAACCTGTGATATACTTGAATTGGCTCAAATAATACAGACGTGCCTGAAAAACAAACATGGACGCCCGAGTCTATCATCAAAGTTATTACATGCAGATGAAGTGATGTAATAACACTTTATAGTTATATATGGCACAACTGAAATTGAATGAATGAATCGATATGGTCATTTTATAGTGCTATATTTACAAAATGCGCAGTATATTTAACCCTCACAGGGCCAACTCTGCAGTCACATAACTGTCACTCAACGTTTGAGGACGTAGTTCATTCAGTGTGGCGTTTCTGATGACGTACATAAGCTCAGCTAAACACTTTGAGAACTATTTCTGTACTCAAGACAGCGAATAACTGCATATTCCAAAAAATAGTCTATGATGTTCCTTTAATAATAAGCAAAGGCACTGGATTTTCTCTGTGACCACTGTGTCTGTAACATCTGCGCCGCCTGTTGCAGGGGAAGGACTTCATATCAGCTATGTGATCGGCGGAGTTCTGACCATCCTGGCTATTCTGATCCTCATCGCCGCCTTGATTATTTACAGGTCGGTCCTCTCAATGCTCTCACTCTTGAACACACAGTGTATAATCCTGTACATTTGACACACAGCGGACAGTTTGATTCATCGAGCCGTGTGCTGCTCTCTTCCTTTCTTATTTTTATTTTTTTATCAACAGACATAAAAAGTCGAAGTTTGCCGACCCGGGAGTGAGCAACCTGACCTACAGTAACCCCTCGTATCGGACGTCCACACAAGAGGTGAAGATCGAGGCGTCGCAAAAGCCTCCAATATACAACCAGCTTCGATATAAGAAAGAGGTAACGAACAGGAAGTGAAAACGACAGGCGTTATTTAATTCATTTTTGTTTAATATATCAATGGATTCAGGGTGAATCCATGTTGATTCCATAGGATGGTCTCAGACTATGGAGGCGTACGGTGGGTAACCGCAGAGACAAACGGCTTCACTGTTTGTCCGATTGATTGTGTTGAACTATTGCAAGCAGGTTACCGACGGCGGCGCTCATCTTTTCTCTCTCTCTCCTCACTGCAGCTCTCTCATCCCTACAACTCCCTCTCTCCCTTTATCTTTTGACCCACTTGTCCCGCGGAGAGGTAGTTGCACAGCATGAAGGAGTGGCGTCCTTGTTTGCTTCTTTGTTTTCCCTCACTCCCTCTGTCTTTCACTGCATGCCGCTATCCAAAGTAACAATGAATCTGGTTGGTGCAGCGTCAGCGCTCTGCGATCGGTAGCACGTCTGGGTTTTTCTGTTTTTCTGAGTGTACGGATACATTTGCCAAAGGTCCGTTCCCACTGCCGGTAAGATTTGTCCAAAGAGAAGACGATGACTAAAGGATGTTCGCTTTTAGTTTTATTCATCACTATTAGCTATGTACGTAAGGCCTGTTTTATTGCATCCCATCGCACCAGCTGTTCCTTTTGACATACTGGAAACTTTCCGGCTGCTTGAAGGCGGTTTCGTCAAAAAGCAGCTGTTTTGCCCGAGCTCGCTGCTTCGGGTGGTTTAACTCCAGTTTCAACAGGTGCACCGCTCCCACTGTGTGTATTTATTTCCATGCTGGAGATGAAGACACACAGTTTCAAATTATTCTTGCTACGACAGACGCAGAGTAATTTGTCCGCGGGTGTCGTACACACACACTCGACTGTTTTTGTGCCGTAAAAGCATGCCTCCGAGAAGTAACGTTTCGGGTAGTCTGTCCGTCCGGCACATTCTCGTGAATGCGATGAATCTCCAGGAATATCCTGAAGGGATTTTCTTTTTTTTATTTTGCAAAAAGGTCCAAACACCACCAAATATTGAACTGATTAGAAGTATTAGAAGATTAGCAGATTCAAGAAGTTTATTTTCTCATGCTTTTTCGCTGGGAGGCTAGAATGAATGCATAAAACCGCAAGGCATGAATTCTAGTTGCTGCCAATGATAATTATACAGCACCGTAATCTGAAAATGAGAAACTAACTCCAGAGGAAAGTACAGCATTACTAAACGGAGCCAGTTCGCTGTGCATGGGTTGTGTTTGAAGGCGACATCTTGTTCTGGAGTGTTGTGCTGCTGGTTGCTGATTAACCCCTTGAAGGGAAATCCACCTTTTTAATATGTTGCAGAAATGTAACCTCTAGTTATCCTTTAAGTGGGGGAGGGGTTTTAGGGTGAAGGAAGGAAGATTGAAAGAGTGAAATAAACTGTATTCAAGAAATATAGGAGAACAAGACCATAAAACAACAATTGACTCATAGAAAGGGTTACGTTTAACATATTGATGAGTACTTGAAGGTGGATATCCCTTTTTTAAACCGCTCCAACAGCATCCATCGCCCCGACTAACTAATCCGTCTCTCCTTGTCCAGGGGGGAGTGGACGGAGGCTACACCAAGGAGAAGATCCGCATCGTGGAGGGCGTGTGCCTGCTGTCCAACGAGGAGCTTTACTGGGACGACCTGAAACAGATCAAGCCGTCCCGGGTCGGCCTGCACACCTGCATGCGCACGGACACCGTGTCCCTGCAGACCAGCAGCGCCTCGCTGGACGACGGCGAGAGGGAGCAGCTCCTGCAGGAGGAGGCGTCCGAATGCTCCTCCATCACCACCCTGACCCCCTCGGCCATCACCCCTCAGCGCCACGCCCAGCACAGCCTGCCCGACACCGGCTGGGCCTCCACGCGCAAGCCCTCCACCGAGAGCGAGGTGTGAAGGAGGCCCCCTCCCATACTCGCCCTCCACGCTTCGCCTCAACCTCCGTTACACACATACACACACCTGTATTTATAGCTGGTACAAACACACAAAGATAATAATAAAAAGGTACAAACATTTGCATTGGTAGGAACGGTACAAATGAACCTGGTTAGACACAACTAAGCTCCCATAAACACAACTCCTGTCTCTGAAACTGGGGCTCCGTCCTACTTGTACACACACACACACGCACACGCATACATGCAATACAGTCCTCCAACATTACCCTCAGCGCTCCTGCCTTCAGGCAGAAATGATAAACTGATGAGCATGCTGGAATAAGAGAGCAAAGGACTCTGAGGAGGAAGTGAGCAGAGAGACACAAGCGTTATCTGGAGCCTTTTTAGAGGATGCAGACTCTCAATGCGACAAACGCTTCTCTGTGTACAACTTCACCTTTTATTTCTTTGTGAACATTTCCTTTTTTTGGACGATGCTAGAACAACGTACTCCCTGGACTCTCTCTAATGCCACTCACGTCTTTATGAACTCTATTTATGAACGTTTTTCTTTTTGTACTTGTGGAGTGGGTTTGCTGACATTTGGGAAGAAAAAAAAAAAAAAAACAGCTGAGAGTGTTGTTAGAACCGGACCCGGGTATTCACGAGTTGTATTTATGACAGTGCCAAAGGGTGGGGCTTCACAGAGTCCCCATGCTTCTTTCAGCATTTACACTTCAATAGCAATGTATCTTAATTAAGCCTTAATTAAGCCCTTTTTATTTTTTTAATCTTGTAATTCAACCAGTGCTGATCCTCGGGCCGAGCAGAGGAAGCCACGATGAAGTGACAGCCCTAAGTGCCAAACATTGCGTTCTTTTTCTGCCTTCAGCTGTATAATTATTTTTTATCAGAGGTTTTAAAATGGCCGTGACATTTTTTTGGGTCACCCAAATAGCAGAAAAGCGTATTATCTCAGACATGTACCACTAGGGCTATTCAGCCATGCAGATAGTTGTGGTTTTATTTACCCAGGTGTTAGACATGTGTCTCTTGGATAGCTAATGCCCTAAAATACTAGATTTGTTTTTTGGGGGGGTTCTATTCTCTCAAAGCAAGTGTTTCTGTCATTGGTCTTTCTAAAAAAAAAAGTAAAACATGTTCCCGAGGTCAACTAGCCAGATGAATGATTGTCTACAATAGCACTTACAATTCAATTTTGTTCGCCCTTTAGCGCTAAATAAATAACTCTTCTCTACTAATGTCCGCCTAGAGAATGTACACGTCATGCGGCCCTCCCTGTCCATTCTTACGCCACGGACACCGGTTTAAAGGCTGGTTACAAGTGTAAATATTAGATAAACAACAATATGATATGATATTGTTTTTGTTTGGTTTTTTTGAGAAAAAAATAAAACAAATCCCAGTTTTAACATATTAATTCAACTGTTGAGGAAGGTTACGTCGTAGGATTAGATTTTTAGATATGTCCGTCACTACAAATGTCAGTGTGATTATTTTTCTTCTTTTTAAATTAGATTTTTTTTCCTTAATTCTGGAAAATTACCCACAAACGCTCCGGCTCCATTCTGGCTCTCTATTGTGTTTGAGGCGGGGCGAAGTTGGTGAAAATATTGAAAACCTGGCACATACAACCAAAAGTATCTGCATGGCGAAACACTGCTAAAGCAAACGAGAACATTTGTACTTTTTCTTTTTGTAATTTAAGTTTTGATCCACCGACTCTTTGCAGTGTCTGCCACAGTTTCAGTATAACGAATGGGTAACTTAGGAACACTGTGCACGTCTAGGTTAGAAATGTATCACTGACAACAAAAAAAACATGAATTTAATACAAGTAAAGATATTATGCATCGCTTTAACTTTTTAGAGTGCCGTTCTGTCTGTCGTTGAGAAACGGTACAAGGAAATACTATATTGCTATATTGACAAATATATCGGTTAGACTTTATAGAACCATGTATTTTTGAAGTATCCGCTACAAGCTCAGCAATGTGCTGATTTGCTGCTAGACGAAGCACTGAGGCCAATGAAAGAGGGTCTTGGCAGCTACATAACTCTTGGCGGTTGGTTGGCGGCAGGCGCACAGAGCATCACAGCGACCCAGTAACCAATCATCCCGGCTCACAGTCCCTCCAACTCTGCTGCAGGAATGCGAAAACTGTACAGATTTTATCATGCGGATACAAGCAAACATTTTCTGTTGAAGATATTGTGTTGATTAAGTTGTATAGTATTTTGTACAAAGGGATTTCATGAGCGTTTTTAGACTAATTTTACTCACTGGAGAAGAACATTTCTTTTTTTTTCTTTTTTTTCTTCGCTGTATTATTTTAACCACTGTGTTTCCAAGCCTTGTAAATGATAGGGAAGATGCCAGTTATTTAATAGTGCTCTTTTATCTTTATGAAATACTGGTTGCGTATAGCTGTTGTAAAGTTAACAAGAAGAGGTATTTATGATTTCTGTTTGGTTGTCACTTGATGTGTAAATATGAAAAGACTGTATATGTATTTCCATGGCAGTACTAACAAGCTGTGTTGTGTGATATAGTGAATGGTCCCTTTGCTATCTTTTAATATAAAATTGCATTTGCATTTCAATGAAACATTTGGCTCACTCGTCTATGCACACGGACCAATGCCTTCCTCGTCAGACACAATCAACATATAGCAATAAAGGAACAGCAGAGGTCGGATTCTGCAGATATTTACAGAAATATCAATAGGAGCAGAGATGTAATCAGATAATCTGGGTTTCGGAGGCATGAAGCCAAATCATCCAACTTCGAGCAACAGAGGAGGGATCTCTTCTCAAGGACAAAATAGTAATTATAGTATCACAATGTTGGTAGTTTTAGTAGAATAAAATGAGAAAATAAGTCAGGTTTACCTAACTTTTAAATGACCAAGTAAATATTAAGTGTGATAAGTGAGGGGTGTTTCAGGCAGAGTGTGTTGCGGTGTCTGTAGTGAATGTCTGTAGTGAAGAAATTGAGCAACTTCCAGGTCACGCCAAGACCGGACCCTGAACCACAAACCCTACTCTGGACCACAACGACCGGGAAAGAGGACATACTAGACCAGTATCTGGTGTTCAGACTTTGTAATAAAAGGTTAAAAATACACTAAAATATATATTTTTAAATACAGTATTACCATATGCATGTTCAGGATACTTACAGTGGATACCACCGTAAGGCACTATTAATCCTTGATTACCTCATCAACACATGCCATGCTGGTGTGTTAAATACTAGGCATAGGACACGTGACGCGAGTGTGTGGTACACAACTTGTGATTGGTGGTTCAACAGGAAGAAGGTTTTCAACCGTCCAATAAACGTCCACCATCGTCCGGCGTTTGAGCCAATCAGCGACAAGCGTCACCAAAAGCACTTATTTCAACGAGAAGAAAATGGCTGAGCAAACACTACACAACCAGCTACAGTGAAATGTATAACCACGACAGAAAGGACCACTACGATAGCTCACCTCGTTTGCTATTTGTGAGTTTGTGTTTGGTTCTTTTGTTTGACCGTGTTGTTAAAGAAATAACTCGTTTTTGAAAAACGGAAGCGACTGTTCGCCGCTACTGCAGCTCACCAGCTAGCTTAGAGTTAGCCTTTAAGCTAACATGGCTGACTTTAGACGATATTTTTGCTTTTGTTCCAACCGCCGTTACTAATTGATTGCGATGTTGAAGAAAACCTAAGCCAGTTTCCTTCGATGTCACAAAGGCCAGTTTACTTGTTTTGTATTTTTATTTTTTTCACGACGGCAAGCTAACTAAGACTGTCCACGTGTTGTGCATGGCTAAAGCTAACCCGATTGGTTTGTGTTTTTTTGTCGTACACAGGAATTGCTGCTAACTGTTAAACTCCTCACATTGAATGGAGCTACCCTTTTTGAAGAGAAAGGGAAACTGAAGGTGAGCACAAATCCAGCAGGATGGTATCATCCAATACATCCGGAAAGTCAGTGTGGGTGGTGGGTTTGAGAGTGATGAGTTGCACTAATCAGTCGGGGTGTTCGATGCAGTGGCATCAATACCCCGATCCGACCCAACCTGAGGACACACTGTGTGCACAGGGGCCATCTGACTCAACCCTTCCACTTGTTTTTAGTATGAGTAATGAGATGTGTTCTGTCATTAGGAATACATGTGCATGTAATGGGATAATGTCCACCTATTTTATAAGCACGTGTTCTGTATTATGTATGTGTACACCATAACATGACACAAGTTTGTTTTAGTAGTATGAGGCTAAACTGCTTAATTTGCAAAATAAATTAGATTTTTAACAGTTCTCTACACTGTTAGTTGGAAAGTTTGCCATTAGTTATGTGAATTGTGTATTTCATGAGGGCACTCTACTGATAAAATCGACTTATCAAGAATACAGACTTTTGTCTGTATTATTCTCTAAAATGTTTGTTATGGGATGTTGGCAAACTGATGCTACCAACATCGGTAACTTGGATTTTAGTTGGTGTTTTGTGTTCAGACTTTGAAATTGTTTGAATGGTTTTGTCTCCTGCAGGTATTGCTTCTGTCATGAAGTACTCACATTGCAGCATTATGAGACTGAGTGGAGCCTCCCGTCGCTCCGAAATGGGTACGCAAGGTAAACACAAACCCAGCAGTCACGATAGTGTCTCCCAACACATCCGGAAGGTCAACGTGGGTTTGAGAGTGATGAGTTGCACTAATCAGTCGGGGTATTTGATGCAGTGGCATCAAGACCCCGATCCGACCCAAGCTGAGGACACACTGTGTGCACAGGGGCCATCTGACTCAACCCTTCCACTTTTATTATAAGCCTGTATTGTGTGTATATATTATGTATGTGTACACCATAACATGACACAAGTTTGTTTTGGTAGCGTGAAATTAAACTGCTTAATTTGCAAATTTTTGTCTCTTATCATACTCGGAAATGTGTCCGTTATGGAATGTTGACAAACTGATGTTACCAGCACAGGAAAACATCAATAATTTGTTTTTAGTTGGTGTTTTGTGTTCAGACTCTTGAATGATTTTGTCTCCTGCAGGAATTGCTGCTAACTGTCATGAAGTCCTCACATTGTAGCATTATGAGACTGAGTGGAGCCTCCTGTCGCTCTGAAATGGGAACGCAAGGTAAACACAAACTCAGCCTGTCTCCCAACACATCCAGAAAGTCGGTGTGAGAGTGATGAGTTGCACTAATCAGTCGAGGTGTTTGATGCAGTGGCATCAAGACCCCGATCCGACCCAACCTGAGGACACACTGTGTGCACAGGGGCCATCTGACTCCACCCTTCCACTTTTATTATAAGCCTGTATTCTGTTTATATTATGTCTGTGTACATCGTAACATGAGAGAATGTTTGCAATAAGCTGTTATTGTGGACTCTGATTTAAATCATATCATTAAATAATACTATTCTTCACTGTTGCATTTGAGAAGAATAAACTGTACCATTACTTCTATAATTAGTTTATTTTGTGTTCAATTACTTGGTTTAAGATATTCAATAAGACAACTGAACCCACTGATTTCTTAAAGTTATGGCATATTTTCCAGAATCTATATTGATACCACCTGTCCCTGTCTTACTTTTTAAGTCCATCTCTCAGTGGAAGGATGCTGTGGGGTTTTTCCCTCCACCAAGCCTGACCATCAGACTACTGACCAGGATGCCCGGCTCATTCATTGCTCAAGGTCTGTTTCTTGCTCTGTTACACTCCACCTAACTATAGGACAATTCTCTCTTCTAACCAAAGTCTTTGTTTTGAGTTGGTCACCCACAGTGTTTTCAATGCGTTTCTTAATCGGTCATGTTTTCCATGCAACATAACAACTGCAAATATTAAAATAATATCCAAGTCCCCTCATTGGTGTGTTGTTGGCATCGTTCCAGATCGCTTTTGGTGTATTTAATTTGAAAAATGGCATGTGTCACCAAACATGAGGAAATTGGCTCAGGTGCACATATTGTAAAGGCCGTCAACATAGCAGCTTGTCTCAAGATGCCTTCACTATCCAAAAACTAAAGTCCTGTAAAAAAGTATTTCATATAGTGTTCTGAAGAGGTGTGACAATGATGAGTTGCACCATTAGTCGGGTCGCTGATTGCCGTAGCACAGTGGACCTGTCCTGACAACCTGCTGTGACTTTGTGCACCGGGGGCCGTCTGAGTCACAGCGGAGCCTGTCGGAAACAGTCGGTACACCGCTTAAAGGTTTTCTCATTATATTTCCTGTCGGACAAAGTGTGATTTTGGTTCTGCTCTTTTCCTTCCCAGCCTGGAGATGGGAGAGTTCAGCTATTGTGGACAAGGAGAAGAACAAAAAGTGTCTTGCCAGCCGTAGGTTACCCTTCATAATGGGTGGAAGACCTCCAACCTGAGAGCTGGTGAGAACTCGCAGCCTATTACAGTAAAGGGGCAAATCTTTGTTTTTGCAATAACTTTTTAAATGGTTCCTTCATCCTTCTGAAAGCACTTTCCTTACTGTGTTAATAACGTGCTACGTTTCTATTTATCATTGAGCAGCTCTGTTGGTTAACCCGGTTAAATGTCTGGGCCGGCTATGATCAGTGGCCCACTTGGTAGTTGGACCCTTGAGGTGTTTTGGAAAATAAAAACTGCCCACAAAAGCAGTTTCCTTTTTTTTAGATTTTCCCTTTTTTTTTTTACCCTCAATACTTACTGTCTTCTATTTCCCACCCTTTTGTCCCTGCAGCCAATGGTACAGTTGCAGGTTACCACCGAAGTTGAGCTGGATCTCCACCTGCTGCCCATGTCGCTCTGAGCTGCAGCAGTATGACCTGAATTGACCCCAAGCGGTGGATACGCGTCCGGTATGTGTGCTCGTACTAAAGTAGTTTATAAGGTCCTAAACCGTCATGTTGAATAATAGTAGGGCTGGCTGTTGGCACTGAGCTCCACATTTAAAAAGTTCCAAAATAGATTAGAAATGAGTTGGGACTTGGTGAAGATTCAATAAGCTTATATAAGGTTTAGAGTGTCCTTTGGTTGTACACTGAAATTAGTCTGACTTTCTGTCAGCTAGAAACCTGCATGACGGGGACTTTATTCACCTTAAAGTCGGACTGAATGAATTTGTATGAGAATCGATATTGTCCGACCTAAAGTAATAAACTTTTAACAGTCCATGTGGATATTGTAACTTTTAACGTTGGAACAACCGACGTGCCGTTCTTGATGGAGTCAAAGAGCTCTGAAAGTCTCCTGGGAATTTAAGATCGCATTTTGGCGTTGGGAAGTAACGCGCAATGACCCAGTGAAGGACGCGTAGAATAACACAAATTACCATCTGGGACCAACGACTTCGGGTTCTGTCACTTAGTGATGAATTATTCTCTTTTGTAGGCTACGCCTGCTTCCTGCTGCCAATCATTGTGACTGAACACTCCTGCCTCTGTTCTGCTATATCCTAGGTTCTCTCTGGGGGCTCGACCAGCAGCAGCAGCAGCAGCAGCATGCAGGTTGTCACACAGGTGAGGACGTAGTATGGTGGCCCTTCCTGACAGGATGTGCAGCCGAAAGCCGCCACTGAAACTAATGCGTCTCAGAGGATACCGCTGTCGCTCTCTACCTGGAAGAGCCTTTAGAGTTCGAAAATGTTCTGGAGAAAAATACAAAATTAACATTGAGCTGTACTTTAAGCTGCAATGTTTTAGGTAGAAACAATTTGCAATATTGAGACTTCTTTTCTTTCTTTCTTCTCACAGACTGACGTGGTGGTGTTGGAACGGCGTGTCAGACGTGATGGTCAACGACGCCGAAGCATCGACCTCGCTCCGCTGCTGTAGTGTGGGCTTATTGCCAGTGAGCAACACGGGGCAGTCTAGATTAATCCTCAAATACATTTAGGCTTCACTGTCATCGCCACACAAACGGGTTCCAGACACGCGCTGTAGTAAATATGGACAAACGCTATCGTGTCTAGATGTGTAATAGTCCCTGGCGTAGCATCCGACTGTTCGGTAATCCCTCTGAGTCAGCGTGCTGGCGTACATCACAGTAATGTTTTTAGCTGGGGCTGATTCACAGAGGTGACTGTAGCGGTTTGACGGTGCCTGTGGATTCCTCCTGAAGGGATTGCAGTTTAAGTGATTGCCTTGCATCATCAGAGGCCGCAGCTCATCTCAAATAGCCGCATGTTCTCTGTGGTTCTGTCAGCGGCGGGGCTCTGGCTCGGTTGTGTGCAAATTTGGTTCAATGTGCTGAATACCAGATTGGGAGCATTTCTATTGTCATGGGTGTAACACAAAGCCTTTTATTTTATTTATTAAACTATGACTAAATGAAATGACCAGCCTTGATGAATGCATTGGGTGTTGGCCAGACATGTGCGGGTCATACTGGTTAACTACTTTTTGTACTGTTTTCATTTCACTAAATAAACATTTTACATTTTTAAGTTGTATGGTACTTTTTTGTTGTTTGTTTTTATTATGCAACAAGACTACAAAAGCTGAACATCCACCATGAAGAGCACAAATGGCCGAGGCCGGCAAATTATAGACGGTTGCATTCATGTCCGTAGTTCTATTATATTGGATTCAAAACCTGCCTTGGTTTCTCTGTGATGCCAGTACAGTTTTAGATACATTTTTCAAAAGCAAAGGCAACATTTTTGACAAACTATGAACACTATAAACTGTTAGTGAGAATGGAGAGAAGGACACTTGCTTACATTTTTCTTATTGAACAGTTAAGGAAAGTTCAAGTTGTAAATAAAGATCTACACACGGTTTGATGTGCGACGGCAGCTGTGTTTAGTTTTGCTGGAGCTGCAGTAGTGTTCTGCAGGAGTTTGTTCCAGAGCTCTGCAGCGTTAATGTGTTTGGACTTAATCCTGGGAACCAAATGAGCAGCTGCTGTTTTGAAACTATGTCTGGTTTCCACCTCCGCTGCACAGCATGGTTTTCACCACCAGGTGGCAGCTGGACATCAGTGTTCCTCCAGTCCGTGGACAGATACTGTCTCAGTCACAGGTGTGTAGTTAAGCATCGACACCTCTGGATTTACTCAGGGAGAAATCCTGCGATGAAACGCTTGGTCTCGTGGGAAAGTTCACACAACTCTTTTGATCTTGATATTCCATCAAAGAAATCCTTACTTTAAATATTTGGAAATTATCTGACACTATCTAACTTGCCAAAGCCCATTCGCAAAAAAAAGTGATTGATATGCCCAAACGCACTAATTGTGTATACCTAAGGAATTCCAGCTGTACTTAAAATACGTTCTCGTTAAACCTCACATAACATCCATAGTGTAACAAAACTTTATCAATGTATGTGATCAAATACAAACGATATTCAATGCATTTAAAGTGTCCCCTTATCAAAATACAGAAATCAGATTAACTTTTCACAACATAATCTTGACCCATTTTGTTTGTTCCCAAATTTAGATAATTCCCATAAACCCACACAACTCTTGAGTTTGAGCTCCTAAAGCTACGCGTCGTCCGTCCTGTGGCTGGTGCTCATTCGGAGTTTAGGTCACATGTTTGTGTCTTTCCCTTTTGTTCGTACCTTTTGCATCAGCTCTGCAGTGTGCTCTTTTTTTTTTCTTTGTGCGGCGAGACAACATTTCCTTTGACCTCCAGAGGTCTGAGGGCTATGTGAGAGCTCACTTGATCTTCTGTGAGCATATTTTCCCTCTGAAATATGGAACGCAAACGCCTCCAGTATTGTGTTTATAAACTACTTCTTCGTCTTTACAGTATTTTTTTTTTTTTAAATCACCATCTGCAGGGAACACTGCTAATATGAAACAGTGTGCAACTTCATCACGGTCTGCAAATCTAATTTAGTATTCGTGTGAAAGGCACTACGCAAGTTCATTTGATGTGGAACACGAGGCAAATCAATTATTCATCGCGTTAATTGGGTATCTTTTTCAGAGCGGTGCTCAAAAGGTTGCGCGGGCCTATTTTCTGGCAGAGCGCTGTCATAAACTCAAGAGATGGCACAAACCGATGGCGTCCGACTGGCCGCGTCACCGAGCTGAACGGCTCCTCCTCCTGGATAGTTCAACCTTTCACCTGTCGGACTCAAGCCGGATATATTAGAGTGCAGGCCGACGCCACAGCATCCGTATAGAGCAGCGGGCTGTACGGTGTACTACAGAGCAAAACGATTTCAGTGTGACTGACATCACCTCCTACTCCTCGTCTTCCTCCTGTCAACAAAGATGTTTTCATTCTCCTGTACGAGTGAAATTCGGATTGGGGTTGTGATGTCTGTTCTGTTCACTGAGGCGTCGTCCTTCGGTCCCGATTCCCCTCGTCTGTCTGAGGATAACGGTCCTCCTCTCTCTTTACTCTGCTGTTTTTTGTTTAAATCTGCTGTAGTTCAAGGCGATTCTTTCCAAAATAAATGGACTCCACCGTATTTTATTTGCTAGAAAAAGTTCTGAAATCGTAAAAAAATATCATTCCTAGTTAAGTGAAAGTAAACGAGTGTTGGACCGGACCGCCAGGCTGCAGAGAAATGAGGAGTTTTCTAAAGGGACCCTGGCACACGGAGAGAAAAAAGACGGCAACATCAACACACGATGCATGTTCCTCGTGGTGGCTTCTAATGAGCACGACACGTTTGGCTCGTGTCTCACGACCGACACCAGACCGACACCAGACCACACCGCGGGTCTCTTCTAATTTATAATGTACCAGACAAGTAGAGCATGAAATGGCATTATCTAAAAGACTGGACACAACAGCCTCTCACACTCTGACTACTCTAGGAAACCATTGAAATGAGCTGGATTCAATGCATCTCTTTTTTCTCCTTTTCTTATTAGACCCCACAGAATCTGACAGCTTAGGAGCCAAAAAATCCTCGTGGGTGTTCGCATTTCAGATCTGTTGTGTGTTTTTTTGTTGCTTTGTGTTATTTATATTGGCAGTTGGCGGAGCTGCTCATCTCGCTGAATCTGTCCCTTTTAATGTCACGGTAGAGGGACGTTTAACCAGGAGAAAACGTCTCCAGTTGCTTTCACACAAGCCAACGAGGGATTTAAAACGGGGCCTTTTGTCTCATTGCCTTCTGTCCCAACCTGAAAAGTGGGACTCTGCTCCGTGTTGGCGCCGAGGGGGGATCTCAAAGGACTGACCGACTCCATTTTGTGACCGCGGGCGGCTTTTTGTTTTGCTTTTAACAGAACTCGCCCAGGAGGAAAAGAATCTAGCCGCTCACAGATGTTTTTGGGGAGTAAAAACATTTCCAACACCTGAGAGTTAGAGAGAGAGAGAGGGAAGCTGAGATGGGGCACAATCTCTTAAAAGACATGAATACGTCTGTGCAGGGCTGTCGTGAGGCTGCCGCTCCAGAGGGAGCTGCACCTTTTCACAGGTTTGCGAGATGTGAGCTGCCGACTGAAGGAAGGTTTCAGATCGACGGCCAAAGAGGCTTTTTTCTTCTTCTGCCAAACGTGTTTGAGTTGTCCAGCTCCTTGGAGGAAAAAAAGAATGGCCGACAAGTCAAGTAATCCCACGGGCCGCAGGGAGCCGAGCGCGTGAGCATGTAAACGTACTGGCGAGACGTTTGTTTCACTGTGTAGGTTTGGGTCTTGGAGACTTTGGTCGCGTAGAACTCTGCCTTAAAGCGGCCGCATCGATCCGATGAATACGTTGTGTTAATGTCTGCAGTCCAGATTTACTGGGGGGTGTTGGCCTCGGTTTCTCTCGTCCAGATCGAACGTGCATCGACTTTATATGCAGCTATGCGCAGGTCTATTTATTGTCCCACGACCAGGAGCCTCCTGGAGTCCCTGCTGGTTGCTCAGAGCGAAGAAATATTCGGTTGCCAAAGTCCAATGTTTCAAGGCATTTCTTGAAAGAGTATAACTATGTTATTTGCAGTGGTGTATAGTAACGAAGTAGAAATACTTCGTTACTGTACTTAAGTAGTTTTTTGGGATATCTGTACTCTACTTTACTATTTATATTTCTGTTTACTTTTACTTTTACTTCACTACATTTTGCAAAGAAAAATGATACTTTTACTCCGATACATTTCTCCTGAAACCTTCGTTACTCGCTACAAAATCAAATCTATCTTTAGAAAAAGAAAAAAAAACATCGGGGACTGTGGTGGAACACAGACTCCACCAAGCAGGTTTTGCGAATCACAATGTTTTGCATTTTCCCTCTACATCCTCTAGTCCAGCGCTCCCAAACCTTTATGCGTCACGGACCGGTTACGTGAAGACAATATTTTCACAGACCGGGTCCGACCTCGGAAAGACGGGAGACAACGACACCTGACGTGTGTTCGTTATGTCCAGTCTACTCCAAACTAAACCTTTAGTCCAGTCTACTGACTCTACTGCTAACTAAACCTTTAGTACAGTCTACTGACTCTACTGCTAACTAAACCTTTAGTCCAGTCTACTGACTCTACTCCTAACTAAACCTTTAGTCCAGTCTACTGCTTAACTTATAACGCGCTGCACAAAGACAGGATGTTGAAATGGAAGCAGGTTTTCATGCTTTTTTGGCGATCTCAGGATACTCTGCCTTGGTTTCCAGATCACCGACAGAGTTGAAACAGACTTACGTTTCATTTTTAGAGTAACGTAACATATTGACATGTGTCAAGAGATTCCGTCTGAGGTTACCACAGACGGATGTATGCGGTCATTTTTCACAATAAAACATCTTTCCGGCCTTTTTTTTATTTAATTGAAATGTTTCATTCATTATTTCTGTGGCCCGGTACCAAGAGACCCACAGACCGGTACCAAGAGACCCACAGACCGGTACCAAGGGACCCACAGACCGGTACCAAGAGACCCACAGACCGGTACCAAGAGACCCACGGCGGGCGGAATGAGCATACTTATAACCACACTGTTACAAGTCCTTCATAGTGTCATATTGCTTTTTGGAGAATTATGATGATAAGTTCATAGTAGATGCAAAAGTATACTTAGGTACAATATATTATGTTGAACATACTATATATGGATGGATCACAGCCAACCCAGTTATTTTATCAACCCAACTCCTGGTCCTTGGTCACGGTGGCCACAGCACTTAAAAGAATAAACTTCATAATTCTCAAAATTCTGACCCTTTGCTTTTTTTATTAAAAGCATGTACTTGTACTTTTACTTTCAATACTTAAGTACATTTTATATCCGAAAAATACTTTTGATACTTAAGTACAGAAAATATCAGATACTTTAAGACTTTTACTCAAGTAGTATTTTAATAGGTGACTTTTACTTTTACTGGAGTAATTTTCCAGTAAGGTATCTTTACTTTTACTCAAGTACGGCTTTTGGGTACTTTATACACCACTGGTTATTTGCAATCTTGGGCCTCTTTTTTTGTTGTGTCTAACTGACTGTTGGTGCAGACAGCGACCACTAAACGGGCTGCAATGTTATCGCTCGGGGAGATTTCGCACTGTCAATATATGTCCAGTTAAATGTCTTGTTTTTTTTGCCACTCATGGGCTCATATTGTTGTTTCTGGAAAAAAAATCTTTAACTTTCGCTCCCTGACTTCCTGTTGGTAAGAGCAGTGCCGGTGTTCTCAGAGGTTGAGGATAGAAAAGCTTCGCGCTAGAAAGCGAAATGTAGATGCAAAGCTGCAGGGAAAGTTTTTCATGGTTTGTTGACTGCAAAGCCTTAACTTGAGCCATTTGTGCTCAGCTGTTTCTAACCTTGATTGTGCCTTTGATTGGTTCATGTCTCTACTTGGGTTTAAGGACAAAGTATTGTTTTTAACAGTTGCTCCTCTTATAACAAAAAAATGTATATCCATCTTGACTGTCAGTCATTTAACATCGCCTGTGCAGAAAGAAGACACGACTTCCCAAGACCCAATACACACATATCTCTTAATACTTTTTAAAATCCGATGCAGATGCCTCAGGTCCACCAAGTTTTACAAATTCTCCGCCTGACGGTCCCCTCAGGTTGTCGATGGGATCTTTACATTCAGAACCTCCGTTGCTCCACATAACACCATTTGCTGAAAGGTGCTGCTCACACCTTCACAAATTGCAGTGACTGAATGCAGTGCTATTAGATACGTGGAGAAAATTACCGACAACACTGGCGCGAGTGCCGGTACAGCTGCGCTCAATCATCCTTCTTTAGGGCGCTCTGCATGTTTGGGTGTTATTTTCGTTGAGAGCTGACTCCTTGTTGTCCCGCTACCAGGTGTTGGCTGTGTGGTCTTCTCCTCCTCCTCCTCAAGCACACCAGAAAATTGCGGCATATTCAACCTTCGTTTCCTTTTATAACGCACGCAATACTTCTTTCTCTGCAATCCCTCCTCGGCATTGTGGGGGTTGGATCACGGCTCTCTGTCGGTTACAGCCGTTGTCTTGTCGATTCTTCACAGTTCATTTGGTGTTTTACGCCCTCTGGCACGTTCGGAGAATGAAGCGACGAACGGCGGCGCATCGGGGCTGCGAACGCCTCGGAGCTCGCGTTCCCCCATCTGCGCTCCGGGGGCCAAAGCGCAGGTATAAATAAAGATGATGGGGGAAGTTCCCTTTTTGCTGTGTCGCCCGTTCTTCTGGTCACTACCCAAAAGTCACGACCCCTGTTGAGGCTTTGAGCGGTTTGCCTCCTAGCTTAGCTCCTTCTTCGCCGCTAAACACTTTGGGACAACGCCTGCATTGAAGTCGTAAAAAAAAAAAAACTGTGTTGTCGCTGCTTACAAGTGTGACGGATACAAATTAATCCTCCCTTTTTCTTCTTTTTGTCTCTCATTGAAGCTGTAGTTTCTCCTCTTCAAGTGGATTCTCACGGAGGATCCGCTGAACGCGAGTCATAACAAGGCTAAATGGGAACCGGTTCAAACTGGGAAGGGTTTATAATTGGGCCTTTTGGCGGAAGTTCTTGTTTGCCGCGCGGCGCATTCGTCTCTGGCTCGGCGACGGTGTAGGTGTTCAAAAAGAAACCTCAAGGGAGCACACCAATGAATAGCGCTTGTTTATCTCGCCTCGTGAAAAAAAGCAACTAAAATAGGCTGCCGTTCAATACAATGTGTTCTGCCGTGATTGAGTCCCGGTTTTAAAGACAAAGCTCATGTCTTTGGGCGAATAAAAGCAACGAGTGCGTCCCGATATTGCAGAGGAGGCTTTTCAGAAACACATATTGCAACACAGCTCTGCATTTTTTTATGGTGAGATCTGTCCAAAGACCCCCCCCCGTCAGAGTTTCATATTTAGTTGGAGCTCATGAATACATCATGACTTCTGTGTCCAGTGGAGATGATGGAGCAGTCGCGAGGTGTGAGGCTACATGTGAGCTGAGCGGAGTAGTATTTTATACAAATATGTCCTCCAGAAAGTGTATGTGGGCGGATCAAAACAGATTAATATTTCACTCTTCTCTCTGCGGTGCTCATAACTCTCATTTTTACCTCGTTCACAGCCTCCCTTTTTATACCGTGCTGAACGGGGAGATCAAGCCATCAGGACAAAAAAAAGAAAAAGAGCAGGAACATGTCACATTAAATATGCAACAGGTTGCACACGGGAGGACATGTGAAGCTTCCAACAAAAAAAAAAATTCAGAGGGGAATTCTAATCTGTTGAAAATGTCTCCTTTTTGGTATGAAATCTGTGTGCGAGCGCCCACTTGACCTCAAAGGTTCCTTGAAAGAACGGGGATCATCATCTGACCTGGAGCTCCAAATCAGCTCCTCTACAGACGGAGGCAGTGGGCCTGGGAAATGGGAGCGTTCCTGGGGAAATACACGGACAGTGGGTTGAGGTAGCCCGGTGATTGCAGCATTTTCAGAAACATTTTTTATTATAGTTATTGCATAGAGATATTGCGTGCGAAGTGTACTCAGTTCTGTATTTCTGCTGCTGGCAGTCTACTGCTAAAACTAATGGCTTGTTTCATTATGAAAAAACTCTAATGAAAGGAAATTATTTTCAACATTCTTTAAACTCAACACAAAAGGCAGAGAGTTG
Organism: Myoxocephalus aenaeus; assembly: GCA_038501785.1. Lineage (NCBI taxonomy): Eukaryota > Metazoa > Chordata > Actinopteri > Perciformes > Cottidae > Myoxocephalus > Myoxocephalus aenaeus. The sequence goes on from JBAMJR010000379.1 coordinate 7,028,283, forward strand.
CATTTTAAAGTGAAGTTTTCTACAAATACTCTCTTTGAACTTACAATTTTTTTTTTATCCTTGAGCATTTTCAGAATAAACCTATTTTTGAGAGTTAGCAGGGTGGCACGTATCAGACGAGATATACAGACAGGATATAATTTAATACGTTGTTATTTCATTTACTTTCCAGATATGTTTATCGTGCAAGTTGACATTGCTATGACAATTTAAATAATCAAAAAATCTTGTGCAGCCCTAACCCTCCCTGATAATATGACGCGGGATGGTCATTGTTGTGCGCCGTGACAGGCGGGCCGACCCGCGCTCCGCTGGCGTTATGCATCACGGCTGTCGGCGAGGAGGTAGCCGCTAAATCGCTCGCCGTTGTCACCGGAGATTTGGATGCTGAATAGATGTGCGCTTCGGTCCGATCTGGGCTGACATTAACCTTCCCGGCTGTCCCCTCGCTTCCTCAGATGTCCGTCCGTGATGGATGACCTCACCCACGCGCACGCCGTACACACGGCTCTCCCTGCCCATTAAGCGCGTACCCTTATAAACGCATTAGATGTCCCGTAATGGAAACTCTGGGAACTCGGTCCCATAATCTCCTGCTTGATACCTTTTTGCTCTGATCAATCTTTGTTTGGGGGCCTCTGAGGTAGTTGTGAAATGTCATTGGCTTGAGTTGGAGGTGTGTGGTTGGGGTATTCAATGTCAGATGTCAGATTCATTTATCTAACTTGTTGGTTACAGAGTCATATTGTGCTCCGGCTCAGAGTGTCAAGAGGAGCCATTAGTTATTATGTGTGACGGGTGTTGCATCTGTGATTTATTCGGCACTGCAGCCGAGATTGTGCTGCTGCATTATACCATCATCATGGCTTCAAGCCCCTCTTTTTTCCTCTGCCCCTCTTAACTCGTCCTCCTACTTCCAAACATGGCGTCTGGATCCAAATGAAGAGCAGGCCGTTCGGTATGACCGCCGCTTATTACCAGCCTCGGCTGCGCTGAGTGACCAGACCAGAGGGAGAGAGAGAGGGAAGACGAAAAGGGAAACTGGGAGAAAAGAAAGCAGATTTATGCAACATATTACAGATAATACCCAGTTTGACTGCTGCTATCACACTGTTCTGAAAATGACACAACTTTTTTGAGAAATCGGGCCGCGAGATTTCGGTATACCGATGAGACGTTCAGTGAGCCCGGGGGCATGGAAGCATTTGCGTTTGAAACGTTCCCGCACTCGTTTGTTGAGGTATTTTATCCCCGTCTGTATCTCAGATGATCATTCGTGAAGAAGACTTTAATGAAAGCTTTAGACGTAGACTGATATTCAATAAGAGTCCAGGCAGTCAGTAGCTCTGTTGGATTTAGCCAGAGATGCTCACAAGTCTTTTTTTGCAAGTCAAAGTCGAGGTTTAAGTCTTTGAGGGGCAAGTCCCACTTAACTCCCAAGTCTTCGATCTAGTGTCCCACTCAAGTCCCAAGTCTTCGATCTAGTGTATCAGTCAAGTCCCAAGTCTTCGATTTAGTGTCCCAGTCAAGTCCCAAGTCTTCGATTTAGTGTCCCAGTCAAGTCCCAAGTCTTCAAGCTACCGTCCCAGTCAAGTCCCAAGTCTTCGATTTAGTGTACCAGTCAAGTCCCAAGTCTTCAAGCTACCGTCCCAGTCAAGTCCCAAGTCTTCAAGCTACCGTCCCAGTCAAGTCCCAAGTCTTTGAGCTAGTGTCCATGTCAAGTCCCAAGTCTTCGATCTAGTGTCCCAGTCAAGTCCCAAGTCTTCGATTTAGTGTCCCAGTCAAGTCCCAAGTCTTCAAGCTACTGTCCCAGTCAAGTCCCAAGTCTTCAAGCTACCGTCCCAGTCAAGTCCCAAGTCTTCGATTTAGTGTACCAGTCAAGTCCCAAGTCTTCAAGCTACCGTCCCAGTCAAGTCCCAAGTCTTTGAGCTAGTGTCCATGTCAAGTCCCAAGTCTTCGATCTAGTGTCCCAGTCAAGTCCCAAGTCTTCGATTTAGTGTCCCAGTCAAGTCCCAAGTCTTCGATCTACCGTCCCAGTCAAGTCCCAAGTCTTCGATTTAGTGTACCAGTCAAGTCCCAAGTCTTCAAGCTACCGTCCCAGTCAAGTCCCAAGTCTTTGAGCTAGTGTCCATGTCAAGTCCCAAGTCTTCGATCTAGTGTCCCAGTCAAGTCCCAAGTCTTCGATTTAGTGTCCCAGTCAAGTCCCAAGTCTTCAAGCTACTGTCCCAGTCAAGTCCCAAGTCTTCGAGCTACCGTCCCAGTCAAGTCTCAAGTCTTCAAGCTACTGTCCCAGTCAAGTCCCAAGTCTTCGAGCTACCATCCCAGTCAAGTCCCAAGTCTTCGATCTAGTGTCCCAGTCAAGTCCCAAGTCTTCGATCTAGTGTCCCAGTCAAGTCCCAAGTCTTCGATTTAGTGTCCCAGTCAAGTCCCAAGTCTTCGATCTAGTGTCCCAGTCAAGTCCCAAGTCTTCGATTTAGTGTCCCAGTCAAGTCCCAAGTCTTCGATCTAGTGTCCCAGTCAAGTCCCAAGTCTTTGATCTAGTGTCCCGTCAAGTCCCAAGGCTTCGAGGTACCGTCCCAGTCAAGTCCCAAGTCTTTTAGAGGGCAAGTCCAAGTTAAGTCTCTACTGTGCAACTTAAGTGTGACTTCTCTGAATTCAGCTGAGCCATTTGTGGGTGTTCATGAGTATTGAAGGGAATTAACGGTTATTAAAGGGAAGTTAATAGTAATGTCTAGTCAGACTATTACAGACTTTCTCGACCAACTGCCCCCCGCCCTCGTTCACTGCACTTGATCGCCCCTCTACAGGGGCCACACTGCGTCAAATTGCCAAATTTGCTGCATAATACGCCGCACCACAGTCCTGTTGTGATGCTTATCCGACATCCCAACATGATCTCTTGGTTTATGCCTTCATCTGACTGGACACTCTCCTTCCTGCTGTCCTCATCCAATTTATTTTGTCCTTGCTGTCTCAGAGCGAGTCCTGACACAAACCGCAGCTCAGCCACCGTATTATATAGCCATAATATTCTCCTGAGACTGTGAAAGTATGTCATCAGTAGGTGATCTCTCTACTACCAATTCTCTTGGGATAAAGAACATCTCAATCATTGATTTATTTTATCAATTGAGAACATACCAACTGCACTCCTAACTAGGTCACTGTCTGTAGCAGTGATATGGATGTTTTTGACTTTGAGCTGAACATAAAGAAGACGTGGGGAAAAATGGGAAGTCGCACCGCGCAGGTTTTCGATGCAGCCATCAATTCATCAGCCTGAAGTACAGATTAAAATTAATAGACGCTCCAATCTACTCTCATATCTTGCAGTTTAATTAAAACTGCAGCCATAAAGTCTTGTCTGTCTGCGGCAACAGATGACTGCCAGGCCAGAGAAACTGCTCAAAAATGGACAGATTCAAAGATAAATTCCGATCTTCGTTAAGGAGAACTCATCAGAATGACATAAACACTTAATAGAAAAAACATTCTCCAGCACCTTGAACCTGCCTCTGACCTCTATGTGCTTTATGAATACAGCTGCCTTGCCTCCCCTCTATACGATGCTCACGGTGCTGTACTTTACTGTCCTTCAAGTAAACGATAAGGATTCATTCAGGCTAGAAACTAATGAGGCCGAGGCTTTTGTCCGGCACTCATTCCTCTGTAAACATTTGTATATTTAAACCTGCATTTACAAATCCTCGTTTGCGGGCGGCGCGACAAGCCGTAACAGAAAGTAATGGAAATCTATTTTACTTGGATTCGAAATCTCCAGAAGGTCACCGTCGGCCATCACTGAAAGTGGAGTGTGATTGTCCTCCTGTTGGTGGGCCTTCGGGTTGCTATGGAGGCCGATCCTTGATCCACAGGTTATTGTAATGGAGACACTTGTGACTGGTTGTCATGGTAGTGCTGGTGGAGCTCTACTTTCTTAGTGGCCTCTTTTCCACTGCGGCACGGTGTGGAGGTACTTTTCTTCATAGATCCCCCGCCGGTGATTTGTTGTGGTGATGGTAATCCTTCCAAGAAGTTCACCCGACGCGGCTTCAGAGTAGATTTACCGCACAAAACTGTTCGGCCAAAATATTCTAGATGTTTCAGTAAATTAGAGAGACGGGCAACTTCTATTGATGACGCGAGGTAACGGGAACATATGAGGCTCGATGGGAATTTCCTCCCAGTTCAAATATTAATATTCCCCAGATGTGCCGGCGTGAAACGGATACTCTACAAAAGATTTCATCTCAGATTAATCTCTTGGTCCAATTGCTTTCTTTCATTTTGGAGTTTGCAGGTGCAGACAGTGAGTGATTAGGAAGCAGTGTGGTCCAATTTGCGCGTGTGTTTGATTTCTCTCCTTTACATCTTGCTTTAAAATCCTGTGGGCACCAGCCTGCCCGCCCTCCCTTCTTTAAGCCCCCACACACATTCAGATGAATCATCACTTCACAGTGAGGATTATCTCAGAGTCACCCATTCTGCCTAATATCACACCTTCACAGGACTTCATTGTAAGAAAGTGCACAATGCATTTCTCCTCAACAAAAGGGGTGACGTGAGGACAAAAGACAAATCAAGTAGAAGTATTTTACCTTGGCATAATACAGTATACTAATTTTTCTAAAGGCATGCCTGCAGAAATCTCTCATGGCGGCAGAATAAAAGATGTAATAAGTGCTGTGTTTGGGGTATTATTCCTCTGAAAACAGCCATTGTGAGACTCTAAAAGGGGCAGGACAGCTCTTGGTCGGTGCATTGTTATTTCTGCTGACCATATAGTGGGCTGAGTTACAGAATTGCCTGGAATAAAGTCTCCTCTCCTTTGTTCAATTTGCAGGTGAGGGGGAGCGTTCCCGCCCTTCACCCTCGGTCCAGAATACATAGCAGGTTGTTGTGAGTCAGTGGGGGGATGCGGGTAACTTTCTTTTTTTTAGTGTCCACAGGAAGACAGAAAGGAAAGCCTTCGCCTGGCCATACAGTGGCAACATTAAAGTGAATGATGACTTTAAGCAGTATATTTGAAGCCATCTGTGCATTGCTGAGTTTGCTCGCAAGTAGCCGCCATGACTGCCAATGAGGAGGTCGCTGGGCTCTCCAGGCCTTCACAGCAGAAGGAGCTCAAAGAGATGAGCGTGGCGATAACAGACATTTACAATGACTCTGATGCACGGCCCGATACGTCGTTAGCACAAACACATTTGCTAGGAATTTGTTATACTCTGCTGATAGTAAAAAACAATGATACTTTTCTCAGTGCTTGTGTACATACATGGGTGTCTGGAGTGCCTACCCAACCCACAAACTGTGAAATAAGACAACCTAGTCAAATACCAACCCCGCCCGCCTACATCACATGCCACCTCCCATTTGAGTATCTCCACCCACAGCTTGAGAACTACCGTTGGCAAAGGTGCGTCATATTTTTATCGCAAGTCAATTGGAGCAGACAGGACTTTAAGAGACAGGCGCTAAAACAAAGCGTTTCAGACCGAGAGTAAGTACAGGTGTATCCAGACCGGCGGTATGAGAAAAACTATGTGATTTATGAACATTTAAAACGTGTAAACATGTTCTAGTAGAAACCCAACACACAAATAAAAACCTAAACACGAGCATGATATGTCCCCTTTAATAAAGGGTGTCCTTGTAAATAAAAAGTCATGTTTACTCTTTAGTCTTTCTCACTAAACACATTATCTCACTGTACATTATATCCTTAAGACCGAACGATATTTGTAAAGCCAATTTGTTTTGCATGGTTTACATCCATGTTTGCCAGTGACCAGCCGTCTTCCTCTCCGACCTGTAATCAATGAGTAAATCATAAATGTTACTCTATTCACTCAGCTTGTCGTAGCTATATTCATACCTTCCATTATATCCATCCAGTGGAAGCCCTTTGACACACTGGGGACGCAGCCATACCATTAGCCCCATACGCTAACTGGAGGGGGTCCAACATAACGTTCAACAGCTGGTAATAGTCCGTCAGCCTTGTTGCTTTTACACAGGTCTGTATGCGGTTTACAGTATTTCCTGGTAAGAACAAAGTAGCAGATTTTGTTTTATGGAATATTATTAGAAATATCTCTCTGATGACGCTCCCCTCAATCCAACACGTCGAGGCAGTTAGACTCCATTGGATTCCACAAGAGAATAATTGTCACCAGGGTTAGATTAGGCGCAATTGGGAAAAACCTGTTAGTCACGTGAAAGAGTTGTAAAATTCAACAGCTTGCAGTGTTTTAAACTGTGCGAGTGAAAAGCAAAACATTTCCCACACATTTCAGCTGTCCTGAATACTTGAATGAAGTGAACCTGCAGAGAGAGATGACGGCTGGCTTCTCCTTTGCCGCTCTGTGCAAAGAGACGCGGGATGTTGTTTCTCCGCCGTACGTCTCCAGTTAAATCTCTCCTTCCAGCTTCACGGTGAAATAAATGATGAGATGGTGTGAACTGAAACTGAACCCTCTGCGCTTCACAACCTGTAAAGGTAGACGGACTGGAAAGTGGTAATTGAGGTCACATCTGAGCAGTTTCTTAATTTAAATTTCCTGTACTTGGCCTTTTTAGATTTAGAATTTATATTAAAAGTGTAACAATATATAATATCTGTGCAGTTGTTGGGTTTGAGAAGAGAACAGGAAGCCGCTTTGGATTTTCCCTTTCTGTAATAAATTTCCATCATATTCATGCAGGTTCCTCGACTATTTATTTTCGCTTGGTTGGACTTTGTAGTCATGATGTTTATAAGTTAGCGTCACTATAATTACGACAGAAGCTCGACACTCCTATATGTATTTTATGTTCTCTCTTTTTCTTTCAAATACATTCAGGAGAGGCTGTACAGGGAAAATAGCAAATTGCCTCGAATTGTCGCCGCAGTGTCAACATAATTGGCTGATGTGTGAACTTACAGCACGTTCATTAATGCTTTGACTATAAATAACTGCTCTGGTGGCAATCTGTGGTGTACACTCTAATGCATCTTGTTTGACGGTTGTCTAGCTTGTTTTTTTTCCAACATTGTCATTGTTTATTTTAAGAAGTAATAAGGTTTATTATATTGTGTGTTTGATGCCTGATGGTTTATAACCAAAGCTTTCTTAAAGGGAGAGTTTGGGTGTTTTGAAATGAGGTTGTATGAGCTACTTATCCGTATAGTCGGTGTATTGCTCACAGTAGGAGATGGTTGGTGAGCCCCATGGAGTAAAGTATGGGAGCAAAACAGACAGTTCCACTCAACAGACAGTTCCACTCAAATGTCGCCACAACGATGGGGTTCTGGACTGACGTGGAGGTAAACTGCGACTTGACGGGTCGGCGCAGGCACACAACCGCCAGGCGGTAATTCTAGTTTATATGATGAATTGCAGCACCTCCATGAGGATAAACAGTGGATGGGGGTTAATCATTGGGTCTCCCCATCTGGATCTGATACCTCCATTTGGCTGCATGCTGCGATCTCCTCTAGCGATACACAGCCACATCCACGGATGAGTCACGTGACAAAAGCTGGCGTCCACAACATGAAAAATCAGGCTGTGTTACATACAATGTTGTGCATGTGCTGAGCGCAACCAAATGTAAAGGAGGTATGGATATAAATGACAAACACACATTCAGGAAAACTGCATATTGTACATCATTTTTCCACCCACCCCACTTCTGGGTGCTTGTGATTAACAGTTTGCGGGTGTAAAGCGTTATCTCTCCCCCACCGTGTAACTCCATAATGAGCACTCTGGCAAACCTCCAGCCACACGAGGCCGTCAAACATCCTCCACCTCAATGTGCGTCTCTCTATATTCCTTTCTTGGGCCGGTGGCTGTCTGTCCAGTTTCCGGCAGATAATTTGTTCCCGTCGACCGGTCCGGCTCCGTCTGTTCGGCGGGGTCGTCGTTGGTTTCAGTTCGTCTGTCTCAGTGCTTTTTTAAAATTATATTTACGCTTATGGGGGAGAACTCTGATATGCAGTTTTACTTAAATCCCATTTGTGTCAGACGTGAACGGCAGCAGAAAAAAATAAATATGTCAAGCTTGAATTATGTAAGTTCATGACCAGCATCAGGACTATTTTTGTTTCAACTTCAGCAGACATCCCCTCAATTTCTACCACAAACCGGCATCTGTTCATATCCTATTCTCCTTCTTGACTTTGTGTGCCGTTGTGCACTTCTTTTAAAAATATGCTTTGCATTTAGGCGGATCACACTTCAGACACGTGCCATTTAAATGCATAGTGCACTGGACCAATTGCATTGCTTTTTTTAAAAGACAATATTCAGTTATGTCATCCTTTTACCACAAAAACACAATAAAACAGAGGCTCAGAGCAACACATGATAGGGGGTTTATGTCCGCTGGATGTCAGGTGTGTACAAATGGCCTCCGACTGACACTTCCGATGGATTTCTGGCTTTGTTCTGGCTGGATTCAATCGGGGATGTGCACAATAACAGCATTGTAAATTTAGAGTATACATAAATATGGACTGCTGGAAATTTCATTGGTTTTACAGGTATTTGGACGTAAATCAAAGAAAAACTCTTGGCTACAAGAGAGTCTCTAATACAGACGCCATTGGCCACACTGTTGAAAGGGCAGCTTTATTCTCTTCATATTGGCTTTTTCTCAGAATTGCCAATTTCTTTTCTCAACAAGTTGGACTTTTTCTCTAAATATTACACCTTTACTTACTATTATTTCAACATTTCCTTCAAGATTTTGGCAAATAATGAGTATTTGGTTCACACTAACCAAACTGAGGAGATTTTGCTGCAGTATTGGTTTAACAATTTTCAATGAACATTTTTATCCTTTTTATTTATTTATTTTTCAGCGAATCCAAGCTGTGCTGCAGCTGCCGTGCCCGGACCCTGCAAAGATGCAAGCTTCAAACGGGGAGACGACCACAAGAGGTGAGTGTTTGATACTCCAAAATCTGTATTTATGGCTTATTTTATTGCTTCAGGTTTCCTTCTTTAGACTTGCTGATTCACCAGGGGAGCGAGGGAAGTTGAGGAATTTAGAAAGAGGAAAATGCTCAGCCAGCCCCGGCTCAAAAGTATTGAATAGACCTGTCACGAAGATAACCCTGCATCATCTTCTGGCAATCGGTTCACGGCCTCTATGATAATTATGACGGCTGACAGCTGTGATAGCTGTGACAGCCAGCTTGAAGATAGCACTGTTCGCTGTTGAACTTTCTCAGCGGCTAAGCCCTTCTTTCATCTGGACCTCCGACAGAAGGAGAGCGTCACCTTCATCTGTAAAGACAGTCTGGTTTTGGCTGCCGGCCACGGCTCAGTTTCCCCCCTCCATCATCCTCCTCCTCTCTCCATCATCATCCTCCTCCCTCCCTCCATCATCATCCTCCTCCCTCCCTCCATCATCATCATCCTCCCTCCCTCCATCATCATCCTCCCCCCTCCATCATCATACTCCTCCCTCCCTCCATCATTATCATCATCCTCCCTCCCTCCATCATCCATCTTCCCCCATATCATCATCCTCCTCCCTCCCTCCATCATCATCCTCCCCCCTCCATCATCATCCTCCTCCCTCCCTCCCTCCATCATCATCCTCCCTCCCTCCGTCATCATCCTCCCTCCTCCATCATCCTCCTCCCTCCCTCCATCATCATCCTCCCTCCTCCATCCTCCTCCTCCCTCCCTCCATCATCCTCCTCCCTCCCTCCATCATCATCCTCCCTCCTCCATCATCATCCTCCTCCCTCCCTCCATCATCATCCTCCCTCCTCCATCATCCTCCTCCCTCCCTCCATCATCATCCTCCCCCCTCCATCATCATCCTCCTCCCTCCATCCATCATCATCCTCCCCCCTCCATCATCATCCTCCTCCCTCCCTCCATCATTATCATCATCCTCCCTCCCTCCATCATCCTCCTCCCTCCCTCCATCATCATCCTCCCCCCTCCATCATCCTCCTCCTCCCTCCCTCCATCCTCCTCCTCCCTCCCTCCATCATCATCCTCCTCCCTCCCTCCATCATTATCATCATCCTACCTCCCTCCATCATCATCCTCCTCCCTCCCTCCATCCATCATCCTCCTCCTCCCTCCCTCCATCATCATCCTCCCTCCCTCCTCATCCTCCCTCCCTCCATCATCCTCCCCCTCCCTCCCTCCCTCCATCATCATCCTCCCTCCCTCCATCATCATCCTCCCTCCCTCCATCATCATCCTCCCCCCTCCATCATCATCCTCCTCCCTCCCTCCATCATCCTCCTCCCTCCCTCCATCATCATCCTCCCCCCTCCATCATCATCCTCCTCCCTCCATCATCATCCTCCCCCCTCCATCATCATCCTCCTCCCTCCCTCCATCATCATCCTCCCCCTCCATCATCATCCTCCTCCCTCCCTCCATCATCATCCTCCCCCCTCCATCATCATCCTCCTCCCTCCCTCCATCATCATCCTCCCTCCCTCCATCATCATCCTCCCCCCTCCATCATCATCATCCTCCCCCCCTCTGTCATCCTCCTCCTTTGCCGAGTTCATTAAGTCCTCAGGTTTCTTTTTCCCCTCTTTTCTGATGAGAGTGCTGAGAGGTGAACAAACGCAGTCAAATTACGACCCGCAACACCAACACAGTGTCTGTGGATTCGACCCCGGGAGGGGGGGTGAGTTTCACCTGACATGGAGTCTTTTCAACCCCAGAAATATCGCTGGCTTGTTTTCAAAGAAACAGGACTTTTTAAACTTACTCAGATAAACTTTTTTTTTTTTTTTTTTTGCATTATGGCCTTAATAAAAACAGAAAGGCATTACTTTTTTTTTTAAATGACTCGAGCAATGAACAGATCAAATAATTTGAGGGCCGGAGAAACCCTGCAGCCTCGGCTCTTAATTAAAATCAGCATTTACCTTGCCCCACTAAAGCCCTGGAAGCCTAATTAATTTAGCAGTGAGGCACGAGGAGTGTTTGTTTATCTTGCTCGCCTCAGAGAGAATGCGGATACTGTACTGAACAGCCCGTCTCGTCCATTACCTCCTCCACGTCGTCGTCTCTGGCGTCGCCACCCGCTGCTGGCCGCGCACTCCGCCTCCATCTTGTCGAACCTCTCCCCCGAGACCCTGACTCTGTGCCAATGTGTTGGACATGATTAGCCGTACATCTCGCTTCCTTCGGTGCCGCCGAGGTTAAATTAATGAAGTTTGTAGTGGAAATGGCATGTACTAACGGGCTGGGGGGCTGACTGTACTGGGTGGTATTATGTATTAACTTAGTGGCTGGTACCTGTTTATGATTAAAAAAAATATATTTTTGCATTAGTATGGTAATAATATTACCCTATTTTTGTTCACTGTAAGTTTTAACGCCCCCCAAAAAAAACAATAAGCGCAGTGAGCCGTTTCAGAAAACAAAAAATATGTGTTCTTGTGTTTGGGAGAAAAAACAACAATTTCTAAGTTAGCGAAGGCACACGCAGCGAGAGGCAGACCAGTGTGAGCTTTGATAGGAGCCCCTCAGAATTAAAGCTCTTCTCCATCACACCATGCTTTATTCATGAAGCGCTCGCGTCTGTCTTTCCCTCCGGGGCGTTGTCAGAGGTTGTTTCCAGGTCTCTGATGGAATACTGGTGGTTTCTCTCACAGAAAATATGAGAGAACCCAACAATTCTAATGACTTGCATTGGAAATCTATCATATGTGCAGCTTTAATTCCATCCTTTTTTACCCAAAGGTATTGTGGGTAGCCTGAATGTGGAGCAAACTGCAGAGAAGTCATGGTGGTGTTATGCAGCTGGATGCAATCTGACGCAGATTGTTTTGGTTTGATGCAGAGCAAATCAAGGCAGAGAGAGATGCGTCTGTGTGATTTTGAAAACAACTTTATTTTGACCTCTCTTGAACCTCAAGACTTGAAAGGCTGTATCCTCTTAATCTCAAACAAGACGAATACTCTGTGGACAAGCAGTTATTTCAGAGGAACTTTCATATTGACATTCAAACTGCGGGCTCAATGGAAGCCCGGTAGCACTCGTGTGAAGTGCTTTTGAATAAATTACTCTCCCAAAACAATCGGTTCATCGTCCGCAGAGATGACTGTGTTTGAACCAGATTGTATTTGTCAATCTAGAGTTGGTCTCAGTTTACCGGCCGACGTTCCTGTCCTCATCTGGGCCCACAAGCTCTCGGTAGAGAGTGAAATTGAAACACAAAAGGGCCAAGCAGTCGACCCGCTGATCATTCACACTGAATGAACCTGATTTTGAGATGGTTTGGTCATCTGATCGTGACCCCCCCTGGACATCTCCCTGAGGTATCCCAGGCACTAGTAGGAGACTCTGGGACAGAACCAGAACACGCTGGGAGTAAAACCATCTGGCCAGAGAATGCCCGTGGATCCCCCAGGAGAATCGGCAGGTTGTGACTCAAATAAAGGACATCTGGGCTGCTTTGCAGGATGCAACTAATGTCTCTGATGGGTGTGGATGTGTCATTGCAGGAGAGGGAGTCAGATGGAGATGAAAGAAAGGGATGCACTATTGTGAAAAGAGAGCTTGCATTGATGCCCTTTTGTATGAGTGGTTTATATGTACGTACGGACACTGAGCCGGCCGCCGTGTTTCTACAGTACACGGACAAACCAACCTGGCTTTCTGACCACGAAAGGAAAACACACCGTGGTTTTGGTCTCTGGGGCCTAGAAAACACTCACTGGACCTTTTGTATTTTTCTTAATAAATAAATAAAAATTGTATTACGTTTGCACAACTTTCATTTTATTGTTTATGTTTGTTTTTTTGTTACATTTTTGGGGTTTTAATGTGCTCAGTGGAAATTAAAAAAGCAATCTGAAAATGCAGGTTAGTTAGCTGTGCGAGCAAGAAAGGAGGAAAAAGTTCAATGATTTGAACTTCCACAGGACCTCCTTTTGAAAGCACTTGACAGGATCTTGTAATATCTCACCTCATGCATTACAAAGACTCCCTGAACTGCCGGCTGTGCCCGCGGATGTGCTGATGACTTCAGACCATCTGAGGCCACAGAGCTGCCGGAGCCGTCTCCTACCTCCCGAGGTTTCATTCTAACAGAAAATGGTGACAAGCGTCACTGCTATGACCTTCAGTGACCAACAAGGTAATATACCAGCGTATTATTGGTAAGGGACTTATGTAGATATTTGACATTACCACTGTCGGAGACACCGTAGATCACGATTTCCTCCGAGAGTCTGCAAACTCCTAGAAAGGCTTTATTAAAAGGAGTGATTTATCTAATCTGGAGTGAGGAGCGATGATGTGTGAAACCATGAGAGATGATTAAACCTCTCTAGTGTCAGCGAGATGGTCCCTGTCACATCCCGCTCCTCGTCTGAATTTAAGACTCCGCCGCCGTGACACGTCGTCCTCTAAACTGGGCCCCATTTTCTTTTATTCCTCCCTTTGTTCTCTAACCCTCAGTTGATGTGGCGGAGACACGGATTCATGAAATTAATTGCTGTAACGATTCACCTCGCAGTGGGTGAAAAGAGTGTCAGTTCGTTTACAGTAACTTTTCACAAAACTTTATAATGTCTAATGCTGACTGAATACGTTTTGCCTCCTGGATACATGTTAGTTTGGCCGTTAATGACCAGTTGAATATGACATTTGTGAAAAAGAAACGTAAGCCACATATCTACCATACTATTTAACGTGCCAGAGGAAGATTAAGTACTGTATGTCCCAATACATCGTCAAATGCAGTGTGCCAAAAAATACCAGGATGCTCTACTACATCCAGTCACATTTTGCAGTATATTTTTCTGGCTATTCTGACCCACAAGTCTTTGCGCAGCAGACATAAGAGCAAGAGGGTCAAAGTACAAAGATATGAGGAAGTAGTACGTCCCTAATAAACGCATACTGCATGCAAAGGTATGTACTAAAAGTAGAGGAAAAAGTTGTGCATTCTGGAGCGTGGCTTTGCTTATTTTTTAAAGGGTCAGTCAAGCCAAATGATGCTCTCCAGTGGTCTCTAGCAACACATATAGTTTGGGGTTTATGTGCTTAAAAACATCCTAAATGGCCCTAAATGTAGTTGTAGATCCTGAGCCAACCGTTTTCATTAGAACTACTTCCTCCTGAAGAAATAGTCCCCATGAAAACTGTTGACAGGGATATCTTTGTTGAGATGGTTTACAAGATCGAGGACATCCCTTTGGGGCAATTTGTTGTTCCAGCCAGCAGTAACCACATAACCATCAGACAAGCAAACACTCAATAGAATATAGAGATTGCATTGAGATATTTCAAAGGCCAGAGACAAGATGACGGATGAGTTCTTGGGTCTTACTGGTCCTGCATCTCGGCAGATTGTATCTGAACGAAGCGACTTGAACCCCTCGGACATATTGTGGCTACGATCAACCGGGTTTGAAAGGGGCCTTCTTCAAAGTCCTAACCCTGTACAGATAAGGAAGGTCATTCAAGGGCGTGTTTGCAGTTTTGCTGTCATCTCACATCGTACCAGGGGACTTTAGCTCGAAACGTTTTCGTTTTCTCAGATTTAGTTCGAAGCCATTTGGATGGTACCAACTTTATATGCTGTTGGACCTTTTTTTCCTTCCCATTTAACTGAGGTTATTCTCACGTATCCTTTTCTTTTTTTCCTTCTTTTTTATCAATCTTGCCAAAACGCACACTTCCCCATTAAACAATTGACTCCTTAGGTCACTGTACATTAGTCACTGTCCCCAAACATACAGCCCGAACCACTTCCTTTAAAGAATACCGTTACAGTATATCTGCCTCACACAGTTGCCAGGGGTAGGGTTCCAGGTCTTCCTCTCGGGTCAGCACGTGAATGCAAAATATGTCTAAGTGCGTCTTGACGTGTGTGTGTGTGTGTGTGTGTGTGTGTGTGTGTGTGTGTGTGTGTGTGTGTGTGTGTGTGTGTGTGTGTGTGTGTGTGTGTGTCTGCATAATGAGGGCAGGCTGCTGATCGCAGCAATGATGAAAGCAGGCTCCCTGTGTATAAATAATACAGCCCAGTGAGATTTTCATTTTCTCCCTGATTGAATTTGAATTGGAAAAGCATCCTGTGTCCCCTGATGACAAGTAGTGACATCATGCTGACAGGTAGAGAGCACACTGAGAATACTGTATATATCAAATAGATCCATCTAGCCATCTATTTTCTAATCTGCTTATGGTGGAGGGGGAGGGGCTGGAGTCTTTCCCAGCATTCATTGGGCAAGAGGCGGGTTATTCCCAAGGCTGTCTGTCATGGGGGGCACGTTTACAGTTATGGCAGAGCACTGGCTGTTTCATCCCAATCTGGGAACGGTTTACTACATGTTTGGCATTACAGACGCGTTTTCCCAAACTGAGTCAGTTGAAAGTGGGTTCCAGTTGAAGTTTTTTTTTCCTGGCTGTCTTCAGGATTGGTCTTCAGGACTTTCTTCAGGATTGGTCAAAAGCACAGGTCTGTTTCAGGTCATTCACAATTCTGGACCCAGGAAGACTTCGAGTGCGGACTACAGATGACAGAGAATTCTGCAGACGCACCCCCAATCAGAACCGACCTAGACTAGCCCTCGAGGCGCACTCATCTCGTGTGTTCACTTTATTTGCCGGCCTTTCGACTACGGAAGGACACTTGAAAAGAGGGAGGGGATCGCCGTGGCCGAGTGTGTAAGACCCTGGTGACTCTGATATTACTCTGGTAGTAAAGTGTGTGATGCTCCATGGACGTTATAATGAAGTGTGCATTGACATGTTTATAATGTATATGAATCAAGTGTGTATTTTATTCATTACATAAACAAAATATGATATTTATACTGGGCCTATATACACATTTATACAAACTAATGTTACGTTAATAGTAATAGTTGGTTCAATGCAGTAAAACCAAAACAAGACAAGCTGTCGTGTAGTTAAATGACTTTTTGCTCCATTTACCTGGTGAGTAGCGGTCAGTGCAGTGGGGCTTCCTTTAATGCAGAGCAGAGTGGCAGCGTAGCACTTTCCAAGTAGCTCGACCGACGCCGCATCGATCGACCGAGCCTCCCGATCAATCGGCTCGATTCCCGCAGTCAATGAGAGACCGATCGGCCGACTAAAACACTCGGTCACAGCCAATCATTTGTACTCCTGGAGGGACAGTGTCTCTTGGTGGTTCTGTTTTAGACACCAGGCATTTTGTCCTGTCCAGTCGCCTTGTCCATGGCAGCCTCACCACTACTTGTAAAAGTACATTTTTAAATAAAATGTATTTGTTTTGTATTGAATTAGTGATTGTGATTTATTTTAAAGTACTATCTCGTTGTTATTCCTACCCAAATAATTCAGTGTAAAAACTATAAACAAAAGCCATTTTCGAAACGTTTCATGTGAGACGTACCCAAAGGATATGAAATGTCCTACATTCAGAGCGCCTCTAAATTTGATTTCATAGTAACACTTTTTGGGCATAATTATCACTGAGACCAAATACTATTATCCGCTGATCAAAAAGAAACGCAGATGTCTTTGTTGTCCCATGGGACGCCGCGCAGCCTAAAAACAAATATCCCTCCGCCTCAGATCGTATCGCTGTGACTCTAATTAGAGAACATGAAGTGGTGATTGACAAAGAGACGGTCGGGTGGAATGTGAGGTGACATCCGAGGGGCGAACAAACCTGCGGCCCTCACGGGTAAATGCAGTGTGTACCCATCCATTTTGGTTTCTTAATGCGCCATAGCTCCGGGCTGTTTGGTGCCACAGCTCTCTGTGTGTTATAAAAAAAAAAAAAAGAAGAAAAAACTCTGCAGTCTCTTTTTCTCTTTTTTCAGAACATACTGGGCCGGGGAAAGAGTCAGAAGAGTGAAACCAGCAGGAACACAGCCTCCGGTCTTATGAACAACAAGACACTCTTATTGATGTGCTTTCTGAGCGGAACAACTTAACATTTTGAACTAATTTAATTTAATGCAACAGCAGCCGGCTTTATCGCTGCACAATACCAGACTTTTTACATTTTGGTAGCAACTTATATTTCTTAGCTGTTTGACACTGTTTTAGAGCTCCAAGGCTTGACAGACACACACACACACACACACACACACACGCACACGTGCAGGGTTTATGCAAAACCACACACACACACACACACACACACACACACACACACACACACACACACACACACACACACACACACACACACACACACACACAAACCACTGCTCTAACTTCTACCTAAAAGCTAAATAATGGTAATGGGCCTCATATGGCAGTTCTTCTTTCTTTATAAAATGTTTTCATAACTAAATAAGTGAGGGGAAAAATAAAACTAAATCTGAACATCAAATGGTCTCAAACTGGCTCAGGGAATGCGACAAAAAGAGTCCATGCAGAGTTATTCTATAAACAGAGCATAATATATATAAAACTACGGTTATCTCAAATTAACAATGGTGTGTGTGTGTGTGTGTGTGTGTGTGTGTGTGTGTGTGTGTGTGTGTGTGTGTGTGTGTGTGTGTGTGTGTGTGTGTGTGTGTGTGTGTGGAAACTGTCTTCCCTCCCCTTCTTTCTGTTCACCAGTCAGCTTGGTGTGTGACTTGATGGTATTGATGTGTCTGATGAAGCTGTCAATACTAATAAAGTTCGGTGTTTTCCACTGGTACCAGATTTAAGGTGGTCTTTTATGCTCATCATCACCATAAAAAAAAAAAAAAAGTATAATCCATATTTGCTTTTCGCTAACCGAATCAAGTCCTTCCAAGAGGAGGTCAGTCATGAGGATTATTTTTATTTTTGCACCCGACATTTTTACCTGCTCACGGTGGATGAGGTGACAGAAAGCATCTCCCTGTGTTTCCTGCATGGAATATTCCAGCTCTATACTTTCTCCAAATGCTCACCGTTTTTGCTTTGGTGGTTTCATATTTCATTTTTGGATAAAACACAGTGTGCTACCCATTCCTAGTTACAAAAAAATCAGCTGCAGCAAATTGGCTCACATAAATATACAACAGCCTGCACTCCACACTCGGACATATTTCTCATTGGCGAATTGGCAGTCTCATTGTTTTTAGTCGCCGGTAACATATGCACCTCTCACTTTCTGGTTGGTAATGATCGTGAACTTTTTCCAGAAAAATGGTGTCATTAAACGGCGTGATATCTATCAAGAGGAGAGTGCCTCTGGGGGAAGGAGAGATCTTTTCATTTGGAGGCTGTTTTTTATTTTTAAAGGTTGTTTGTCCTATCGGTGGAGTTATTGGGGATTCGGCGACATGTTCAGCAAACAGAGGCGAGGGAACGAGTAGGTCCGTGATTGAGCCCATTGGTTGGCGAAGGTGCGAGAGGTTAAGATATCATTAATGCGTACATGTGTCCTGGATTAGAAAGCATTGATCTCGGATGAAGATGTTGGCTTTGGCTGTCTCTATTACTCCTCGCCGCTGAAAGGGTTTGGACATTTCACCTTCAATTTCCTATTGGACGCCCAGTAGACTAATCAGTCTTTCTCCGTTTTTTATGCCCTTTTAAGACAAAGTCAACCTGCAGATCTATTTTGTGTCTCGCTCGCTTCTCTTGCTTTGCCTCTCTCATCGCTCTCTCAGCAGCACAGCGGGGCGGCCATTCGTCTCCGTCTGCTGTGCATGCAAAATTCTTAGACATTGGCATAAAGGGCTCCATTGGACGCAGGACTCGAGGATGAATTGATTCGAGTTTGGTGGTCAAAGGTCAAGGTCGCTGTGACCTCAAGTCTGTCCCATTCTCGTGAACGCGATATCTCGGGAAGTCCTTGAGGGAATTTCTTCCAATTTGGAAGTGCACTTGGGTCACTGTGACCTCACAAAATACATTTTTATCCATAACTCAAGAATTCATATGACAATTTCACACAAGAGTCTCTCTCTCTCTCCCTCCCTCTCTCCCTCTCTCTCTCTCTCTCTCTCTCTCTGCATATCTACATACATATCTATCTACATAACTGAATGAAACATCCCTTAACCCTCTGAGGTCGGCGCCCGCGTCGAAGCGTTAAACCAGGTGTCTAAATGTTTAATAAAATTATAATCATCACAATAATACGTCACATAAATATGGTTAAAAATCTGGCGGATATGGTTTCCACTTCCGCGTCTGAGCATCTAAACATGGACATGTATGACGCGTGCAAAGCTTCACTGTGAGTAAGAAGGTGCCAAGCAAAGAGTCCTGAGCAAAGCTATATTGGAGCGGACTGACGGCGCAGCTTCAGAGCCTGAAGGATTCACTAACAGGAGCTAGACGGAGCTAGACGGAGCTAACGGGCCAGATAGCTGGCCACAGCGTTTCTGTGAGACTGAACGGTGAGTAATCAATTGTTGAATCTATCACGTTAACTTGTTACAGTGAACATAGTACGACCAGTAGTGCTGGACCTCCATTATGTGTTTGTAAGACAGTAAATAACACGTGTGTGTTGACGAGAGCTACGTAGCGGTTAGCACGTCACTACACAGTGCCGTTTTGGCTGTTATCATCCGTATATATGACTGAACGGGGCATAATCAATTGTTGTCTCTATCACGTTAACTTGTTACAGTGAACATAGTACGACCAGTAGTGTTGGACCTCCATTATATGTTTGTAAGACAGTAAATAACATAACATGTGTGTGTTGACGATAGCTTCGTAGCGGTTAGCACGTCAGTACACAGTGCCGTGTTGTCTGTTACCTTCCGTATATATGACTGAACGGGGCATAATCAATTGTTGAATCTATCACGTTAACTTGTTACAGTGAACATAGTACGACCAGTAGTGTTGGACCTCCATTATATGTTTGTAAGACAGTAAATAACATAACGTGTGTGTTGACGAGAGCTTCGTAGCGGTTAGCGCGTCACTAAATAGTGCCGTGTTGGCTGTTCCCTTCCGTGTCTATGACTGAACGGTGCATAATCAACTGTTGTCTCTATCACGTTAACTTTCTTACATTGAACTCATACTGACTGTATTAATGTATTTTACAGAGTGGATTCAGAGCTGTGAGGGTCCAGAGGACAACATGTAGCATCGCTGCAGCAGTCTCCCTCTCCGTCTGCCTGCCTGAACACATCACCTAGCAGGCCGCAAAGCCAGCCACAGCTCATCATCCCCACCATATAATAATAAATTTGGTTTTAGACATTAAATTACATGTGTCTACCATTTTATTCATATATTCCACTGCTTTTGTGAACCTAAGACCTTTTGGTAAACCAATTTCCATCACCAAAACCGCTATCCCACCGGAGTAAAGTTATGTTTTCACAACAAATATGAGACATTTCCAAAATCAAGATTACATTTTTCAGCTTTAGTCATATTTTCATATTTACACTTGTGCCTTTGGGACAATGGTGCCTCATTATATAGATAGCTGAGATTGTTCTGTATTTTTGGATATACAACACATGATTATGTATCATATGCTAGTGACTTTAAAAAGGGGAATTTAAAAAGTATGTAAAAT
Source organism: Myoxocephalus aenaeus (assembly GCA_038501785.1). Classification (NCBI taxonomy): domain Eukaryota; kingdom Metazoa; phylum Chordata; class Actinopteri; order Perciformes; family Cottidae; genus Myoxocephalus; species Myoxocephalus aenaeus. The sequence continues at coordinate 7,048,741 of JBAMJR010000379.1, forward strand.
CAAGAAAAATCAAGAAATTGACCCCCAGACCCCCAAGTGTTAAAGGAGAGTACAGGCTCTCTGCCTGAAGCGGTGAAGACTCCCTCCAGCACCAGCAGACCTCTGTCTATCGCTCACTTCCTGTTGTGAATCTAAAGCTCTGCACAAAAGCCGCGGCACCGTTCACGGCTGAATTGTCAGCCCTCCAACCGAATCCTCCCTCCTGGTGGCGGCCGAAATGTCAGTGTTGTGTCAGGGGGAAAGTCATGTTGCGTGGCCAGCGCACACACTTGCACACACTCTGACACCTCTTTTGTTTTTTTCTCATCATGAATATGGATGTTTTCCATATTTTTACACAAATGGGGGCGGATTTGTTTTCTGCTCTCGTCCCCAGGCGGGTTTAGCGATGACTTGTCGGTTCACAGGCCGCGCTCAGCTTTTCACCGGATTGTTTCTTTTCCGCTTCATTTCCCTGTTCCTCTGTTCTCGTCTTGACCGTCTGCAGCCGTGATGGTCACCGATTACAGAGCCGAGACTTCTTTCTCTCTCCACCTCCGCTCATCCTGTCGTACACCATTAAGGATTCACATTATCATTAATTTATTGTGTGTAAACGGTCTGGGCCGTGCTAAAGTACGTTATAAATAGACGCAGTGACTGCATCATAGAAATCGAATGAGAGCATAACGGACATTGAACAGTTTGCCGTGGTCATTTTAATGTATTTCCAAATTAAATGCTGATTCTTGTTAGTAGTTATGGTGACAACACCCTTAGACCGTGACTAATTGCAAGTCGGTTTATAAAGAAGTTTATACAATGGTCACAGTTCTTTGCAATGGCAATGGTACACATAAGGATGGCTGCCGCTCTGATCATCCTGCTATGTTGGTTGGAATGACGATGGTTGGAATGATGATGTTTATTCTACTCTAATTCTACTTCTATGATTTGCGTATATGACAAAATTCAAACATTGTTCTTGCGAGTGGGAGAAGACTCTCTGGATCATAACTATTTTTGGGATATGTACTAGCTTTAACATAGTTCTGACACCGCAGTTTATCATGGTCATTAAACACCTTTGTTTTTTAGATGTTCTTCAGGGTCCAAGCTGCTATTCATTTGGCAATATGGCTAAAATAGATATGTGACGAGGTTTGGGAATCTTCTGGAAACATTTTTTTTCTTCTATTTTGTCATTTGTAAAGATGGCAGATGGTGATCAGAGGAATCAGTTTGAAATATTTAAGCCCAAAGCTTTTTTAGGACTTACAGTAACATCACACTCTATTCACAAAAGTGATACAGAGAAAACATATTGAAACGTATAGTAGATAACTGCTTTTGAAAACAAGCCATAATTATTTTCCAATTTGTATAAATTGGAATGTGTTTCCCAAGTTGCTGTAAATGTCCCGCAGTGTTGCTCATTTGATCGCCACATCAGATCCAAGAAGATAAGTAACTTCCAGACTGTTCACACACAGCGGCTGCTGCTCAGAGCAGTTAGTGCATCTGGTTTGTTTCCTTTTTCAAGAATTATCATCCCTGAAAACAATTTCTAACAAAGTTTGCAAAGTCTGCACAAATCAATCAGATTCTTTGTGACTTACTAAATGCAACACACACACACACACACACACACAGCATGGTCACATTCATCGATGTCCGCGCACACCCGCTGCGCTATATGGACACAAGTAGGATTGTATTCATCGGATCAAACTTTACAGCATTGGTCATTGCAGACGCACCTCGCCGACATCTGGACTCCACCGAGTTCATCTTTCTAGTTTGCTCAGTCAATAAATGGAAGCTTTAGATTAAATGTTGCAGCCTGATAATAACTCCTGAAGCCAAAATCCACATTCCTACCCACCAACGCCGGCTCCCTCTTGGAACTGGGCCTTCACAAATATATGTAACACCTGGTGAAGTACTCAGAATGGCTTCTGTGGTAGCGCCCGCGACAGAAGGTGTCTCCGGGGCCACATTTTGCCACAATGACCACACACACACACACACACACACACACACACACACACACACACACACAGAGAGACTCAGAAGGTGAAAACAAAACTAGTGTCATAGTTGATTATATAACGCATTTATCAGCCTTACAAACTTGCAGCGTCTCACATTTCCAGCTGGGACTCTGTAAAAGTGTGTTAGCTGTGCAGGTGAACACTTATTGATGCAAACAAAAACATAACTGATCCATCTGAAATCCGGAGGCCCCGCTGGAGTCTGAGCTGAAGGAGTTTCTGGTAGACCTGCATCTGATTTTTGCGCAGAATCCGACCCAACGGCATTAAGGCTTCAGAATAACAACCGAAATAGACAATCTCATTGCTGATGGGGTTGTTTACGAATGTAGGTCGTACAGAGGCATCATTACTTAATTGAGAATGTTTCATAACCAGTTAAAAAGTCCTTCACAGGAACTTAAAAAAACTTCAGTGTTTGATTTATTTGGAACCGTTTTTGTTCTCCAACCTGCATCTATATATATATATATATATATATATATATATATATATATATATATTCTTTTATAACAAAAAGTAGAACGGTCTCTTCCACATTATCAAAGTTGGGGTGGTTAATGTTGGCCAAGATAAACAGATTTTATACTAATTCCAGAATAGTTTCTGGGCAACAGCCTCGTCTATTTCATCTGGTGTGGTTTTATCTCGATTCAATGTGACAAAAAAAGGTGGAGCGGGAGATCGACAGGCGGATCGGTGCGGCTGCAGCAGTAAAACAGACGCTGTACCGGTCCGTCTTGGTGAAGAGGGAGCTGAGCCGGAAGGCAAAGCTCTCCATTTACTGGTCGGTCTACGTTCCAACCCTCACCTATGGTCACGAACTCTGGATCGTGGCCCGAAAGAACGAGGTCTCGGATACAAGTGGCCGAAATGAGCTTCCTCCGTAGGGTGGCCGGGCTCAGCCTTAGAGATAGGGTGAGGAGCTCGGACATCAGGGGGAGCTTGGAGTCAAGTCGCTGCTCCTTCGTGTCGAAAGGAGTCAGCTGAGGTGGTTCGGGCATCTAGTCAGGATGCTTCCTGGACGCCTCCCATTAGAGGTTTTCCAGGCACGTCCAACTGGTAGGAGACCCCGGGGAAGACCCAGGACACGCTGGAGGGATTATATCTCCCGGCTGGCCTTGGAACGCCTCGGGATCCCCCAGGATGAGCTGGAAAGTGCTGCGGGTGAGAGGGAAGCCTGGGTCGGCCTGCTGAACCTGCTGCTACCACGACGAAGAAATGAAAGAAAGTGGGAAGTTTCAGTGGAGCAAGTAGCTGTAGCGCCAATGTGTAACTTTAGAGCCGCTGTATCAACTGGTGATGAGAGGAAACAAGTATTTATGTATGCTTTTGTATGGTTTTGTGAATCTGATCACACTTTTTTTGGTATTTAACCCGCTGTTTATTTTGTAGGTCTTGCTGCTGCTCGGCAGGTTGACATGGAGCAAACACGGCAGGGTGCGCTGCTACATTCACACTGCACCCCTTTCCATTGGAGAAGACCTTTCTGTTGGACTCGTGAGCAGCGGGGGCTTTCATTTCCCTCTTATGTTCAAAAGATAGGTCATTTATGTGGTTTAAGGATATCATTTTTTATTTCGTATTATTACATTTTTTCACCAATGGATCTTAGGTTTTTACCAAAAGTCATTTCCAGAACTGCACAGCTATCTGTCATGGAAGAAGCTGCTTTGTGGTTGTTGCATTAACGCATTATTTGTGACCCATTACTCCTATTGGCTGACGGTAGTGCTGGTCCTGTTCCCTTCATCAAACAGTGAAAACCATCAGGATATTTATATATAAAAAGGTAAAACAACGAGCCATAATAGTACTGCATTTCATTAATAAATAAATGTGCCATCTCTATCCACAAATGTGCTGTTTGCAGCCTATTACATTTGAATTTGTATTGAGCAGAAGCCTTTAAATGCATCTACACTGCCAGAAATTAAACGAGAACATTACGAACTGGCAGCATCTTCTCATAAAGAATTGTTTCCATCACCTTTATAACATCATCTCATTACCAAGGTTATCATTAGGCGTATCGGTTTCATTAATGTTGCAGGATAATGCTTAGGGGCAGCCAATCAGCTCGGTGAGACAGCTAGATAGATGAGGCTGGTTTAAACTAGATTCTATTGGCTCATGGTCAGAATATACAAGTTTTTTAGTGAAAGCGATAATAAATACAATTCTATTATTCAAGCGAGTCATGCTGGTGACCCTTATTGGTTTATCCCACACAGCTTTCACCACCGTTTGTGCTTCCCGGGTGTTAATTTAAAACCTTGCATGTTGTGTGGCTCACTGACAACATGTAACACAACAAAGACGACTCCTCTTCTCCCTGTGCTTAAAGGATGAGGATAAGACGTCATCTTTTTGGTGGCCAGACCTCATTCTGTCTTTGAATTCTTTGTCAAGATAACGGTCGTAATCTGGCACCCCATGAAGCGTCATCCCTTAAAAAATAAATAAAAAATAGAGGGCCAATCTTCTGTCCACGCGTCTCTGCCCGGTGCTGTTTGGGTTTGTGGGGTATTAAGAAAGATTCAGCCCACAGAAGGAGCCGTGGTATTTACTGAATGAGAGCTGAGGGCGGGGATGGAAATGGCTCAAATCTGAACCACATGCTGACAGAGAAGCAAAAAAGCCTGCAGGGAACAAGAAGGCCCAGACACCGTGGGGCGACATGTAGCAGCGGCGCTGTAGGGAGGGGGAAGATTGCGTGGCGTTTTGCACGTGCAGAGAAAAGTGAGATCAATTACTGTTTAGAGACTTACGAAGTCATGCTCCTCCCTGCTTCTTCGTAACAGTTCAGGGTTCAAATCCGTGCGAATAACAACGATATTTTTTGGTGGTGAAGTAGACCAAGGAAGGAGTCGGGGAGTAAACCAACTCGCAGAGGCTAGCGGTTAGCGGGTAGCGGTCAGCGGTTAGCGCAGGAGTCATTAGCTTAGCTACTACAAATTGTTTAGTGAAAACTACTGACAGGTATCTACTCACATTTAAAATGTACCACGGGAGGTGTTCAAAGAGTTAAACAAGTAAAACAAAACTGTTATGTATTGAAAGTTTGCTGTTTCCACGGAGCTTTTCTAATGTGATACTTCAAAATGTGAAATAAATTATCTGGATGGAAACATGGCTCGTAACTGATAGGAAGCCAACGATTTATCCTCACCACAACGCCAAAAATTGCGAGAAATAGGAATAATTATGTAAAAAAAAAAAGTCACCATTAGTTCCTTAAACTTGCATTCTTTCTACTGGCCATCAGGGGGCGATTTCACTTTTTGCAAAAAGATGTCCTATTGTATCGAAGATATAAATGGGGACATTGTAAACATGAGGGTATGGTCTCAATCGCCAGTTTCAAGTCTTCTTTAAAAGAGCATGATGTTCATTTTGATTCAAATAGACCATGAAGCAGGGTGTGCTTTGGGGCGGGGCTACCTTGTGATTGACAGATGACTTCCGAAGCGTCGTCTGTGAAAGGATTAAAGTTGTAGGACAAATTTCAGTTCATGGATGTTAATTGTAAAATTTGGGCCGCCAAAAAACGTCGTATTCAGCGTTCGGTTGCTCCATTCTCTCGTGTCTCTTCTGGTTGCAACAAATAAAAAGTTCCAGCAACGAACAAAACAAAATGGTCAAAATGCCAAACTCCAGGCTTTAAACCCGCAGTCGACAAAACCAATGGGTGACTATGTCCGCTTCGTATATACAGTCGGTGGTGAAGATGCTATTTTCACTGCAGGTCTCGATCTTCAGTAGTTTCTCCTGCTGAGTGTCTGACAATGAAGCCAAAGGCCAGTAAATGTCAAATGCTGTGGTCTGACCACCCCTTTCTTCTCTCAGATCCTCCTCCCCTGCCGCGACCTTTGAAGGTTTCACGCTGATCGAAGTCACGCCCCGTCCAACCTGCACGGTGGGTGGCATTGTGTAACACAGTGAGTAAACGTACTTATTAACAAATGTGTGTATTCACAGGGGGGATGAAAGCCTGAGCAGCAACAGTGTCTAAGCCGCTCACGCTTCCCTGCAGCGGTTAATGCTTCCACATCCCCATTCAGCTCCATCAACATTGCCCAGATTACGATTCCTCCGTTTCTTACACTAAATCAAGCTTCAAAATACCTCCTTTCTTAACCTGGAAGGGATGTTTCTAGTTGCAATACTCAAGGCGTTTAGACTTTTGTGAGATATCTCTATTGGATTGATCACCATCAAATTTGGTCCAGCCTCCAATCACCCTGTCACGGTGTGGTGTGTTCACGGGCCCAAATGCAGCGACGGGACAGCTGAGATCGTTGTTAAACCAGGTTTATTGCAGCAGGGGAACAGGAAGAAACTAACAAAGTCCGGTGGCAGACAGTAACAGACAGACGGGCAAAACAAACAAGGTCCGGGTGCAGACAGTCACGAACAGCGGGCAGGTGGGACGCTGACTAGAGGCGCGTACCCGCGCACCTAGAAGCCGCTGACGGGACGGCAGCGAACTGGCTGTAGATGGGAGCGCGGGAGCGCGCTCCCTTCTGGGCTGGAAGGTGGCCGTGAAGCGTCCGCGAACTCCTCTCCGGTCCAGGCCGGAAGGTGGCTGTTAACGGCGGGCTGACGGGCAGGCAACAGGATCCTCAAGCCTCCGCGCGGAACTCCGTGGAACGAGCTGGAGGCTCTCCTCTTGCAGGTGATGCCCCGGGCTCGACGTTGGCAGGGAGGAAAAAACGGACATGATGTCCGAAAGGAAAAAGACTCACAGGAGCCAACCGGGCAACTCACGGGCGGGGGACCAGGTTGGCAGACGGACGGACTGACACCAGAGGTGAGGAAGACCGGAGTATTTGACAGCAGGAGGTAATCAGAGGAAACGAGAATCAGCTGTGAATCAGCTGCTCAGGGAAAGAGGCGCAGCTGTGGGCAGAACTCACAGGGTTAGGCTGCGGTCGAATAGTCCATTTTGGTTAGGAACCTTCCTAACTGAGTGAAATGACCCGGAAGTACCTAAGTGGCCGCCATGATAAGTGCTGGTCGAATTGTCCAAACGCAAAGGAAAGGAGCTTCAATGCTTCCTAATTTAGCTCCTTTAGCATAGGAACCACTGGACCTTCCTTACGAAAGGAAAGGAGATAATGCCGACCCACAATTCCTTGCGGCGGCAACATTTAAAGTGACGTATCATTCGGCCGTTCACGAGAACAGACGATCATGACCGACACACGCAGATCATGTAAATAACTGTTGCTATAACTTGGAAACACTTTCAATAATCTGTTAAACCTGCTGGCAAACTAAAAACGTTACGTTGCTGAAAAGTGCTGTAAAGTGATCAAACTGACGTATTTGATATTCTATATGGTGTTGAACTGCAGCTTCAGCCCTCATTCTTTTATTTTATTTGACTTCAGTTACAGAAGCTTTAGTGAAAGAGTTAAACTGGACGAGCTCTTCAGTCTGAGTCATGTTTCTGATTATCATCTTTTTAATCAACTATTTTGTCACATTACAATAAAACATATCAAGTCAACACGAGTTGTGTGATGTTTCATAAACTGTTGTATGCATATTTTTTATGATCAGATTATAATCTGCATGTAAATAAACCATAACAACATAAAGGGATATGAGACACACATATATGACACACATCGTTTGTGGGATAACGTATTTAATTCAGCATGTTTGAAACTGAACAAAGAGACAGTTTTAGTAGCTTTGTACGTTGGTTTCACTTTCATATTCCTTCGTTCATTTCTATTCCAACCTCGTTATTAAAGTAATACTATGAACCGGGTTGTTTATGTCGTTATGACGCAACACTGTAAGAAGACGGACGAAGTATATAAACTGCGCTTTTTGTAGTCCTTCTTCAGAACATTGTAGTTTCACCGCTGGCTACAGACTGACGTCACTAACATGCGCCTGCCGTCGCGTCATAACTACGTCGCTTAGTGAAAGTGGAGTCGGATTTGCCAAACACCGCGGTTGTCTTCTCCTAACTCCTTATGAATTCTCCTTCCCATCTTTCCTTAACCCTGTGACGTTTTCCACAGAGGTTAAGGAAAAGTGCTTCGGGTTAGACGTTAGGAGGTAATTATTTGACTATTCGACCGCAGCCTTAGCCACAAATCCTCACACATCCAGGAAGATGAATCCTGAATATTGGTTTCACACAAGCAGGTCATAATTTCTAATTGTCCAACGCTTCAGCACACGAATGATCTCTCTTAAACTAATGACCTCATCCCCGTCACCCTTTAAAACGTCATGCTAACATACAGTAGCTAGCAGGTGACCGTGCTCATGTGGCTCCACGGCTTTGGCCCGGCCTTCTTTTTTAAAGTCGTACCCATTTGCTTTCATTCAAATGTTTTTTTTTATATGTCTGACTAAAGATGACTTTAGAAGTTGCACAAGAGGGAAGGTCAGTGGCTCGTGAAAAAAGAAACATGATGGATCATCCCCTGGGGAGCATGAACATCCAGCAAATTTCATAAACTGATGTCACCATCCTTGGAGACTTGGACTCAGCGTGGGTTAGACAGAACATCAGGCTTAATATTCTTATTTTTATATAATTGTCAAACTACCCCACCTTCTGTTTCACTCGATTTGTAGAATATTTAACAAAACGAGGTCGCCTTAGCCCACTTTTTTTTATAACTTTGATGTAGAAATGGGGCAGACCAGAATTCAGCCTGGGAAAGCAGCAATAGGGTTTGTTCCCTGTAGTTCAGTAGTGGGGACTCTGCAGCCCTCTCCTCACCGCCTCCATGCTGGGCAGCAGATTGTCTGTAAACCAGGGCAGCGGGCTGGCGGGGTTGCAGCCCCAGATTGTGGTGGGTGTGTGTGCGGGTAAGATGCCAGGCGTACCGGCACAGATGGGTTTGTCGAACGGCGTGCCTGCAGTCTGAGGGGGTGACGCCGTCGACCTACATGTCTCGTTAGGAGCCGAGGGGGAGGAAGTACAACATGACATAAAAAAGGTGCTTTCTCTGCAGTTTGTGACCGACTGTGTTGGGGAAAAAGGCACATTGTCATAGTCGAAGCATCGCTTTCAAATGGAGCTGGCTGTTTGTCAGGTTGCAGCGCATTCAGCCGCAGAGCCAGCACACGTCGGCCAGAATGTAAACCGTACTTTTCTCCACCATAATCGCGAAACATCGTTAATTAAAAAAAAAAAAAAAAAACGCTTATTTCATATGATTGAAATGATCTCGGGGAAATGGATGCCAGCATTTCCCATAATGGGAAGCGGACATTCTTCCTCAGGCTTCCTTTGCACGGGATCCAAAATGCAAGAGTGACGTCTGGAAGCAAGTGCATTGCAACCCCCATCTATCCGGGGTTAATTGACTCTTAGAATCCATTTCCAGCACTCGTATTTCTCTGTTGCCTGAGCCGTATCAATATCACTTCATTATTCCAGCAAACAAAACAGCCGCTCCAAACACAACAAACCCGCGTAATAATTTCTGAACCGCTGCTGGTAAGAACTCTGTCTAGACTAGTGTACATGGAGGTGCCATCAGTTTCCAGGGGGTGTTCTCCATCTGCTCACCCAGATAAAACATTAAATTGCATTTGTCTTGCAAGTCGAGGTGCACTCCCAAATCCTGCTTCGCCAGTGTGAGAGCTACACGGAGCAAAGGCAAGAGCGGCTTGTTGGAAACAAAAGCCCCAATGGGAGTTTTACCAGTCTGCCTTGGCTAACCCACTCACCGTATAATTAACTACTCACATCAAATACACCTCCCGAACGCGAGTCAAGTACAGGCGCTGTGGTGAAGTATTCTGGAGACGGTGTGCTAATCTTTTGGCAAACAAAAGCCGTCAGAGGATAATGAAAAGGAAGAGAAATCATTCAGCCATCTAAGCAGAGCTGCCACGGGAACATTTCTAAGCAACCGGAACTTATTTTTTTTCTTTTCTGGAAGGCCTCCATATGTAGCCATTCCCACGGAGCTCCCCCGGCTCTCCTCTCATGAAAATGTGCCTTTTAATTAAACTAGTTGGTGGGACGCGTCAGGCTCGGGGGTGTTGATCGATGTTGGCCGAGGAACAGACGCAACGAGGGCGGAGCATCGCTTTCAGACCTCTCTTCCTCTTCGGGCCTCGCTGTTATCTCTCTCAGGTGCATCCATCCACCTCTCTCTCTCTCTCTCTCTCTCTCTCTCTCTCTCTCTCTCTGTGTGTGGGGGTGGGTGATGGTGGTAGAGTCTGGTGCACAGACGGTGTGGTTCCATTTCTACGGCCCATTGTCCTCCATCAGGCACAACGGGATGTTATCAGCTTCAGCCAGGCTCAACCTCCTACAATGCTTCATTATGTGTGTGTGTGTGTGTGTGTGTGTGTGTGTGTGTGTGTGTGTGTGTGTGTGTGTGTGTGTGTGTGTGTGTGTGTGTGTGTGTGCATGCATGCTCATCCCGCAAACAATGCTTCATTACATGTCTCTCCCAGGGCTCCCTTTACATTTCTTCCTGTCTCATTACCCAGTGAGAGCCCTGTTATCTGTTCCTGTCGTATTTACGGAGCAGACCTTTAGCCTTCTCAGAAGTACACACACACACACACACACACACAAACACACACAAACACAGAGCCAGAGAGAGGGAGAGATGTCGTGTTTCTTAGCAGCGTAATCCTGACATCAGTGCTCGTAATGAATACTCACTTAGTGTTTAATCTGTGTGTGTGTGTGTGTGTGTGTGTGTGTGTGTGTGCGCGTGCCTAATAATGCCTAATAATCTCCAACTTAAATTCCATCTTGAGTAAGCAGAACATTGTATTTGGGCGGTGGCCGAAGTGTCTGTAAAAAGTTGCTCCCCAGAGAGGTTGTGAGCCGCTCTGCATCTACCCCTCCTCCTTCTAATACCGACTCATCGGAGAAACATCAGTCTCCTCAGGAAATGAAGACTTTGGCAGTCAGGTGCTTCCGGCTGGATGCAGTCACGGTCGGCTTTGTTCACATTCGAATAGTCAAAGTCAGGCGGTGCGAGAGCCGATGAATGCGACGGCGGGGCTGGAGGCCTCGGCTGCGTCACGTCTAATAAGCGTCTGTCAGGTTATCACAGAACGTCTATTGATCATCCACGTCTGGCCCAGTTTCTCTCCTCGGCCCAGATTAAGGATTTCACAGCACGTCGAAGGAAAATGAATCTCGAAAAACCCACAGAAACAGTGGGACGCAGGGAGTTGGGGGGTTATAATTAGATGTAATTATTCAGCGTTACGCAATCCGTCATTTATTTATTTTGTGTTATTTCAAGGAGCTGTGTGTCACACTGGTACACCAGTGTGACACACAGCTCAAATAACAAACGGCATCCATTTAGGTTCGGCCTTTCCATAATACTGAATATTTTAACTTCAACTCAAACGTGAACTTCAACTCAGCGACTGGCGATTTAAAAATACTTCTGCTCTTCAGTCCGTATCGATGGCGGAAGATATCTGGGCCCTATTTCTCGTACCTGGCTTACTGAGTTAGCGGGGTAATTTTCAGGATAAGATGACGTAGGTCAGGCTTTTCGGTTTCTCGAAGCAAGTTTAGATAAATCACCATAGCAACACAGCCAAAAATGTAAACCTGCTCCCGCGCAGGCTTACTGAAATTCACTGGATAAGTTGACCACTCCCACCGGACAAAAAAGGCAGCTCCCTTCCTCATTGATGAAGGAGCGATATTAGTTATATTAGTTTTATAGGGAAAGAGTTCTTCAAGATCGCCAAGATCCGTTCTCACGTCATCATGACTTCCTGTACGCGGCGCTATAGATTCTGCCGACAAGGAATCATTTATTTACGAGAGCTTCTCGAGCCGCGGACATTGATCACCACAGGCGCAGCCGATCGGCCATCTCACAGACAGAGACTATCACCCGCTGCATGCCGCGCTGTTCTTAAGTTTATTTAGCGCTTAAGAAACTTATGGATGTGTTGAAAGCACTCATAATTATATGACAGTGTTATTAGTACACCATACATATCATTATTGTAGAACATGATTAAGGTGATTGTGATAAGAATACAGAAGAATACACAATTTCTTTTCACTGCTTCAATTGATTGAATTTCTGATTATGAATAATACATACATACTGATCCGCCATACACATATTCAAACTCCTAGTTATATGGTAATCTACACATACATGTATATACACATATATATAGTACATGATACATATGCACATACAGTACATATATCGTCATAAGTATATATTAATTTGTATACTACTGCCAGCAGATACATTTAAATAAATATAATCTGATTGATTTGGTAGGAGACCCCGGGGAAGACCGAGGACACGCTGGAGGGATTATATCTCCCGGCTGGCCTTGGAACGCCTCAGGATCCCCCAGAATGAGCTGGAACGTGTTGCGGGTGAGAGGGAAGCCTGGGTCAGCCTGCTGAACCTGCTGCCACCGCGACCCGACCCCGGATAAGCGGCTGATAATGGATGGATGGATAGATGATTGATTTGGGTGATGAAGCACTTAAAATTAGCCGATACATTTTCCCAACACTGACGCATTGAACTTGTCTGATATATTTGCGACGCTTGTGTCTCACAGCGGGGGCGGTGTTAAGCTGCATTCACACCAAAAGCGTTGCAAAAACTGATGAATGATTAAGGTAATGAATTCCTCATATAGGTTCATGTCCATCTCCTGCTTCTCAGCGGTTTATTTGCCATTGTACTGTTAGAAGATCGTGGTGTCAGTGCTCGATTATTATCCCTTCTGAAGAAGAGCGGGCACGCGCATTTATCCAGATGACTGACGTCTGGCTAGAATTAACGAGACCGTTTCAGCACGGATCTTCCGTGGAGAAACCGAGTTAGCCTGACGTCAATCATCTCGCTAATTTAAGATGGATAATAGGACATTTGCTCGATTTTGTTGAGCCAGGTACGAGACATAGGGCCCAGATGCGTTGCTGTTAACCGAAACCCCTTTGTTTGTTTGTTTCCCGCGCGATAACGTTGGGGAAACAAACACCGATTCAGAGGGATTTTTCTGTTAGAACCTGGCTTTTCTCATAACCGGCCCTCTGAGGGGATTACAGAGCCTCGAGCTGTTGAGCGGCTGATTGTGAATGCATGTTTTTTTAATAAAGGCCAGCTGCCTGCTCCACTGATTATCCGCAGTCTCTCTCCGCAGTGATAAACAACCACATTAGAGACCAGCGCATCTGCTGACACCTCCCGATACACAAGGTCTTTTCAAGAATTCATTTATGTCGAGTATTTTAAATTTTTTTCCCTTCTAAATGGGCCTGGCACTTGTGGATGCTTGTCCCTCTGGGCTGTGTGCCCTCTCCAATTTAAATCTGTTTTGCCTAATTGATAAATGTTATCGCTTAATAACTTGTGACAGAAAATTAATAGCGCTGGTCAGAGCGGGTGTGTGAAGGTCGTGGCGGAGGCTGACGGCTGATGGTTTAATTGGTTTTTACTCGCCCCTCAAGTCGTTTATAACCAGACCCGGCACCCTAAACCCACCTTGATGGCTAATTCTGATGCACTTACTGGCACTTTAATCAGGATCCAGCCCACCAAATTACCCAAAAGAATGTCCCGCTGCCTTTGGATCCACACTGTGTTAAAGAGAAAAGTCTCTGGTGTTATATGCAGTAGCAGCAATCTAATCTTTTTGTCAATTTGATTGATTTCCCACATTACCCAGAATGCCTTTTGGCAAACCTTGGAGAGGGGCCATGAACTATTGTTTGGGCGTGTGTTTTTTCCACATCTGGGAGTGCATGTGAAGAGGGCGATTACAATAGTGTGAGGAAACTGGAGACAGAAAGTGGGGGATTGAGCAGCTAATAGAGACAGATGCTGCATTTGAAGCAGAAGTTGAAAACAAAACCAGAGCTAAAAAGGAAAGTGAGGGAGACTTAAATCTGTGAGCTGGACATGAACTCACCTTCAAAAGAACGCGACCATTTTTGCTCGGTATCTGCTGGATGTGTACAGTAAATAGGGAACTGTGTGTTGCTTGTTTTGGTGTTTTTCTGGCCCCTGGTGGCCAAACATCAATGAAGGCAGCTTTAAGATTTTACTAATTGCATATTAGGCGGTAAAAGGTTTGGCTGCAGGCTCCAACTCAGAGCTCACCAGCTGATTCTGCTCTTATCTCGTTTCAACCGAACCAGCGCGAGTAGACAAAGTAAACTTTGTAATAGTTTTCCAGCATCTGCAAGATTAGCAATTCTTTGTACCATTAAAAAAAAAGAAGGGAAAAAAGCAACCTTCTAAAGATGAGCTTTTTCCTTACATCTCTTTTTTATTTTTATTTAAACTTGTAATCTCTCTGTTAAACAACCTTTTATTAAATCACTTTTATTTTTAATTGCTTTATGGTGGCCTGACATGAAGCACATGACACAGATTGACAGCGCAGTGATAAATACTCGCCATCAAGCAGGAATTCTCTGGACATGACGTGGCACATTTATATATCTATTTATTCATGAAACCAAGGTACACAGCAAACATCTCACTTGGGCCTTTCCCCATAATCTGTTAATGCACACGCGGCTCTCCAGTTCCATATGTATCTCTATTAGATCTCTCGCGGCTCCGTCTCATCGTGCTCCACCTTATTCATCCTTCTAGGAGCTTTATGAAAAATTCATATCCCGGGGGAGGTGAGCTGCCCACTCTGATTTAAAAGAAATCATTATTTTTCACATCTATTGGTATATTCGACTACCTCTTTAGATCTGAATCTGCACTTTACAAAGAGGAGGGGAAGAAATTCTAGTAGGCAATTTATTCACATGCTGGGAGAGGCTTCTCCTCCAGCAGACTCTGAACATCAACACATTCAACGCCTTTTGCTATGCTAACCCTTTTGCCATTAGGAGAGGACGATACCCCTGTTTCCGTTATTATGTCCAGCTGGTCTCCCTAATTTCACAGTTCCTTGAACATGGAATAATGTAATCGTATATTTGTGATTGTGATTATTGACTCCTTTCACTCTGTGTGGCGTAATATCCAAAATAGTATGTTAATTCCAATCAAATCAAACTTCAACATCAACAAAATCGACCAGCAGGCAGGGTCACCGGGTCATATAGACACACACACACACACACCCACCCACCCACCATGCCACTGGGTTAAATAAACACTTAGCTGCACCACAGGTCAATAGTGGCGGTGCCGCTCGCCTTGTCACTGGCTCAGCTCCACTCTTTAATTATACAGCCATTGATTGGCCAGCACGTCAATAAGGCATTTAAGCAGCTTAATCCTTGTTGTATTAACATGAGCAATATGCACATATTTTATGTATTAATTCTCGGCCTGAGGTGGAGCAGTACGGTCATGAAATGTCAATGGAAAGAGGAGAAATTGATCAATTTGACTGCTGGTGGCAGGAGGAGGAGGGCGAGGTGTGTGTGTGTGTGTGTGTGTGGATCGCTGGTGAAGTTACTTTCTGTTCGGCTGAGCCGATGCCAAACCGCATCAATCTTGTCTCTGTTGTTCTACCCCAGCAGATCTATCGGGAAGAGTAAGACATCTCTTTAAGTCAAATTAGAGCCAAATGAAAAAGCAATTTTCACCTGCATGCTTTAAAGTCAGTCCATTCATGCACAGATGCTCGCTCCCCACCCCACCCACCACCTCCTCCTCCTCCCACCGCTCCATCTATACAGTAGATGAGAGTTGTTGCTGAGGGAGTTGCTCCGTCACCTCAGCGACGACCTCAAAGGCGCCACTCCATGAATGGTAAGCACCTTTGGGTGGAGCCGCTCTCGGCCGAGGGGCATCCGGGGGGGTGCTGCTGGATGGACAAGGGAGCGCAGCGCCACCACTCACTGTGGCCGGGACAGACAGTGGAGAGAGAGCAGGAGAGCGCTTTACAGCTGACTGACAGTCGGTTAATTGACTGAACCGTCCCCAGTGCCTCCCACCTCTCCAGAGGCATCTCAATTCACCGTGTGAGATAAAGACATTCATACTGATCTGTGGGAAGCAGATGTTTAAGTAAACGCAGTGGGACTGATGTCATAATAGCTCCTGTATAATATGAAGTGTATATTCTCTCGTGGGTTCGTGCCGGATTCATTGCAGGTAATCAGTTGTTTATTCCAACAACAACAAAGCAGAAGTAGAAAGTCTTCCAACCTTTTAGGTATTTATAGACTATTTATGTCTTGCTCAGAATATTGTAGTTTCAAGTTATGGCCCCATATTAGTCAGGCTGAAGTTGTGAAACCGTGTTTGCAATTCAATCATTTGCGTCTGTAATTATAGTCATGGAAATAACTATAATACCACGATCACGTCATTGTGAGCACATGTTGTAGGACACAGGCTAAAGTTACTCTACGCCAGTGGCGGCTGGTGATTTTTTTGGGGGGGGGGGGGGGGCGCAGTTGGGCGGCGCGGTTTAAATAGCACTCCACAATGAGAAGAAAAGAGGTTTTGAGTAGAATATTCTAAAAAACAAAGCTTTATTTCAAGAAAACACAGTGCTCAACACTGTCCAATAACAACTATCAACAAATTGTAACTTTGGGCATGAGAGGTTCAGAGCAGAATGGTTTAAGAAACATTGGGTTGGGTTTCAGAGGTTTACAGAATAAAAGAGGTGCCCACACCCTCACATGAAAGAGGTTGAGAGCAGAATAGATTCAGAAAGAGAGACATCACATTTTACATTGGTGTTTGACAGAGTAGGCCCCACTACTTGTAAAGAAATTTAAACTGGGGGCCCTGCAGTAAGGTGGCACTGATGAGGTGGTCTTTGAAGGCAAAGCGTTCTCTGGTGTGTCCAAGTATGGTGTCACAAACCTACAGATAAATATATAGAGAGAGACAGAGACAGACAGATAAGTTGTGGGGAAATATCTACTACAAACAGGCTTCATACTACAGACAAAAAACTATGTTTTGTGTGTCTTGATGGCTCATCAACATAGACAAAAGGCCAGGAGCCACCTTGATGCTCTAGCCTGGAGCTCACACACACACACACACACACACACACACACACACACACACACACACACACACACGTTGAATTGGTATTTTAGATAAAGTTATAGTCTGATATGATATCCACCCAAATCTAACAATCCAACATGTGTTCTGCTGTTGGAAAGATAAAACATTAAACTCTAACAGGCATCTGCTGATTTTGACACTCACCTCTGCAGCAATGCTTCCAAGCTCATCTTCCTTCACAGCCCGGCGCTTCCTCGGCTGCTCAGAGCCGCTACTTTGCTCCACACTGAGCATCCAGCTAACAGCTCCGGTTAGCATGTAGCTTGAGGAGAAGCTCCGGGTGTACGTCCTCCCGCGGTCACTGCTTTGCTGCTGAATTTTTAAATCCGGACGTTCGGGTCCCAACTCTTTCAGCCTCTTCTTGTCAACATCTGATCGTGGATTGAAAGGTGTTTCGCGTAGAGATACCACAGAGTTTTCAGTCGCCATACTAACATAATCAAAGTCTCTGCTAGCTGTGTTGCTCGCGTAGCTACGTGGGAGCTATATGGGGTGTGAGGGAATGATAAAGGTCTCTGATTCGACGAATAGTCCAACCACGTTGCAATAAGAAACGATGTCATTGGCTAGGGCGCAGATTTGTGCGCCCGAAGATTCACGTTTCATCCGCCAATGAGAAGCTGTCCTTGCCGCAACGACGGTGAAATGTTTGTTCGCTGCCATAGACACACATTTGGCCGGCGCCCCTAAAGGGGGGAGGGGCTTTTCTCAGTGATGATGAATGGCGATATATTATATTTGGTATATCTTAGGGTGGTTGTTGACAGGGGCTTACGGTCTCCCACACACATTTAGTGCGTCAACACGGTATATTTCTTATTTAAATTATTTGGTATATAATGTTTTTTGACAGTATATATTATATTTTTTTTTTCTTCTTTTTTTTTTTTCATCTCAAAATTTTAAGAGGGGCGGCGCCCTAGCGCCCTCTATTGACGCACCGCCACTGCTGTACGCTATTTCATAACCAGTAATATTTCCTCACTCGTCTCACTTATGTAGGTCACCACATCAGTATTCATTCGAGACCTTTCTGTGTAGTTATTCTTGATGCTTGTCTTCGGCGGCGCCGGGTCGGATTCCGCGGGAAATCGGATGAAACCATGCAGGTTCCCCAGAAACCCCTTCAGATGGAACGTTCCCTCTCCCTCCAGCAGGTCGATGTTCTGGGTCTTGATTGCGTGGATTTTCCTTCTCGATATCCACCGTCCCAGAGGATCGACTAAATGACCACTCTACCTTTGTTTGAGTTTTTTATCAGATAATGAAAGGATCAAATCTTACGTGAAATAAGTTTGACTAAAGTTACAACATGATTGTTCTGGCTAGACTAGATTGACTGAAATATTCAACATATTTACTAAGGACATTTGATGCACGAAAAATAAAATAGCTGCTGAAATTAAGAAATACAATATTTAGACTCAAATCTAATGACTTTTTGGTAACTAAAATGTTTTGAGCTGTCGTCAACTATGACTAGATTAAAAAAACTAAAATGGGAGTTAAAATAATAAGCACATCAGTCTAAAGACTAAATCTTTAAGTAGTTGCCAATCAATCAATCTTACTCAAATCGTACGGCCAGAAAACGAGTCACACCTCTTCTAACTCTCGCTTTATACGTCCATGGCTATTTCAACTTACCCATGGATTTGTGGTCTCCGCCTCTGCAATCCGCATCATAGTTTCATGTATTTCAGAAAAAGATACTAGTTTGGGAATACCTGCATGTGTGTGTGTGTGTGTGTTTTTTCCCCTCTCTCTGTCTTTTTCATTAATTGTGGCGCTGCAGGAAATTATAAAACATTAGGTCCCATGTTGTGGAGCTTTCACATTTTCTTTTTTTTTACCTCCACAATGTAGCCTCAAAGCGTCGCTGTGCCGGCTCCTGTTCGCAGCACAGCAGCGCTCCGTTTAAAGCATCAAAAGAGTGCACTAATCTTCTCTGCCACGCCTTTCATACGTTTCCCCGAGGGAAACGGCAGTATTGATACAAGTAGAAACATGAAAGACTTTCTTCAGGACTGTATCCCAACGCTGGGATTGACTTCCACTTCCAAGGCTCGGGGAAACACGGGTTTCGTTTAAGCTGCCGCCGGCGAGCCATTTAGGATTTTGTGATTGTCGTCCATTTCTGAAATTACAGGTGTGACTCATCTACCGTCAACCTGTGAGCTCAGCTGCCAGTCATCATCATCATCATCATCATCATCATCACAGTTTGAATGCAAAGACTCTCAGCAAATAAAGTAAACAACTAAAATATTTATTAACCGAATAACTTTTCTTTTCTTCTCTTTTTTTTTTTTTTTTACAGCAAACTCTTATCACGACACAGTCTTCAAGTCAAATGACACTTAACCCTTTGAGTACAATTAGGTTGGCCACTCTGAACTGGAGAAGAAACGATGAACAGACCGGGAGGGTTCCTCCGCCGCGGTCCTCGATCCAAAACATGAAGAAGCACGATCCAGAAGATCCAGAACTGCTTCTTTTGAAAAATGCAGACATTTAAGGAGTAACACAATGGCTTGCTTTTTTTTCTTCTGTTTGAGTAGGAACTGAATCAATAACAACATTGTCATGTTCAACATTAGATTTCTTTTTCTTTTTTTACATGTGTACATAGTTCTATTTTGTCTGGTTTTCATGAAGACACTTTTCAGTTTAGTTCAAAAAGACGTGTGTTTTGGGAAAAGAAGAGAAAAAAAGATGTGAGGTGAAGTCTGTCCCGGCTCCTCGTCTGAGACAGACGCTGGTCAACGCTCCACTTCTGCTTCTCTCAGCTTTTATTGAGGGAACACTGATCAGAGATCTGTACATACACAAAGGCTAGTCAAATCCACAATGTTGTCCTAAAACAGTGAAAAGACAGAAAACTATGACCGATACTAAAAGGGTTAAGGCAAGAATAGAAAAATAAAGAAATAGTAAAAACAATATAAATGTTGCTTCTCTGTCGTACGCGACTTGCAACGCTCGGATCCTAAGAAGCTGTGCTAGTGAGAATTATTCACAAAGTCTGACTCTCTTTACAGAACCGTCACTTTACACAGTATTTACAGCAAAACAGAACCTATCCCACAAAAAGAAAAGTAGTCCACTGAAATCAACACGTTATTCATGAACACAATGATAATTAAAAAACTGTATCATTTCATATCGTCGGTATGTAAAATTGTTTACACGCAGACTTGCAAATAGTGTTTTAAAGTAGTCATCGTAATTCATATCAAATCAATCAACAGAGCAATCTTAAAACATTGTTTTCAGAGTGACCTTTTGTACAAATGTCTGCTTTCGATGGCCGTGGTCAACTTGGATGGGCACAGATACCATTTACAGACATTGTTTGATTTTTGTGTGTGTGTATGTGTGTGTGTGTGTACTTTGTGCACAGTTGACAATTTCAGTTTTACAAGAGCCATTGTGATAATGCTGCTCAAGTGAGACAAAAAAACTAAAAACAGATGAGGACACAAAGGAAGTGGCGGCTGAGGGGTCAGAGGGGCGCGGCTCGCACCACGGTCGACCTCCGGGGGTTAAACGACTGGGATCACCTTTCCTAAAACGTCTGTGAAATGAGTCCAAACAACGTGCTGTGTGCATGAAAGAGTAAAAGGAAAAAAGTATCCTCAAAACAAGGAGTTTGACATTAAATCGTGTACGGTCAGCAGGGAGAGGGAGGAGACGTTTACTTTTTACTCCAGTAATCAAGGTCACCCCTGACCCCAAAAAAAAAGACACGACTGGTCTCAGATGAGGTGTACTAATGAGATTACGCCATTTGGATGATTGAAGGAATGATCGTGAACAAAAACAAGCAAGAAGTCACTCTCCCAACATCCCTACCCCAATGTGTCAAACACCGCGGCTTGGTCAGTGCTCCAGTAGCTCCAGCTATGACGCCGTGACAATATAAGCCCATTACATGCATAGTGTCAAAATAAACGTCCTTCTTATTTAGGGTTTAAGCAACAAAACCATTTAGTTTAGGAAAAGAGTGCGGTTTAATGTCAAAATGTCAACGATTACTTGTCGTGTCACACGGGACACAAACGGCGGTGTTCTGGGTGAAAGTCCTGTGTTGGTTTGACCTATCCACCTCCCTCCCCTGCGATATCTCGCAGTTCATCAGGTAGTTGCTCTGCGCGTGTAATAATGACGTGTGTGGAGACATATATTACACATATACACACCGACCCAGCAGCGGTATGCGACGCATTGGGAGTCGACTTGTTTCCTGCCCGAGATACCCGTTGCTCATTGGATACCGTTCGTCTCCGGTCTCAGACTTTTCTCAAATGTGCGCTACAGGCGCTGTGAGCCCTACCTGCCGATGGTAGAGTGGTGTAGTTGTGAGTGGGACGGCTCACGGCAAAGTCACATGAGATGCATGTCCAGATGGGCACATTGCCACTCGGGAGGCCTTTCGTTTCGGATCTTAGAACTTTATCTGGCAGTCAAAGTTGTGTAGTCTGCAACAGGCTTTCTGGTATCATCCCATTATTTGAGAGTTTCATAGAGAGCTCCAGCAGCTGATTTACTTCATTTCACATAAAAAAAGAAAAAAGGAGCTTTGAAGAAACCAAATGAATGTTTCATTTTCACTCTGAAGGATTATCTCCATCTGTGGGAACAGGTTTTCTCTGAAAAAAGGAAATTGAGTCGTGATATCTGCAATATGCTGACAGTGTGCAAAGAAACCAGAGAGGAGGAGGAAGAAGGTGTAGAGAAGACCTTGAACGTTGGCTCCAGCTTTTAAACTAAACAGTTATCTGTCTCCTGACGTGCTTTTTATGAAGAACTGCTTTTTAAGTGCTTTTTATGAAGAACTGTATAACAAAAGTTTACTGAAAAAACAATTTCACCTGACCAAACGCTTCACTCGGGTCAGATTTCTGCTGTTATCAAGTAATGATCTCACGGTTGAACTCAGAGCGTAATTTAATGACCGCAACACGCCGTTCGACTGGCAAAGTCTGTGCTCATTTCACAACGTCTTGAGACGGTGTTAGAGAAGGACAAACGGACACTTGAGGGAAACGTTGGCACCCTCGAGGCTAACGGAGGAGAGGTGTGAATGTGTAACCTGGAGCAGGAAAGACTGCACCAGACTCTCCCGCCTTATTAAGACGGGCCGTCTGGAAACATATTCGACACTTGGTGACCTCCTGGCATACTCGCATCCAGGCCTTCGTGACATGGCTTTAATTACTGCTTGTACTCGGTGTTTTTTTGTCGGATTGTCTCTCAGAAAGTTGAACCTCACCTCTTTTTTTCCCTTAGTTTTTTCCCAAATGGCATGGTCTAGCCTCACAGAGACTAAAACTAATGGTGTGTTCAGGCGCTGCTTGTCAGAAATCTAAGCTCCAGTAACACTTGTAGAATTGAGAAAGACTTCATTATGAGAGTAACTCGTTTCCGGCTGTGACCCTGACCCTAGTAAAAACCACAGGCCGGAAACGCATCATCAGAACCTGTACTTTTTCCAATTCTACAATTGCTGTATTACTGTAGTACTAATTACTATTGATACTGAGGGCTTGCAAAGAAATCAATTGCTGGGTCTTCCAAATTCGGAAATTTGCGGTTTCATTTGGAGGATCCTTATACCACATCGCAGGATCCAGTCCCTGAAGTGGGAAAAGCAGACAGCTGTTTGTTTGTAGATGCATGAATGCTGATTATGTGTGGGAGTAAAACATTTATATAGCATGTAAAGAAAAAGTTAGGCACCCTTTGATTTGTTTGCATGTTCAGCCGTGAAACCATAAATATGTAAATGGACTGAAATAACTTAAAGTAAAGATTATGGTTGATTAGGAATGTTCTTCTTTCCCATATTAGCTTTGTTTGCTTTGACTGATTTCTGTATTGGCCAGATTGTATAGAAGTCCATGAGAAAAGGATCTTTCTCCTGACTTGATTTATTACATCAGTTATGATAAAGAATGTGTTTATGGTCTCAATCGATAGTTTCAAGTCTTCATCAATACAGCATGATGTCCATTAAGTAAATTATGGTCAATTTTTTCAATAAAATAACCATAAAGCAGGGTATGTTTTGGGGCGTTGCTACATTGTGATTGACGGGTTGTCCGTTTTTTCGTCTTGGAATTTTAACCTTTTCAGTGCGTTTCATTTCATGAAAGTTAACTGTAACCACTTTGGTTGCCTTCAGCGTTTGGTTGTACTTAGCTCCACCCCCTCGTGTCACTTCTGGTTGCGAAAACCAAGATGGCGATAAACAAAAATGCAGAACTCGAGGCTTCAAAGCGGCAGACGTCCCGATGACTACGTCTACTTCTTCTATACAGTCTGTGGTTCCATGAGAGAAGTCGGTACTGAGTTGGAAACTGAGCCTACACCGTCAGACTGAACAGGACATTTTTACTTTCCAGAGTTGTTATTTTTACATCAAACTATCTTCTGCTTAACAGAACATCATATGAAAATGAGGGTGCAGTACTTTTTTGTTATCACAATAATGAATGTTTAGATGATGACTTCCTAGGTGACCAAGCAATAGTGACATGTTGCAACACAGACAGCTGGAGCGCCTCAACATCTGTCCAGCTGGTATAATCCTCTTTTAGCTGCTCGTCTCTGTTTCGGGGGTTCGGGAGGTAATGTTAAACAGTTTTCCTCAAGACATTTAGTGAAATGGGAACAACACAAAGACACATACACAACAAAGTGACCGTGGGGAGAGCGACTACGGCCTCGGTGTCCGCCTGAGCCACACACACATACACTCACTCACTCACTCACTCACTCCCTCACTCACTCGCACTTTGTCGAGTTATGGCATAAAAGCACAGCCCAGTCCGTCCAGTGCATGTTTGTATTTTTCTGTGCACACACTGGCATGCACATGTGTGTGCGTGAGTCTGTTTTATGAATCCGAAGGGGGACTTGTCAGATGGAGGAGGAAGAGGAGGAAGAGGAGGAGGGAGTGGGCGTGGCAGTTCCGCAGTGAGAGGAGGGGAGCCTTAGTTGTTCTGCAGGCAGTCGAGATCCACCGAGCAGCAAACGTTCCCGTTCTGAGCGGCGCAGCATGAAAAAGACAGGAAAGAGTTTTAAATACACTGTTGGGTATTAAAATAGGCTGTACATGTTGCTTATAATCACTGTCACAGTGACACACTTGTAATTGGAACAACTTTCTCTGAAGAAAAAGAGGGCCATCAATCTCAAAAAAACAAATCTGCATGGCTTGATACAACAAAATACGTTTAGGTTTGGAATTAGGCTACACTGGCCCTTTAAGGTGAGCAACTCATTGTTCACAACATTGCTTTTTGATGCACAGATCCATTTTGTGCGATTTTGCTTCAATAACATATCTTGTAAGGAAGACATCCAAATTACACATTTAAGCATCTATTTACTACAAAAGTTATCATTACATAAGGCCTCATCTGCATTTTTAAACCTAACATTTCAGAAAACTTAATATGAAAATAGGTGTCTTTATGTAAGCAATCAACTGGGGAAGATTTGTGATTGTAACTATCAGTAGAAGTTTTTCCCTATTCACCTGTAGTGTACAATACATATCTTCAATACATATCTTTAACGCCATTTTTCACAAAGTGACTTTGTGAAATCTCACTTCAGCAGCACTTACATACACCAACCTCTCCAGGTCCATCCCTATCTATATTCTGAAGGTTTTAACAGAGGTTTTTCCATTTGATTCCGAAAAACGTTCTCAAAAATGTATCATTATACAGCTGTTAAATATTTTCAGATTTGTGGAGGGATACAAAGAGATATCCAACATTCCCTATGTAAAAAACCTTACATTTAAATAAGAATTTTATCCTGGCTTTATCATTTCTGTTGCAGAAAGGTATTCAATGAGATAATGCCTAATTTTCATATGTAAACATCACATTTCAGAAAACTGGTAATACAAAAAACAATTGTCTTAATGTACGTAATCAGCTGGGGAAGTTTCACCGGCCATTCCTCTTCGGCTTTGGCTGAAAGTGAGGTTCCCTGCTGGTCAGAGGCAAACTGTGTCTTTACCAAAGGTGACACAGCAGGAGCGGATCAGACTGACTTCTACAAGTGCAGTAGCTATAACCACTCACTGTGCAACACAGCAGCTGCTGAGGCCTATGACCTGAAAATAATGTTTTTGCAAAATTCAGTTCATGTCACCACTATATAAAATAACCTGACACGTGTCCGGACCATATATCCGATTAGCTGTTTTTGGCCAATATAAATTATTGTAGCTTAAAAAAGCAGAAAAACTGATAATTTTTAGTAAATGTGTGGAGATGATCCGAGTCATGGTGACATGTTCCTGACACAGTGATCTGCATATTTTTGCTCTCTTCAGATTAAATGTGCCTTACATCATCTGTGACAAACAGATTTCTTCATATTTATCTTGGAAGACAGAGAAGCAGACGTTGCATAACCGCATCACACATCAGATAGACGCATCTCCAAGAATTTTCTTCAATAACCAATAGCCTGTAATGCCATTATCTAACACAGTGTATGGAGGAATTTAAAAATACACATGAACAGAATCACGCTTCTGTAACTGTATGAGATTTTTTTATTTCCCCAACCTACATGAACAAGAACAAGAGTTTAGCTGCAGGGATGGACAAACGACACAATCAGTCAAAGCCCTATTGCACCCTGAGAACAGGCACACTGAGCATGAATTATTTTTCAAGTTAACGCCATACAAATTCATAATTTGTTTTGGATTTTTTGGGGTTGAGCGCTGAATTAGCCCCTCCGGTGTAAAAATCAAACATGGCCACCGCACGGTTAAGCCAAACCTTCGCTGTGGTGGTTGCTGCTGCTGCTTTGGCCTACCTTACACTCGCAGGTGGTACAGGGCGAGTTGGACATATGCCACGTGTCTCCGCTGAGGCGGACGGCGCCCGCGGGGTCCTGACACGTCTGCCGGATGTCATATGACAGGTTGTCGGCCAGGCAGGGGTCCGTGACGCAGCGCGGGCAACACTCGCCCTCCGCCAGAGCCGTGTACTCGCACATCAACACGGGGCAAACCAGAGGCCAGCACTCCACCTCCCCCTCCTGAGAGAGGTGGGGAGAAAGGAAATAGAAGAAAGGTGACACAAATGTTACCCTGTGTGTGTGTGTATGTGTGTGTGTGTGTGTGTGTGTGTGTGTGTGAGAATCAGCTGATCTGGCAACAGTCACAGCTCACATGCTGATTAGTTGCCACATCTCTAATTAGAGAGGTGATAATTATCTGAGCCTTCTGCAGACACAGCTGAGCAGCCGGATTAAACAAGGCAGCTCGGAGCTTCATGTTGATGAGGAGATTCTGTGTTTTTTTTACGTCATCTGTTTCTTCTTACAAACAAGTTGGGATTTAATACGGTCAGCTTTCATTTCTGTTGGCAGGAAACATATGTAGCTTTTGCGTGAATGTGTGTGTGTGTGTGTGTGTGTGTGTGTGTGTGTGTGTGTGTGTGTGTGTGTGTGTTTCTGTGTACGGACCATGCAGCGGCACTGCTGGCAGCCGTACGGCCAAGTCGCCCCGCTGCGGTAGAGTGTGCGTCCGCTCTGGTCCAGACACTGGCTGCTGGGCCTGTTGTCGCAGCCGGGGCAGCAGAATAGGTCCTCGTCTGGGTCTGCGCAGTCGCAGGGTCTCCTCCTGCAGTACGTCTGCCCGTCCTGCACAAACAAGAGGTCCCCGTGTCAGAGGGCGAACGGACACAAGTCACAACGGTGGCCCCCGGCATACTTTATGGAGTTGGGGAAAAAAATACTCCAATGCACATGAGGCCTGATTCAGGGCCGTAAAGTTGTGTTCCAGCGTTTCTTTGGCATTAAATGATGCACTCTGCGTTCAGCAGCTGCTGACGCTGAAAGCTTTCACCAGTCTGGTTACGGTGAAGAGTTTAAGGATCTCCTGACGCCCTCCATGCCACTTCAGAGCCTTTTCATCTCTGAAAAGAGTACAATCCTGGAAAGAACACTGAATGCCTGACCTTTTATTTTGCTGTGAAGGCGGTGCAATTGCAAACATATTGAATCTCTGTGAAAAAAAACACATCAGTATTATGATTCAAAAAGCTCTTTCGGACTTTGATAGGACTTTGGTATAGGATCAAGATGCATATCTGAGGCCTTTAGAGAGAGCTAGTTAACAATGTCCATTAAGGCAGATAATTCAAGGCCAGCATACCTTTGGAGGATTTAAATGGAACTTTCAAATCTCTATTTTTCTACCAGCAATCTTTTAAAGCTGTGAATGAAGCGAGGACTCGTTAGAAGGTTGGCGTCCGAGGCCGGAATGCAAAGTCAAATCTGCCGGACCTGGAAGCCGCCGCGTGTCCCTGGCTCTCCCGTATCCACCCGGGGAAAACTTTATGGTCCATTTTACTCGCCACAGCCAGCGCTGTCTGGCACGGGTACGACATTGTAATGGAGATGTAGAAATGTTGCACGGAATGGCCTGTTAGAGAATGTATGGGCGCCATAAAATCGTTCCGCATAGCATTAAAAGGGCAATACAGAGCCAATGTTTTATCAATGCATATTGCCCCGCTACGGTAACAGCCGAGTCCCAGGGTGCCAATATCGAAGGCCCTGGTCTTAACAGTTATGGCCCTTGACTTGCTGGGAAAGCACTGCCAACAGTACAGTGCAACTGTTCATTTTAATGCCAGGAATAAGACCCGGCATGAATGCTAATGCTGCGGCAACCAAAACAACATCATTACGTCGTTTTATTTTATGTCAACTTTGATGACAACAACTTTATGATGAATTTGATGACATTCTCTTTAAATCCATAGGTATGACAGTCTTCGGATGAGGTATTCCTCTCCAGGGTAGGTTTTTATTCCCCCCCGAAGGTAATTTAACTTGAGAGCATTTTGTTTTTAAATCACCTCTGTGGAACTCTCTAATGTGGGATTCTCTAATTTAACAGAAATTTTCCTTTCATTTTCCCTTAAATAAAACTTTGAGTAGAGAGGATCTCTGCTCTTAAGTTTCCACCTTTTGATGTAAAATCTTCAGGAGTTTTTTTTACAAACCCTTTCATGCTCTGCTCACTGTCATCATCCTCCATCTTTCCCACTTGCCCCGCTCCGGCATCCACACATTACATCAATCACATTACATCAATAAACCCATCGACGGTTCCTTGTGCGTTTACCACTGGTCTGTACTTTCTGCCCCCAATTACTGTCGACTGCCTCACAGTCACCAGTAACCCAGATCACTGGCCATTCAGTGAACATCTGACTAAAAACCAGCAAGGCAGTGGATCCCGAAGGCATTACATGATCCACGCATTTGTTACTTCAAGACTGGATTACTGTAACTCCTTATTATCAGGCTGCTCCGGTAAGTCCCTTGGGTCTCTCCAGTTGATCCAGAATGCTGCAGCTCGTGTACTAACGAGGACGTGGAAGAGAGATCACATTAGTCCTGTACTAGCTGCTCTCCACTGGCTTCCTATAAGATCGAGAATCATATTTAAAATCCTTCTCCTCACCTACAAAGTCTTAACTGGTGATGCACCATCATATCTTAAGGAGCTTATAGTGCCATATTATCCCACTAGAGCGTTACGCTCACTGAATGCAGGGTTACTTGTGGTTCCCAGAGTCTTAAAAAGTAGGTTGGGGGCTAGAGCTTTCAGTTATCAAGCTCCTCTTCTGTGGAATCAGCTTCCACTTTCAGTCCGGGGGGCAGGCACGGTCACCTCATTTAAGAGTAGACTTAAGACTTTCCTCTTTGATAGCGCTTATACTTAGGGCTGTTTCAGGCTTATAGTTAGGGCTGGCTCAGGTTTGCCCTGGTCCAGCCCCTAGATATGCTGCTATAGGCCTAGACTGCTGGGGGACATCTTAGGATACACTGAGCTCCTCTTCTCTTCCTCTTTCGCTCCTCTTCCTCTTTCGCTCCTCTTCTCTTCCTCTTTCGCTCCTCCTCTCCTCTTCTCCTTTCTCTCCTTCTGGATAAACTATTGTCTCTTCAATGCACATTACTAACTCTACTTTCTTTTTCCATGGATTCATGGCTGCCTGGAACCGGTCCTGCCCCCGGTCCTGCCCCCTGCCATGGATCGTGGCTGCCTGGAACCGGTCCTGCCTGCTTCCATGGCCCTGCTGATGGAACCGGCCTGGAACCGGTCCTGCGGGCTGCCATGGCCCTGCTGGCTGCCATGGCCCCCCCCCCCCCTCTACCTCCTTCTGCTTCATGGACCGTGGTTATCTGGATCATGGACCATGCCTACTACTCATTATATGAATACTTTCTGTCATATTCATTGAATGTGCTGTAACTCCGTTACGTTATTCATTCTGGCCACATGACATCTATTGCTTCTGTCCATCTGGGGAGAGGGATCCTCCTCTGTTGCTCTCCCTCAGGTTTCTTCCCCTTTTTTCCCTGTGAAAGGGTTTTTACTATCTTTATTGGGGGAGTTTTTCCTGATCCGATGTGAGGTCCCGGGACAGGGATGTTATGTGTACAGATTGTAAAGCCCTCCGAGGCAAACTTGGATTTGTGATGTTGGGCTATATAAAATAAACTGAATTGAATTGAACATGTTAGCAGAGCATCTCGTCACTTGTGTCACACTTTTCTTGTGTTGCTTTTCTCTTTTTCCTCACACATTAGGTCTATTTTTGCCGGAACAGCTCACTAGTGTGAATAATGAGATTTCCTCGTGAATGTATTTAAATACCTATACCTAAGTAGATATTTAACGTTTCATTTCATTTGTCATAAACTTTGTATGTGGTATGCAACACGTTTCTTTCCGCTAAAACACATTATCATATACCACAGCTTGGTCAGTGCTCTAGCATTAATATAGGCTCCGCCTTAGTTAGTTAGGGTTAGGCCACAATACCACTTAGTGAGCGCTAGGAAAAGAGTGTGCTTGATATTACCTCGACTGACTACCCACTTAAGTGACTAAATGTCAATGTTTACTTTTAGTTTCTCCCGGGACACGAACAGCGGCCCCTGGAGCCATGGAAGCGTCTCCCGGAGGAAGCCGCTGCGGTGTTGAAATAATAAATAATAAGTGGATGGCAACATGACATTAATCACCAGATGCAGAATGAGATGTGTCAAAACTCCTGACACACACACACACACACACACACACACACACACACACACACACACACACACACACACACACACACACACACACACACACGTACATGTTGCAGGATTTGCTTTAGTCCACCTTTGATATTTACCGGATTAGTTAATGTGAAACATCCTGGTGGTAAATTCAGAGTTTTATGAGCCGAAGAAGCATCATTGGATATACCACCCACAGCTGTCATTTCATTCCAAAATAACCCCCTGTGTTATGTATTAATCTAACTCACTGAGCCGTAACTCCCCAAAGACGAAATCTGATCAATATCTGGCTTTTCCTGCAGCCGCGCTGCCTCACTCTGACTTCTGAGCACAGGCCTCCAGGTGCAGCTTTGACCTCCAGTGCGTACCGAGAGTTGTGCGTGCACAGCTTTCCTGTGCAGTGGCGGCTCCTTACGGGTTCTCTCACCTCTGAGTGGAGTGTCTGAGAATGATCAGGTGGAACTGTTGGCTTGTTTGCAACCTGTCTGGTCGTCAGACTGCATCTAGCCCAGAGGTGGGCAAACTACGGCCCGCGGGCCGGATACGGCCCGCCGAGTATTAATATACGGCCCGCCGAGTATTATAATTATTATAACATTAAAAAAATATATTAAAAAAAAGTTATTAAAAAAATATATTAAAAAAAAGTTTTTTATTTTAAATAATTATAAGTTATAGTAAAGACCGCTGTAGCGCTTCTCCGTTCCCAAGTTCAGTTTCCCGAAGCACGATGACCACAACAGCCCAGCGTTGATGTTTCTTCATGCTTATTTATTGCACAGCGCTCTTTTAGGCTTTTCGTGTGTGCAGCGGCTGTCATTCAGACGCTGTTGTGGGACTACGGATAATATTATGAACCCAGACACCACGGAGTTTGATGTTCCGACGTATGTGGAGTTTACACAACAAGTATAAAGCAGAACTGGTGGTTATTTCCAAGGTGGATGGCAGAATCGGTATCCGTTTTACGGAGATAAGACCGGCGCAGTTCCTGGAGGAGTCGGAGAAATTCACCGAGCTGTGTGCGGCTACGGATAATATTATGAACCCAAACACAAGGGTGTTTCATGTTCCGACATGTTTGGGACTTCCACAACAAGTATAAAGCAAAACTAGTGGTTATTTATTCCATAATCGATACCGGAAAAGACAGCTCTTTTTCACGGAGAGACCCGACGGCGATAAGCCACGCCCCCTTTGTCAAACACTCTCCATCCATCTGATACTGGCCCGGCCCGTCTGTCAAATTTTTTAATTCAATGTGGCCCCTGAGCCAAAAAGTTTGCCCACCCCTGATCTAGCCCATCACATTTTGTTGTATGTTGCCTTGTTCTAGTGTGTCGTGTTTTCATAACCAATGAATGAGGGGAAAAAACAGCATTAGCATTGACTTTTGAGCTGGAGAAAACTATTAATTTACTGAAATGAAAGTAAGAGAAGCATTCAGAAGAAAGACGGAAGGAAAAAGAGTACTCCATATTTCCTACCAGCCTATCCCCCTCTTTACTCCATTCCCCTCTTTGAGAGTATGTATTCTCTTCATTGTTAATTCATCCAAGTCTTCCCGTCTCTTTTCCATTTCTAAGTCTTTGTGCTGGTCTTTCTTCTCTCTGATAGCGATGTCTCAGAGTCAGTCCCGTCTATTACTGAATGTGTCGTAGTGTTGTTTCAGGGAATATAACGATGGCATAAAGTCTACGTGCTCAACACTGCTCATGGGTTTTCTTGAATATCATTCATTTTCCATGCAGGTGAAACAATAAAGTGAAGTATCTTGCCACAATATCTCGTGGGGAAAATAAATAAATAAGGACCGTCAAGGAATTTGGTGAATATCGCTGCATGTCGTGCAAGTTGCTTGTCCTTCGTTTTATGTCGAAGTCAAAAAGATAAATTACACTTAGTTGACATCCTTTCCGTCTTTTCTGTTTGGAGTTGCTGAATGGTCTTTGGATGATTGCCAAGTAATTCTCCACCAAAATCCCTTTGACTTGAAAGGTAGGCAGCTAAAGGTTTGTTCTTTTGCAGAAATAGGAAGATTCTTGATAGTCTGCGTGTATTAGCAGCTCAGTTACAAGAAGTCATGGAAGAGAGATACAGTTTTAGATTATAACTGTGAGGCAAACTCACTGCCAAACGGAGAAAGAACCGATAAATGCCGGTGAGTTCTGCCGAGTAATTTGTCCAGGGAATGAAAATGAATGCCGTTCGTAACCTTTCTCACTGAAGGCAAAAGCCAGTTGTTGGGGTGTGTTAGTGCATTTTTGTTGTTGTTTTTGTTGTTTTTTTGTGTGTCCGGCAAGAACGCATCTGAAGCTCTGTAAATTCAAAATGTGCGAGTTCATCTTCAGTACCTTGCAGGAGCATATAGCGCAGCGGTCAAAAGCGGGTTTCCAGTCCTCTCCGTTGCGTCTGACTTCCTCGTCCTGTGGGCAGTCGCCGCCGCAGCCCGGGCCGGACGTGCACACGCAGTCGTAGCCTCCCGGCAGGTTCACGCACACGCTGTCGTTCCAGCAGGTGTGTGTCTGCAACCCGCACTCATCGACGTCTGGAAGACAAAAGGTTTACATGTCATTTGTTGTACAAATGTATCGGAAAATTGTGTTTTTTGGAAATGTGTGTTTTTACAGTCAAAACAAGGCCAAGTGACTACGAGAAGCGGAAATACATGTTTGGATTTTTTTCAAAGGTAATCCAAAAAAAAAAAAGTACAGCTGCACTGCATTAGTATCGTATTCAAACAATATCTTGGCAGAGTGCACATGAATACACGGCCGGCTGCGATACACAACCATGTCTCCCGGCTCATTCACACACATTTACTTGCCAAATACAGTTTGGTTGAATCATAATCCCCGTCTGGATTATGTTCTCTGGCAATGTTTTTTTCCGAGGATGTCATTTGTCATCGAGAGCTGAAAGTGTTGGGCAAAGCACATTTATTACAGTACAAGATGCATCCTTCACCAACTCTGTGGTACATTTACTTTTAGGGTACATTATTCATGTCCTCCCATTATTATGGAGCCCGGCAGGTATCAGGTGTACCATTTGTAATGGAGTGTATTGTGCATAAAGGAATATTTCAGCCCTCAAGTTAATTGCATTCAGTTATTTTAGTGGAATAAACTAAAATTAAAGGTTTTGGTCGGTTAGGGAGGAGAAGCCAGAGCATTTTAAGTACATTTTCTTTAATTTACCCAATCAGTTCCCACAAATTAATAGTGTTGCATTCCTTCTTCGTAAACATAGTACATACATGCAAAGTAAACATCTTGGATATGCTGCATATTTTAGCTTTTGGCAATGAATCAAGGGGTCCACCCCTGAGGCGTTGTTGTTACGTGTTACTGTGATGGAAGATGTTCTATTCGTAGAAGATATGCATGTTATACTGGTTTGAAAACAAGGAGTCTTCAGCTTTCAAAGTCTGTTGTCCAAACTACGTCGTGCAAGAGACTATTTTAACAAAAAAGAAGTCCTACAAAGCGAGTTATGTTCAAAAGACCCAGGATAATTTTCTTATCAGTTCACAATAACATGTTGGGAATGGCTGGAAACTAGAAATTTCCGAGCTTCCCAAAGCACTAAATGCACCCTGAGTCGAAACACACAGAACGAAGGGGAACATCACATTTTGCACAACACAAATCTATGTTCTTGCCAAAATATTTCAGCAAGGCCCTTTGCTATTTGTGCCAAAAGCAAAAAAAATTACGGAGCCCCGGCTGTCCGTGGCCTCCTGGCGGCTGCATGGAAGCACTCGCACCAGCAAACCTCATTTCATTCTATTCAGCTGCCGCAGACAAATCTGTGGAAGTCTCACTGAGCACTGTGGGCCCTGGCGTTCCCAATGCGTCTAAAGCATGGAGTTCTTCAGTCACATTTTAACATATATCAGTATTAAAATGTTTTTGGGAGATTTGTTGTTATTTGTAGCTTGGCTTAATGGAAATATATAGGTGTTTTGAAGAAAAAGTCCCAGTACACAGTCGAAATTGAAATAGTAAACGTGTGGTAAAGAGTATTAGTAGACATTCAGTTGCATCCTTAGCCTCTGGTCTTAGTTAATATGGTGATACTGTTTTTAAAACGTATATGTAATACTAGGCAAGGATCAAATTCTTATTTTTGCCTTTAATTTACTCTGCATTTGTAATATAATTTACTTACAATGGATTTATATTCCTTGAGTTATCTTCCAAAGGGGATCACACATATCCATATACGTGTTACGGTTGAGGAGCTATTCCTTATTCATTTTTAGGTACGTTATTTAGAGCATTTTTCTGAAGGATAGGGCTGGGACTTAACAGGTTGTCTTTGTCATCTCTTACACATATTTTAGAGGATACCAAATTGCCTTTTTGTTATATCATCATCATACATCATTCAGTAATAGCATGAGCTCATATGTATCACCCCTTCCCTGTATGTACAAAGAGTGCACGTGTACATACTGGCATCATAGCATCAGTCCCATCAATCACAGCCTATATATTCTATTTTTGGATACATTTTTATTATTGAAGGAATGAAACGTCTATTAAGACAGTCATGGTACTTTCTTCTCTCCTAACCAAAAAGAAGGAACATGAACGGACAGCATTTACTTTTCCATGTCAGGAAACAGGGTGCCAAAAATCTGTTCCTACCTTTTATCATGACATTTAACTCTCTTCATCCTCACTACATGCGAGAGAAAAAGACCAAAGTCCCTTGAACAGTTAGCTCTGCTCTCCCCTGCCGGCACCTGCTGCCTCCTGACATTGATCACACACCCACACGACACCGACAGTGGGCCGCCGGCACCGGTGTCGCATCGACAAAGGCCCCAAGTAGAGAGAACCAAAGCCACATTTCAAAAAAATGGAATTCATAATTTTGTTTTGTGTGTTTCACCAGAACCATGCTTTCAACAAGTAAATTTATCTTCTACACAGTTGAGTGAGATGGAAAACTGAAAAGATTGATTTTCCACACCTCGCTCTGTACTCGCCAATACAGCGTGTTTAGGTTTCACTGTGCAATGTTACCACCAGGCAATTAAAAGAGGTAATCTTCTGCATGGTAGACGTTTTAGGACATGATGGACTCAGCTCAACACGATTAATCTCGGCTCAACGGTCATGTTTCTATCTAAGGTGGTGTACTTTGCCACTTTTGTGGGTCCCTTGAGCTTAATGCTAACGTAGCATGTGGAAATACTTTACATATATATATATATATATATATATATATATATATATATATATATATATATATATACACACACACACAAATTCATACATACATACATGATATACATATATGCACATACACACTGTATTACACACAGACACAAATTGCAGTGCATTGCTTTTTGTAGGTTTAGCTACAAACAGTGTATGGGAACAGCCTGACCAGAGCCTTTCTAAATGGTGTGGCTCACTTAAAGTGTCTTATAAAATTAAATAAAGAAAAAACTATATTTTTTTCATTCAGTATTTCTTTTTTTCTTCTTCTTCTTCTTTTTTTTAGCTGCCTTTAATGAATCCTATTTCTCACAAGCCATGGAACACCGGGGGGATAAACGTCATGGCTCGACAGAACAGCTGAGTCCGTGGACCAGTCTGCATTTAGTCTGCACCAGTGTCTGCATTTAGTTTAGATGCGTCTGTAATACCAGCACGGCAGAGAGAACTGAAGGGAGCACAAGACTTTACAGCCAAGGAGCTGGAACTTTAGGAGAAAGCCTTGCTGAATTTTACAGATATGGATGAAACCAGTGGATAGTGAACCGCAGGAACACATTCAAAAAAGTATTGTCATTGAACTTGTTAAAAATATAATGTCATGTTATGAAAGGAGAATACCAAAGCATAAAAAAAACCCAGAAGGAAGCATAACAATGTTAAGACCCTCTGGCCCAAAGTTGCTCAAACAGTGAACACCATGCAACATCAATCTTTGTTTCCTCCAGCGGGAAATGTTGAGTGGTACTCGGCAGGCAGGCTAGGGCAATGCTGTGACCACAACAATGCACTGTTAAGCGCTGAATACACACTCTAATTTGTGGGGGAAGAGAAGAGAGAGAGAGAGAAACCGCTCAGACGAGACTTTACTGCACCCACGACAGACTATTTGCATACACTAAATGAAATCCCCATCAGCCAGTCAGACACACTGTACCTCCGCTGGTGAAGGATTAACGCTCGTCATGCTACATTCACCACATTCAGCCACAAGCTGCTGCTCGCAGATGGAGCGTACTCTTACATGTAGGCAGTCTTACAACCGAACACAAAAGGCCCTTCGGAGAAACCAGCCGAGCACATCCGACCATGTGGAAAAACTTGCACTCGCACCTATGCGCCACTACAAATGAAAAGCACTAATCCGGCATGTGCACGTGCACGTCAACACAGAAGCACACAACAAATAAATCCCTCTGACAGATGTTGGTAATTAGGAGGCATCAGAAAGCTGAGAGTATTTAAATCATATATCTTTGGTATGTCTCCAGGCAGCCCATATGGAAAGGTCACAGCGAGAGAGAGAGAAAAAAAGGAAATGATGCACGTACGCTGTCGCGCGGGGAGACAGTGGGAGTTTATGGTGTATTATCCTCATCTCTATGCACAATCTGTTTATTAAAGCCACCTGTCTCTCCCTAAAGCATTCGGCATAGTAAATGTGTTTTGGGATGCAGCCCATGCAGCTCTCCGTCAAAGCCGTAAAAGAAAAAGAAAAAAAAGGACTGCTGTTTGCAGCTGCTCCGGTCCTCGTCACAAAAATATGCAGAGAAATACTATGCAACATACAGTACTACAATGTATTGCATTGCGGCCAACACGATGAAATCCAACACGGGGAAACACGAAGTAACCTGAAACAGCAGCGATTTGTGACTTGAACCCAACCTATTGTATCGCTTCTAATGTCACAATATATGTCGCTGAAATATTACAACATAATGTATTGTAACACGAGGAATTGTAAGAATGTTAATGTATTAAACTGTAAAACAAACTGTAAACTGAAAAGTTTTTCACTGAAATGCTAGTTTGTGTTAGCTGAAAAAAAAAAAAAATATATATCAATGTTCCAGCACAGTAAATGTCACAATGCTCTCAATGTGTTTGTGGACGCATCTCTATAAATAATACAGAGGTTTGTGGCCTGTGTAGCCAGCAACAGAGGCCAATAAAAGGGCTTCAGCAACTGAACAAGCTAATCGGAGAGCAGCTAGCTAGTAGTAGGACTAGCAGTGGAATCGAAAGAAAAATGTAAATTAAAGAGACAGTGTGAAGTTGAAGGAGGCCAACAAATCTTCATGAAATATTTTCTATCCATCTTCTGTAACTCTCGTGTTCGGCTTTTCTCTCATCTAAACGTATATATAGGTATACTTTCCATATTCTAAGAAAATCTGGAATCCACTACGGCGATTGTTACACAATTAAAATCCTTGTGACTTAAATGTCAAACGACGATTAAATCGCTTCCGTCATTGCAACTTGGTTTCGTCTATATACACAATGAAGAAGAACTTTTCAGCTGCCGCTTTGACCGTCTAAACACTTCTTCTACATTCAGTCTTCTGTGTCCTGCTGTTGTTATTTCAGACCTGTCTGAACCAGCTGTGGTGACATTGAACACGCGGTGGTCTAACGCTTATGTTGAAGCCTGCTAAAAACAGAAATATAGCATAACAGATTTATTTATGTATTTTTTTTTCATCCTTGTCGAGACATAGGGGGTAACGACATGATATCCTCTTGAGTAAGGCCACTGTGTGCTACAAAGCTGGACTTTTAAGCTATTAGCTGATGTCAATCTGATTAAGCCCGACCCACTTTTTTCTGATCTCACGGAAATGAGAAGGGTGTTTTTTTTTAAACTAAAACTGTCCTCATCCACAGTTCCGATCAAATGTATTTAAATTGCTAAAGTACTGTAACCCTTGTGAGCAGATACGTGTCGGTTTTACATAATAAAAAAAAGATTGTTACATTTTAATAATTCCGTAAGCTCCTCAACATAAGGGGTACTTATGAGCCTTTTAGTGAAACATTATAATCACTTAGTTTCACTAAAAGGCTCATAAGTACCCCTAACAACGGCGTATTTCACTCAACGTAACTTCCCTGTAACCTACGAGACTGTTGGAGTCTAACGGTAACAGTAAGAGCATTGTCTGATCAGTATTGGTGTCTCACACTGCGAAGCAGGAACCAGAGTTTTTTGTTTTGTTTTTTTGGGTGTTTCGAGGTCCTGCGATTTCATTGGTCCTCAGACTCATCTGAAAGCACGTCAGATGACACACGCGGAAGGAGACGGTCAGTTACATACCATGTACCTTATGGTGCGAGCAAGAATCAGGTCAAAGTAGGTAATTTTTCAATTTATGAGGTTAATGAGAACCCAAAACGTCTGTTTTCACTGATATTGTAGAGATACTTTTTCTACTAAGTCTAATTTCTTATGCCTGTGGACTACGCTCGTTTATCTGTACATATTTTCCACAAAAACAGAAAACGGACTGTATGGTCATATGTGTGATGTTGAACATGCACATCCCCAACTTGGGGAGGCAGATAAAAGACTCTCATAAGATCCATGCGTCACCCAGCAGGACAGCCCTCGGAGTAGCACAGCCAGTTGCTCCATGTGCCAAACATGAATTAGTACCTGCATTACAACAAAGTGCTCTGTTCATTTGAAAAACAAAGCCCATCCTTTACCCAGAAAGCCCCTCTCGCAGCTGAATAATTACCCAGTTTGCTGTTGCGGCAAAACGGATATCACCAGATATACAGAACATATAATGTGAAAATGCTGCTTTTTGCCTGTTGAACTGCATTATGTATTTATTATTTGCAATTATGTACACAACTGCTTCTACAAAGAGACGGTCCATTTTCCTGTTAAATTCCCATTCGTCCTTATTTCATGCAGCTACATGCACTGTCATACACGCACACGCAACACACACACGCACTTTATTATCATGCGTATGAATATGTATGAGCACAAACAAAAAAGTTAATGTCCAACTACACTTGTGACGGAGTTGAGTAACGTCCCCGCTTGAGTCCTTTGCTGCAGATATGAGTGTGTGTGTTGATTTATTCATGCAACGATCTTCTAAGTTTTTGTTTGTAGAAAAAATTACACCAACCCAAAGGGAAATGTGATGCGCTACTTTTAGACCATTCATGTAAAAGTTGTGGGCCTAAAAAAGAAAATAGAAGTCAAGAAATAAAAAAGAAAACTGAAAAAGAAAAAAACTGCTTCAACGCTTGATTGAGGTGGAAAAGTTACGCTGAGCAAATAAATCATAACGTAGATCTATAATCTTGAGGAACTTCTAATATTTGCATACCTAGTAGTAGTGGATATAAAAGCACATTTAATTAGCTTCCTTTCAGTAATTCAGTGTGAATTCATATGTGCGAAATTTGGATGGAAACTTAATTGTCTTTTGTGATGTCACCACAAGGAATCACCAAAAGTCACATTTTCAAATCCTACACTAAAAGGCCTTAAAAGAAAAGTAGTTTGTAGTTTTCCCCTTAATGAGTTTCCCTTCGACATGTCAACAACAATTATAAAACTAACAAATGTAGTTGATAGTCTGGCTTATTATCAGATCCTGTTGATGCAATAATTGGAGTGTGTGAGGGACCGGCAACCAACCAAATCACACCATCTCTTTGTCACATCACACGTTTTGTTTTCACCTGTGAAACTGTTCTTCCGTTGATGATTTATTTGATATCATTAGGAACTCGTCTTCCTCCTCTTCGGTGTAGTTTTGTGCACAAGATTTGACTCTTACACCATTGCACTAGTTTTAAGTCAAATGATTTAAATATAAACAATTCACATTTTGCAGCAGAGGTTGGGATAGCTTATAGGAGACTCTCAACTAAACAATTTAAATCACTGATTGAATGTAGGACACAAAGTGTACAGTACGTCTCACTTTGTATAAGAAATCAAAAGTGTGTTATGTTACCATGTCTCAATATAACAGATGACTCCTGTGCTAACTTTACTCCCTCCCAGATTGATCAGCTCGTTGATAGTGCTACTGGCTCACTGAGAGTGACACTGGACTCGATAGCCCCTCTAAAAAAGAGGATCATTAAGCAAAGGAGGCTCGCTCCATGGTACAACCCTCAGACCCGCATATTGAAGCAAGCATCACGGAAGCTTGAGGGCATATGGCGCTCCAACGGTCTGGTGGAGTCCCGGTTGGTTTGGCGGGATAGTCTGAGAACATATAAGAAGGCCCTCCGTAATGCCAGAGGAGCCTACTACTCATCACTAATAGAGAAAAACAAGAGCAACCCTAGGTTTCTCTTTAGCACTGTGGCCAGGCTGGCTGAGAGTCATAGCTCGGTGGATCCGTGTATTCCTATAGACCTCAGTAGTAATGACTTTATGAACTTCTTCAATGATAAGATTATGGCCATTAGAGACAGGATCGGTGATCTCCTGCCCTCGACTACTGCCGGTCCATCCTCAGGTGGGATGGCCATGGAGGAGGCTGTGGGCCCTGCTGTGCGTCTGGATGGATTTTTTACCATCAGGTACAGCATTAAGCTGGTTTAAGTCGTATTTATCAGATAGATCTCAGTTTGTATTTGTAAACGATGAGGCCTCGATGACCACTGCCGTTCGTCATGGAGTTCCACAAGGTTCTGTGCTTGGACCAATTTTATTCACCTTATATATGCTTCCCTTAGGCAATATTATCAGAAAACACTCCATAAACTTTCACTGTTATGCCGATGATACTCAACTATATCTGTCAATCAAGCCAGATGAAATCCACCAGGTCACTAAACTTCAAGCGTGTCTTAAAGACATCAAAACCTGGATGACCTGCAACTTCCTGTTGCTGAACTCTGACAAGACTGAAGTTATTCTACTCGGCCCAGAACACCTCAGAAATCAACTATCTGACGATATGGTTTCCCTGGATGGCATCGCTCTGGCATCCACCACCACCGTAAGGAATCTCAGAGTTATTTTTGACCAGGACCTATCCTTTGGCTCCCACGTGAAACAGATCTCAAGGACTGCCTTTTTTCACCTACGGAACATCTCAAAGATCCGGCACATCCTGTCTCAAAGTGATGCAGAAACATTGATCCACGCATTTGTTACTTCAAGACTGGATTACTGTAACTCCGTATTATCAGGCTGCTCCGGAAAGTCCCTTGGGTCTCTCCAGCTGATCCAGAATGCTGCAGCTCGTGTACTAACAAGGACTCGGAAGAGAGATCACATTACTCCTGTATTAGCTGCTCTCCACTGGCTTCCTGTAAGATCGAGAATCATATTTAAAATCCTCCTCCTCACCTATAAAGCCTTAGCTGGTGATGCACCATCATATCTTAAAGAGCTTATAGTGCCATATCACCCCACTAGAGCGTTACGCTCACTGAATGCAGGGTTACTTGTGGTTCCCAGAGTCTTAAAAAGTAGGTTGGGGGCTAGAGCTTTCAGTTATCGTGCTCCTCTTCTGTGGAATCAGCTTCCACTTTCAGTCCGGGGGGAAGACACAGTCACCTCATTTAAGAGTAGACTTAAGACTTTCCTCTTTGATAGCGCTTATACTTAGGGCTGTTTCAGGCTTATAGTTAGGGCTGGCTCAGGTTTGCCCTGGTCCAGCCCCTAGATATGCTGCTATAGGCCTAGACTGCTGGGGGACATCTTAGGATACACTGAGCTCCTCTTCTCTTCCTCTTTCGCTCCTCTTCTCTTCCTCTTTCACTCCTCCTCTCCTCTTCTTTCTCTCCATCTGGATAAACTATTGTCTCTTCAATGCACATTACTAACTCTACTTTCTTTTTCCATCGATTCATGGCTGCCTGGAACCGGTCCTGCCCCGGGTCCTTCCCCGGGTCCTGCCCCGGGTCCTGCCGCCCCCCCACCCACCCCTCCTGCCATGGATCCATGGCTGCCTGGAACCGGTCCTGCCTGCTGCCATGGCCCTGCTGATGGAACCGGCCTGGAACCGGTCCTGCCTGCTGCCATGGCCCTTCTGATGCCCCCCTCCTCTCTACCGCCTTCTGCTTCATGGATTATCAGGATCATGGACCATGCCTAATACTCATTATATGAATAATTTCTGTCATATTCATTGAATGTGCTGTAACTACGCTATTCATTCTGGCCACATGACATCTATTGCTTCTGTCCATCCGGGGAGAGGGATCCTCCTCTGTTGCTCTCCCTCAGGTTTCTTCCCTTTTTTTCCCTGTGAAAGGGTTTTTACTATCTTTCTAGGGGAGTTTTTCCTGATCCGATGTGAGGTCCCGGGACAGGGATGTTATGTGTACAGATTGTAAAGCCCTCCGAGGCAAACTTGTATTTGTGATGTTGGGCTATATAAAATAAACTGAATTGAATTGAATTGTTATGAGCCGCTGACTCTGCTGTAGTGGATGGCGTTCAATCCGTGTCGTAATGCGACAAGAAGCTGCCTTCCAGTGAAGTCGGACATCTTCGAGCGATTTGTATAAGAATTGCGTTTGAGCGAGGGGCCACGTGTTGAAATCAAACCTTCCCAAAGTAAATTAATCAAGCCGAGGTCACGTGAAAGCAAAAGTGTTTCACTCCATCGAGCCGTCCTGTTTTGCTCTGGTTCAAAATGAGGCTGAACTTTTCTACGGATGTCAGGTTTTGTTTGACAACGACAACAACGGCCGAATGGGGCCTAACAAAGACTACGCAAGGCTCGTTTTTTTTCAGCTGTGAAGCGGCCTTTGTTCATTTGTGGCCCTGAGCGGGTGGTTAAGAGGAGTCAGCAGTTGATCACGGTATAAAACTGTCAATCAAATTGTTTCTCAAAAAGTGAGAATCGACTAAGAGGGGTCCCGTTGTTTATTGCTATCAGCAAATTACCACAGTTAATTGCTAAACTAAGCTGGTTGCCATGGTAAATACCATGCAACCTATTTTTAGGATACGAGCACAAACAACTTGACATATGCAGCGCATCTTCTGTAATTCCTCCTGAAACGTGCATGGAAATAATGTCACAGTATGATGAACAGTTGGATCCATATGATGTTTAAACCTGCAATGACTTGCTCAAGTCTGCAAAACTAGAAGGAAAGACAAAATAAATCTTCACACATATGGGCTGACTGCCACTTACTTTGTGGTGTTTATGTTTAAGGATCAGAAGCTGTCAGTACTTTCTCTGCAGTTTGTATTCATCGCTTTACTTCCACACAAAAATAAAAACAAATCCTGGATTTACAGGAGAACATCTGTCAGGCAGTGTGAAAAAACAACAACGGCGTGACAAACACATTCTTTTAAAAATTTCTTTCTGATTTAATTTCTCTTCTATCACATTTTGGTGCGAAATATTCAGCGGAGCGTAATATATACGAACGACATCAAGTACTTTTCTTTTGACAGAATCAGAAATGAAAGCGTCGGTACAAACTGATACTACCAGGTAAAGACAGGAAGTTGAACAAATTCAAGATGAACAAAAGTGCCCACTACTACTACTAAAAAAAAAAAAGATTTCATCTCTTCACGGCCGCCAGATAACTTTTATCTGACGAGAGTAGCAGAGCAGAGATCTGTGTGAGAGTGGGAGGAGCAGCGAGAGTAAAATATATGAAATATTGTTGATTTCTTTCTCTTGTGAGCTACTGCAACACAAACAGAGATGGAGAGTAACTAGTTACATTTATTGAAGTACTGTACCATTCTCTGCTTCGTTATACTTTTACTACACTACAACTATTGTACTTTTAACTCTACATTTGTTTTACAAAATATAACAATCAACGATGATACTATTAATGTATAAGACCAGTGGTGGAAAAGTAAACAATACATTTTCTTTAGGTAC
Source organism: Myoxocephalus aenaeus (assembly GCA_038501785.1). Lineage (NCBI taxonomy): Eukaryota > Metazoa > Chordata > Actinopteri > Perciformes > Cottidae > Myoxocephalus > Myoxocephalus aenaeus. The sequence goes on from JBAMJR010000379.1 coordinate 7,092,792, forward strand.
AATGGTAATTTTGTGTTGCAAGGACTCAAATATTTGCTCATATTGCTGGTAATACTTTAGTACTTTAGAAGTTTGAGTGCAGGAGCTTTGTTTTTACAGTGAGGTATTGTTAGCTTTTACTTCAGTAAATTATCTGAGTACTTGTATCTCCACTGAATAAGACTGCATTAACTCCTAGGGGGTAAATGCACACGCTACTCAGCAGTGTATAAAGTAACATCAGCCACACATTTAACTGTAGTATTACAATTATGTACAAATAAAAGCATAAATAATTATGATACCATGCTATCAAACACATTATTCTGAAAACGGGCTATTCTGCTTCAAGCATTAAAGTACATTTTGATGCTACTACTTTTGTACTTTCACTTAAAATCATATTTCAAATGACTTTTAGTTTAAAAAAAAAAAAAAAAAAAACACAAAGCAGTGAAAAATGTTGATTGTTAAAATGCAATTGAATTGAATGTGTGGTCCTCCATATAAAAAGAGCAGAGAAGTGAGCTGGTTCATAATTGTTTGCACATTTGGGACGTTTGGGACGTTTTTTCCATCAACACTGTTCCAACGTTTCTCTATCTACGTCTTCGACTCTGCTCCTCTGGCTTTGTGGGCGCATGACACAAGGCCGCGGTGCGTTTCTCATGAATTTTTGAGTGGGTTTCACGCCGTACGGTTAGATCTCGAGCTGCGAAGGTGTCAAGGTGAGAAGACCCGATTAGCACGTTGCACCCAAGCGTTACATCACAGATCTGATGAACTCACGCCGACACGCTGTTTTAAACGAGGATGAACGAGAAAAATAACGACATGATGGGTGTGTGTGTGTGTGTGTGTGTGTGTGTGTGTGTGGAGGGGTAAGTATGCTCACCAATGCAGGAGCTGCCATCGAGCAGGTAGGAGCCATTGTCATGGAAACCACTCCTGCATTCACAGTGGTACCAGCCGGGCAGGTTGACACAGCGGGAGTGGTTGTGGCACTCAATCAGGCCCTCTGCGCACTCGTCGATATCTGAGGACACACACACACACACACACACACACACACACACACACACACAGTAGCATTAGTCAAAATTATTTTCAGGCAAAGAAACCTAACCCTGAAACTTTCCCCCCGTGTTCTTTGATCTGTGCTGGTTACAGCAGTGGCGGTTGATCCAATCAGAGCAAACCGCCACCCGAGCAGCAGCGGCCCACATTAAGACAGCCGACGTCTCTGCAGCCATGTCTGCCACAGCGGGGATCAAAGTCTTTTTTGGAAATCACATTATTTGGCAGCAGAGATGTTTCCTTCCTGCACTTCACCATTCCTTCCTTGCTTTGTTTTCTGGCGTGCGGCGTACGTGCGTATGCATGCGGCGTTACAGTCTTTATCCTCCTCCTCGGGGGAGTAGATGTCTCTCTCATCCAATATGTGTGGTGGTGGGCTCCACTCCTCATCAGTAGACTCCTCAAGACCCGACCCGTGGGTTAGAGCGCGACCTTCAGTCGCAACTTCAATCACCCCAAACGCGAACCGTATAGCGAACAGGAAGCGGCGGCTGGGGACTGCTCCTTACGTTTTATGTCTGTGTGTTTCTCATGCGCCCGCTGAAGGTGGGACATTTCACAGCAAATCAGCAAGACAAAGTGCAGTTGTGTGAAGCCTGACCGGCAAGCATTGATCATATTATGTAACGGATGCCAAGAGGGTTTGCATAAGTGTGCGAGGGTTGTAGAGTTTCGTCAGTACAGAGGAGTGAAGTAGTTTCTTAAAGCAGTGCAACCAATGATACAAGGCCTCCTCATAAATACATCTGAGTCTTAGGCAGATTCAGGGAGGATAAAGGCATATTGGAGATTTTTTTTTTTTTAAATGTCAAATATTTCGCTCATTCAATTTGCCTTGATGTTGAAGTATGTGGCGTCAACAGAACTACAGTTTCTCCATCCATAAAATACAAAGAAACCATTTGAGCTTGTGCCGTTAACATTGTCCTGTTCCAGCTTTGATGTCAAAGTCACAGTTGATACCTTTGGCCCCGTCTTAAGATCACACGTACACACACACACACCTAAAAGAGTCGTGTGTGTTGGGTCTGTGTCGTGAGCCTGGTGTGCTGTTGGTAATAAGACGTGACATCAGTCGGGGGTCAGAGATCGGGTCAGAGCGACACCAAAAGATTCCTTCTCTGACGTCTCACTGAAACAAACCAAGATTAGAGGATATTGGCGGCTGAGGGCAGCGAACGAAAAAAAGAAAGGAGTGGACACAAAACCAGATACACCAGTGAGAAAAGAAAAGCGCAGCATGATCGTGATCATATAGTGTTTTTGAAAGTTTACCGATTTCATCAAATTTATATAAAAATAGGATAAAGGGGTTCAGAGAGGTAGGTGGAGAATAAAAACATGGACAGCATCTTAAAAAAAGATGGCACAATGATTCCATCAAAATAAATAAATATTTGTTCATTTTTAATTTGCTGCCATAGAAACATTCTACTTCCACATGTTTTGAGACTCCCAATCCTGCACCTTCAGTCTGGAGTCTCATGCTAAACACTTTCCCGTTTTGCAAGAACAAATGAAGGTTCATTTTCCTTGTTGAGAGCTTTGTAAGGAAGCCAAGAAAGTAACGCCCAGTTGGAACATCTACATTTCACAAACAACAGCGTCTGAGCCGCCAGCCTTCCTAATAACAATAATTCTGCCCCGCGTCCTACATATCCGTCCATAATTTATGCAACGTGATTCATTCTGACTAAGATGTTTTTCACCACAAAAAAAGATGCTACCATTTTGATTACATTTAGGTATCAGAGGTTCTGCAATTTTTATTTCATCTTCTAAGAGGAATGCTTATTGTGTCTGTAACAACAACAACCACAAAAATAAGATGATCAAGGGATATTCAGACCTGTGATAATCCACTGCACCAATTGCAAATACAAAAATAACTACCAGAACTCCGAATCTCTTTTTTATGGAGCGCTGGTGTTCATCCAAACCCCATTCAACATCCGCAGAGTCATACTGTTATGTTTTATTTAGTTGTAATAAAAGCCCATTTCATGCGCACACAGTCAATAATTCCTGTTGCTCAATAGACCAAAAGCCATTTGTGTGTGTGTGTGTGTGTGTGTGTGTGTGTGTGTGTGTGTGTGTGAACAGCCCTCCATTCTCTTTGTCTGTGGCAGCCAAGTGGACAGGTGACCTTCCTGTAGTATAAAGTACAATATGCTTGAGAGCACACACACACACACACACACACACACACACACACACACACACACACACACACACACACACACACACACACACACACACACAGTGGCGGCCGGCCAATAGAGGGCCATGGGGCCCTTGTTTTAGCTGGTATATCTACATTTTTAGTTGTTTCATTCAGGGGGACTTGTGGCATTACCATTGCTTATGAAATGCCACAGGGGTATAATCCAACATCCCTGAACAAACGCAAGCCATGCTTACTTTCACGCTCACACACACACACACACACACACACACACACACACACACACACACACACACACACACACACACACACACACACTTCTCCTTCTTTACTTACAGGCAATACAATCTAAACGTGAGCACTTTCTGCTTCACTTCTTCCCCATTTGTGGATTTTCCCAACAGACATACAGTACATGAGGACTTCATGACAGCCTGGACTGTGAAGAACTGCAACTTTTAGCTTTCAGAGGAAATGGGAATGAATCCACACACAGTTCAAATAATTCCCGAGCTCTCGGGAGTATCTGCTCGCCTGCCAAGCTTCACATAATTACCCTGATCACGGCCCTACTGACCCACTGAAACAACAGCACGGAAAAAGTCACAAGGGGCATTGGCAGTAATGTGTCAGAGGACAGAAACAACAACAACAACAACAACCACCAAGGTCTGTGTTGAATGCTACCCGATAGTCTGGACCAGTAAAATGTGCATTATATTAACAGCCTGCTGGATCACCGGAGCTGTTAAAGTGACCACAGACCACATGCAAGACTGTAAAACGACTGACATCTTCACTAATTCGAATTCACTAAGTTGCTGCAGCAACTTGATATTGACACAATACAGTATCTCAGAGCGGGAAGGAGATTAGGTGTGTGTGTGTTTTTAAAGGTTGCCATTGCTAGGTATATATTTGGAGGATTTGCAAGTAAAATACAAGTAATCGGTCAAATGACTATGTTTCAGTGTAAAGCCGATCCCAGACGCATGTTCAAATATAATCACAACAACCTGGAGGTCTAAAGATATCTTGCCCTTTTCAAAACAAATCCAGCCGAGGTTTTACCTTGAACATCTTTTTTTACCTGCACATCACCACCTGAGTGCATCATTGATGGTAACTGATGCCATGAAAATAAAACCAAAGCCAATTATTAATATATACTGCAGAAGTATTGTACGTGTAGAATCTCCCATTTACTTTTATTATTATTTGTATTTCTTCTTATTTTGTATTTTACTTACTTTTGTTTGCTTGCTTTACTTTCCTGTTATTTTCTTCCTTACTATTGTAAACTGATTAACATATACACAAACAATGAAAATACTTGTTCTCTGGTCCTTGCATGTCATATTGTCCATACTCATCAATAAAGTATATATATATATAAAAATACAAATAATCTGCCACATCCATTGTCAACCAAAAACACTGTTTAAGACTAGTTTCATCACAATTATATAATAATACATTTGTCAGTGCCAACTGTAGCACAGCAAGCACATAAAAGTCAGAATAAACTTATGGAGGAACGCGTCTCTAAAAATGTTTGGAAGTTATCTAACCGTGGACATCGTTCGCCTCATACTTGGCTCTGGCATATTTGTAGGAAGCATGTTTTGCATCAGGAGTGTCGAGTGTGTTTCCCCATCTCTTCCACTGGAGTCACACAAGTAAAATATCTCTTCACTGCCAGTATAGAGAGGTGGAAACATTCAGCGTACATATTGTGTGTGAGTCAGGCCCGTAGAGATTACCCCCGCAGCCCCCACACCGCGGGGGGGCCTCGTAGGGACAGGGGGCCTCGCGTTTTTTTTTTTACGTTTCACAAAATCGCTCGTAACTATCCTTTAAAACAACGGATTTCAATAATAAACACATCTCCGTGACCGTGCGGGCATGTAGGAGTCGAACGGCGCCATCTAGATCCTTACCAGCCACCTATAAGTAACTTTAAATTCCGTCAACCGTCGGAGATTTTTTTATTTTACATTTCTGGGTCCAGCATTTCCCCTGTCAAATGGACGATCTTTGATCCACATCAGACGGCACATGCGCAGTCTACTGAAGAGAATGCACCCGGGCTGGCTTCTGGGAAATGTAGTTTTCTTATAGAACTTTGACGTTTTTCATTTTTGAACCGATTTACACAGTATTTCCCCTGAAAAGCCTTCAAATGACCTGTGGTTTTCATTGCAAATTCGGGTTCTTTAGGCTCTGTTCTTTCTAACAAGGGGTGTTATTAGTATGTGAGACCTTGGTAAGGGTCTAAAGCACACATTTTGAACATGTCGGAAACCGCTCGAAAAGCATTTTTCTGCCATTCTTAATTAGATCATGCTGGATGTTCATAGTTATGATCAAAATATGTTATAAAAGTTTTTTCTTCACAAGAAAATTCTGAAAAAAATGATATAAAATAATACAAGTATTAGAACTCATTTGTGGTTCATACGACTATTTGAAAACTTAATCTTGAGACGCTCCCCCAGTACCGGGGGAATGGGTCTTCACAGTTTGCTATTTGACAGTTGACAGTTGCCATGTGAATGATGCCTGGTTTGTGTACGTTCCAAACTTCCTTTGGGTAGGTTCAGTGGAATGCAAGAGGTGGCAAGGAGGTTTGGGTTCCTACGCCCACGAGAACTCCTGTCAAAGTCAGACAATGATATGTACCAGTCAGCGAGTGCCCTTGCTGAGCAATACTCTGACGACTTATCCGCGGACTTCCCAGACCAGGTGCTCGCCTTAAGACTGGCTCAATTTATGATTTAGCGAACACGCTAATAATAAAACACAACTCCATACTATCAAGTGTGCCTGATGTAGCCACGGCCATCAAATTATTTCTGACAATACCCGTGACTGTCGCAAGCGCTGAAAGGTCATTTTCCAAGCTAAAACTGATCAAAACATATCTCAGAAGCTCCATGTCACAAGAGAGGCTGTCAGGTCTGGCCATCCTTAGCATAGAGAATAAACGTGCGCGCAGTTTAGATGTAAAGAGCGTGGTTAAAGACTTTGCACACAGATTTGCTAAAAGATGCACACATGTGTATTCAAATGCAAACCTGTAGAAAGTAGCCTACCGGTGTATCGACTATATGTAGGCATATTGATTGGCATATTGATTAATACAATACTCACTGGTGTGAGTATTGTATTAATCTCCACCTGTCCTTTAATGTTGCTAAGAGCTTGATCTTACTCTACACTTAAGTACAGGTGAACGTCTAGTTTGTCAGTTTTGCACTTTGAAGAGCTCAAACAGGCACTTTATACTGCATACTCATCAGAAAAAGAAACACCTTTCCCCTCACTGCTGCTGCTACTGTCTATAATTCACACTAAACCAAACTTGAACCCCCTCAACTCTAACCCAAGCACACATTCTACAGGACAGTGTTTGCATTACATTGACTTATTGACAAAGAAGGAGTACTGCTTGTATTCACAATATGTGGACCGGGAGTTCACAGACAGGTGAGCTGTTCAGTTGTTGATCCTTCGGCGGAAAGCGTTTCATAAAATAAACCCCAAGGATTCGCCCAGCGGGTCAATGAGAAGATGAAAAGATCAGTGAAGAGATGGACTTTATATTTAGATGCTCTTAACCTCCCGCTGAGCTGCAGCGTGCGCCGCAGAGGAGAGTAGTCAGCGGAGCTGCGATGTGTTTTATCACACAGGAAGGAAGACCACCGGAGAGGGAGATGGACGGGGGAGAAGGACGACAGGTGGAGAGACAGGTTGAGAGACAGGGAGATGTCGAGTTAAAACAAGAACCTTCTGTACTTGCTGCCTGAAGAAAGTCATCAAGGAAAACTCCACCAACCCTGACAGCACTTTGAGGATTTAACCTAAATTACACTGTCACAACGTACAATGTACTTTATTTTTTTTACGATCGTGGTATTTGCTTAAACTGTACAGTATATACCAGTTATGTACATGATGCATGTGTCTGTGGGGGAGGGGTTGATCATCGATTGTACATCTGCCTGTAGAGTCTGAGCGCCAACGACTTTCTGTCAATACATAAATTACATTTCATATTTTATAAAAAAACGCATTTAACTTCACATCATGCACCCGTCTGTCCGGACTGAAATAGAAACGCACACAAGGAGTCGGCTCTGACACACGCCGTGCTGTTGATGCTTCACAGAAACGCATTCCAGCACTTTAGCTTCTCTTCAAACTGTGTTTCAACTTCTGCCAGCTTCATTTAGAGAGATTGCTTTCAGACAGACATCTCAAAAGCAACTACCAATCAGCCCTTTTAAGACATTCAAAGCGAGTTTTCAGCGGAAGCGAGCACATGTACATTTTCTCCAAATTGCCTATCCATTTCTATTTTGACCTGAAAGATATGTTCTCTCGCCACATGTTAAGGAGTGACGTGGTTTTATGTTGCCCAGATGAAAGTGTACGGAGAGTAGAAATCAAACCCGGTTCTTCTGTAAATGAGATGTACACATAGAGGGACATAGTTTGACACCCAGGGGCAGACACAGATGTAGACACAGAGAGACAAGATGGATTTTGCGCGGCATCACATCTGCAGCAGCCTCACATCTGCAGCCGCCTCGGGCAGCAGCCAGAGGGCCACGGGGAGGAGCCTCATTAGCGGGATGATGAGTCCATATTTGACTTCCTACGTGGGGGAGGAGAGCTGCTCACTTTTTTTTTTCTTTCTTCTTTGCATAATCTTTTTCCTCCCCTCAACCCCTCTGAAAAAAGGGTTCAAAGAGAAGCAACAAAATCATTTTGCAGATGCAATGTAGAAATCTTTTCATCCAATCCTGCATTTAGTTAGTCATCAATATTCAATTTACATGCACACATGTGAGGTCGGTGCCAAGCAGCAAGGGCGAAACGTCACACACACACACACACACACACACACACACACACACACACACACACACACACACACACACACACACACACACACACACACTGTTGTCTCCAGTTCAGTTACTTAAAAGGTACATCTGCAAAATTTAGACGTAAACACAAGCAAACATCTAACCAGCTCCATCTGTAAAGCCTCTAACTTCTAAAACTTCTATTTCCAGAAAGCGCTTGGTCTTCATTGCTATGAGAATTACCAGCAACTGTGACAGCAATGAAGTAATATTACATTTGTCATTATTTCAATAGGGTGCACAATGTAAAGGGCAATCATTTAAGACGGAGAAGAAGAAAAACAATTACACATTTTAAAGATCTAAGAAAGTATCACTGCAGAAAGTAACATCCATAATATCAATGGAATGAGTAATATATGACGCTCCCTGATGACAAACTCGTCTGCGATGCAGATAGGACATGTATCCCAGGGGGACTACAGCAAACACATTTGCACTATGTTCCTCTGCACTACACAGGCACAGACGTTATTAGGACAGACAAGAATACCTGCATGCGGAGTAATTTATGTCTCCAATAATGTGCATATGTAAGCGTTACCTGTTTTTTTTTTAAAGGGAAACCATGGCAACATGCTTTGAATAGCTGACCTATAAGTGTGGTGCTCCATGAGAGCTGGTTGATCACCACTGTAAAACGAGACCGCAGAGATAGAAGCCTTAATAACAGAACAGAGGTGAGGAGAGGAGAGGAGAGACGGAGAAGCAAAATGAGAGGAAAACAGGGAGTAAGATAGAGGATGAATGAGCAGAGAAAGAGGGAGAGGAGGAACGACAAAGACAGGAAGCAGTGAGGGGAAGGATAAAGGGGAAGTGGAGAGAAAAGGGAAAGACAACAGAGGAGAGGAGGGAAAGGGCCGAGAAGAGAAGGAGATGAGGAAAGGATGGAAGGGAGAAGAAATCCTCTATGAGAGGATAGAGAGGAGAAGAAGAGAGAAACACAGAAAGGCGGAGAGAAGACGATAAGCGAGGAAAGAGAGGAAGGGGGAGAAAAGCAGGAGAGGAGAGTAAGAGATTGGAAAGAAAAGAGCACATGAGAAGATAGTAAAACATGGAGAAGGCAGGAAGGAGGGAAAGAGTAGAAGGAAATGTTTATAGAAGAAAGAGGGAAAGGAGCGGAAAAGAAGAGGAGAGAGGAGATTACATAGAAAGAGTAAGGCAGGAAGGAGGAGAGGAGAACAAAGGAAAGGAAGAAAGAGAGGTAAGGGGGAGAGGAAGAAAGAGAGGGAAGGGGGAGAGGAAGGGAAAATGAAGAGGAGAACCGAGGAAGGAGAAAGGAGTGCAGCGAAGAATTAGCTGTCCTTTTCTACAGCCCTCCTGGGTCCAATTTAAACACAGGGCTTTAGAGATGAAGGGTGAAAGTGTGTGTGTGTGTGTGTGTGTGTGTGTGTGTGTGTGTGTGTGTGTGTGTGTGTGTGTGTGTGTGTGTGTGTGTGTGTGTGTGTGTGTGTGTGTGTGCGCGCGTTTGTGTATGGGAGACTGTGTGTGTGACCGACCTAATTCCCATTCTTTTTGAAGTCACTATGAAGCTCGATAAAAACAACATGATGCTCCAGCTGAGTGTTAATCAGGGGGGGAGACACCTGAACAAGCCGAACGGGTGAGGGGCCAGGTGGGGGCCTCGGGTCTCACCTGTCTCACAGCGGCGTCCTGTAAATCCAGAGGGACAGACACACGTGTTGGGAGACACACAGGTCCCGCCGCTCCTGCATCCCTCCTCACAGAAAGCTAGAAAGAGGAAGAGGAAGATATCTTAGTTCAGTTTGTCTTCATATCCTGGATATCACAGCAGCACAACAATATTATTATTTTAAACATGGTGTTTTTATGTGTTTTTGTGTGTGTGTAGATGTGGAGTGCCATGGCGCCAGCTGATAAAATATTATACCAAGATCTGAAATGGCAATATTGTGCACCTATGAAGAGGCACCTCACTATTACACAGCCAGGATCTGTCAGACCGTACCTGCCCTCCTCAGATTCATTTTACTGAACTGAAAGTGTCTGATGTGAATTTCTATTTTATCAGAGTGGTTATCATCTCGACAAAACAGCTTCTCCACGTGGGCGTTAAAGTATCAGAGTTAAGTGCTGGAGATGAAACGCAAGACTGGCGATTGGTATTTAACACTGGACTTATAAATATGTTAAAATGAATAATTGATCGAGTGACTATGTTTAATGTGAAGGGGCCCACTTGGAGTAGACACCCACAGTGCGCTTCCTGTCCAGCACCAAACAGCACAAAGAGTTAACACCTCGTGGGCGAAAAGGAAACGGCAAGATATTCTCTCACTCTCTCTCCAAGTGTAATTTGCTCAATTCGAAACCCAGAGTATTAATACAGCATCATACTAATGTGCTATGTAAAGATAGAGAGGGATACCTGGATATTCACTCGCTCAGCCGTCGCTGTGTGAAGGCAATACCTCGGTCATGCTCAAGATTTTTTTTTTTTTTACAATTTATAAATCCACGCAAATATTTAATGAGCTAAATAAATTAGCTTTCTCTTGAAGAATCACTTACATCAAAAGCTGGTGGCTTAAATGCACTGTTCGCCTTTTTATCAGTTACAAACTGAACAAACTGAACAAATCTCACAAGTGTTGGCTTTATTATATCAACGACATTATTCAAATAGACCATGTGGTTGCAGAGATATACTCTTTTTAGTTTGGGTATGGACACCTCCTACGTTGGACTTATTTGCAGCTGAAAATTTGTTAATTCAACAGTTTGAGACATATCAAATATTTTTTTCTTTTTTCTTTTTCTATTGGAAATGCTGATTTAAATTGACTGCTGTGAAGCTGCTTCTCCTGCTAAACTGAACTGACTTGTTCTTTATTGGGTTTATTCTAATTGAGCTGGGTTGTACTGGACAGCACACGGATGAAGCAGATTTAATGTAGATATTTAAGTTCGGCTCCAAGGTAAATGGATTGCTTCTATAGAGCACATTTATTCTGAGAAGAGTGCAAGCACTTTACAAAGCCACACATTCAACCACACACACACACACCCACACCCACACCCAGACACTTCTGGCAGAGCTACCATGCAATGAGCTCACCCCAGGAACACTTCTGAAGTTCAGTGTCAAGGACTACCTGCTCCACCACCTGAGCTGCTGTTGTGCTCTGCTCAAAAATAAATGGGATAGAATCAGAGTGTGCATGGACTCGCTGCCTCACATTTCCTCTTCTCTGTATTCTCTGTGCCTGGTGTTGCTGGTGAGGCTGTGGCACCATGGATACAACAAAAAATATATAAATACAAGTACTTTCACTACTAAATGATCCACATCGAGTCCCCTGTGTTGCAAAGCCAGGTTTCTACAGTAGCCCAGGGCGGACAAACCAAACACTGGCTCTAGTGTGAGACGTTTGTGTTTTTACATTACCATTCAAAGCCAATATTTAAGGAAATATAATCAGATTTTAGAAATAAAGCCAATGCAGGAGTGCCAACAACTGCAGATCCTCAAATGACCACTTGAGTCAATCCCCATAGATCCCCCACGTTAAAATGCTCAACTTTACAGCAGAAATACATATCAAGGCTTACAATTAGCCAGAATTGGGTAGCTTGCAATCTGCAACCACTGCTTTAAATAAACCCGTGTTGACAGCCGATGGGGTGCAAATCATCGTCTCAGTTGTTGAAATCATCCACACCTGGTTTAGACCTCGTCCTTAAAGTGTCGAGTCATAACAGAACGGGCTATTCTTATACACTGTTCACAGCTATACCTATATGCAACAATATAAATGTATCTATAATGTAAAACACATGGTAAATCTGAGCCTGGACCTGTGAAGTAGTATAAAGAACGAGAAGGTCTGCATATGGGGGAGGGTCTAAAAAGCCAGACCTACACCCAAGAGACCTGTTCCTGTCTATTATTCTATCTTATTAGGAGCTAAGTAACACCACTTTGGTAGTTGTTTTAACCCAAACCGTGATCTTTTCCTCTACCCAAGCGAGTTACAGGACAAAAGCGAGTTAAAACCTAAGCGAGTTACAGGACAAAAGCCTTCAGTCCATAAATAGAGCTCAAACCTGGCCTAACCCTGGATAATAACTTCATCTAAATTCATGATTGTTAACTCTGACAGGCCATTATTGCTCTGTGCACCACCAGTCAGATTGAAATACAATTAGCTTATAACATGCATCGTGTTATTGACCAGCAACAGCGCTACCTGCATCTTTCATGAGGTGACATTTCACATGTCTATTTTGCAGTTGTTGTTGTTTTATTCAAACAATCTTATCAATGTGCGTGTGCATGTGTACATGTAAGAGCGTGTGTGCACAACTGTTTCCGCGCCTTTTGTTGGAAGCAGGATGGCGGTGCAAATGACTGTAATTTGTTCCGTTGAGTGCACAGGGTGTGATGCATCAACATCGCCGAGACAAACGCACAAAGAAAGAAGGGGAAGGCTGAGGAGAGCTGGCGGACGAATTTACTCAACGGGAAACAAAAGGAAGAGCGAGTGCAGTGAGAGACGCTAGTTACTCAGTGCTTAAAGCGAGGAGGATTAAACCCCCCCTAAAAAGAGGGCAGACTTAATTGAGCAAGTTCATTAAAGAGAAATTACTTGAGTATTTCTAGGCCTAATTAATGACATGATTTGAAAGATGAGCCTTAATGGGCTGAAACATTTATTTATAGCCACATGCATAGTGAGTGTAATATATGTTCGGCAGCTTGCCTCCCTTTAGTTTATAAAACCAAAAGAAACACAATTTATCCGCGAAAATCATCACTGGTGTTTAGGGGAAGAAGAAAAAAGGGCTTATTATTTACACAAATGCATAAGTGCAATAAATAATAACAGAGTTCCTTGCCAGAAGCTATTGGAGCTATTAATTTGACTGGTTCCATCATTTAAGAAGTTCTATCAGGCCCTCATTAGGAGCCTGATTGCCTCTGTACTAATAAACCGCACACGTAAAAATGAATTACACTTACATTGACTCAATCCATCTCCAGCTCTAATTATCATTTCAGCACCATCAGCATTATGCCGCCTGTCTGTTGAACTAATGAGCAAAGAAGGGGGAGCTTTTCTGGCGGGGAGGTAAATGCTTTTTAAGACCCACATTTTTCCAATCAAAGCTACAATGATTTTCTTGCCCAGAGACAACCCCCAATTTGCCTCCAGTATTTCATTCTTTTCCAAGTGAAAAGAAAATATCCATTGGCATATAAAAGAAATCAAGTTTATCATAATATCGTAATAATAATGCGGTCAAATTCGATTAAAATGAGCTCAGATTAAAATGTACTTTTAGATAAGACGCATGTAAACGTCGGTCAATCATGTTCGATGTATTGTATTATAGATGTTTTAAATATCCCACAACTTTAAGTTCAAATGGATGTTTACTAATCACACGTCTGCACCCGATTGCGATAGTTTGAAAATGGCGACAAGAATATTTTCCCATTACATAGATCATCTTGTTTTACATGCATTTCTGTCACAAATGTAAGTTTAATGTAAAACAAAAAGAAGAAAAAAAATAATACATATATACAGTATATATATATATATATATATATATATATATATATATATATATATATATATACAGTATATATATATATATATATATATATATATATATATATATATATATACAGTATATATATATATACAGTATATATATATATATGCTCTCCGAGAGGAGAACTTCTTGTTTTCAGCGGTAGTGTTTTCTTTTCCTCCTATAATTAGAAAGTGTGATACTGTGATGCCTTTCCATTCCCGAATAAGATTGAGAAGAGAATAAAAAATGTGGCGCCGCTGTTCAACAATCGCAGTGGGGAGCATCCCATATCGCTGAAGTGGAGTGGTAATTCACATCCTATACAGTAGAAGAAGAAAAAACTCAGGAAGATGAACAGTGCAGCTACAATGTATGCCGTTCCATTTCCTTCTCCTGTGGTTCCAGAAATGGATTTTTCTATGTATCCTCAAAATCTGATTTTTTTTGTGTTTACCATTGATGCAGCAGATCGGTATCATGCTCCATTGTTGCTGGACATATCTCAAGCCTCCACAAACTCTCCCCACTGACATACACATAGCATCTCACCAACACCTCAGCTTCTTCCTCCCTTCTTTGTGTGCCTTTGCATGAACTTTTGATCACAATTATTTTTTCCCCCTATTTCTCCTCTCTCTGGCTCCTGCCTCCGCTCCCCCTCCACATCCCATTACCAGACATGTGGCTGGGAGGAGGGAGGAGACTGCCCTCCCTCTTGTAAATCCTGTGACCTCCAGCTAAACTATTTCACTGCTTAACTGAGCCTGTTGCTGACTCGTGCCTTCCCGAGACATGCTTATATCCACAGATTTGCTATTTGAGTTTCCCATTACAGGCCTAGATTGCTTTCCAGTGGGTGGCGAGAATGGAATCATTCCACTCTGCGCCGTGGCTAACAGCCACATTCACGGTCGTTGGGCATCCAAGGATCCATCTCAGAATTAAGAGCAGGGATATCACAGAGAAAGTCAATGGATATTCAACAAATTCAAGTACATACAAAAAAGTAGGGCAAAAAGCGTATTTATAAAGAACTGACTTAACAATTTGTGTACCGCGGAGCAGCTAAATGTACTGTTTCCAGACAAATTTTTTAACATCAACACTGTGATATGGGTCACTCTGAACCCCAACGGTGGATTAGGAAAATACTTGGGCAACAATCTTTTTGTGTGTGTGAGTTTGTAGCCACACCTTACAGTATTAATTATGCCCTTTAAATAGCAGGAACACACTGCACCATTGACTTTAGCGGCAGTTTAACAGGTTTTGTTGGTCAATGGCTCCGCCACTTTCTGCTGCCTCAAGATAGCAATGCGTCCACAATGAGCCTGACCTCGGCACGCTTTAAAACCAGATGGGTGCAGGTACATTTGCTACGTACACAACACGGTCTGAAAAATAGCCATGCCAGTTGTGCTGCGTGCCACATGTCAGAAAAGGCCCTTAATTACTTTTTTGGAGCTCATTGTTTTGGTTTTATGTTGCATGAATTGAGTGATAGTCGCCCAGATTACGGCAGCACTATAAAAATTAAATGAAATGTCCCACTTGTCCGTTTTGAACAGATGAACATCTGAATGTGTGGGAATTAAATTGCAACCTCTTATGTTTTTATGCATGAAGACAAATTTAGTTTGGTCTTGCATGCCTAATGAGGCATAATGGCAGGACGCCAAAAACATCACACACATCTCCATTCATAATATGAAGTACTGTATATCTACAGTGATCAATCAAGGCCCCTAGTTTTACTATAAATTAACCAAATATTTGTTTATTTAAAGAGCTGCAATTTAAAACAAATGTATAACGTTCCTCTGTGTCTGCTTGATGTTTAAATAAGTGACTATTTGCTCGGAAAAACACACAATAGGGATGCAAGTAATTATTATTATACATAACGCATTAATCTGGCGATTATTCTCAAGATGTATCAATTGGTCAACATGTTTGCAAATAGTGAAAAATGTCCATCCCAGTTTCTCAAAGTCAAAGGTGGTGTCTTTAACTCAAAGATATTCAGTTTAGTATGATATTAAAAACAGAGGAAATCAGGAAATCTCCGCATGTGAGATGCTGAAAACAGCAATTTCTGCCATTTTTGCAAGCAATTGTTTTTCCTGTTGATCGACTTATTGTTGCAGCTCTAAACCTTAATAATGTTCAAATGTGATAATACTAGGTGTCAGGGCTTGTTTTGTAGTTGTATTCGCCCCTTAGTGGGCAAACATTTATCAATACAGCCAATAAATCCGTCTTCCAAAATATTATTATATCAAAAATAGGGCGGGACTCGGACAATACAGTACATAACAGAGGGCTCCTGAACAGATCATCAGTAGTTCTGACAGAGGAACAGAGGGTATGGTGGACTCCTCTCCCACAAACATAATCCTAGAGGGGGAAAAAAGCAAAGAGGACTCCCTATCTGCAGTGTGTGTATAATATCTACCGAGCTTCCCTGCTAATGAATGTACAAGAGCAGGCTTAAATGCAGAAATTCAGCATGCAAGGACGAGCTGAGCGGGGCAGAAACTCAGCGAAGAAAGAATTAACGGCCACCCATTTACTCATACAAATGCCTCACTTTGCTATGCATCAGAGTGGAGGCAGTTCACCCTTGGCTGTGTTCTCTGTTGGGCATTTACTGAACATCACAGATAATGACCGCATTTACAAGACAAAAAAGGACTCGGGGCCAGGCGGTCGGCATGGATTAAAGTCGCGTTAAGGAACATTTTCCAGCCCATAATGTATCTGCAGAGGGTTGAAAGGGTGGTTGATCAATACCGCTGACACGGCAATTAATTTCACCAAGTGCTTTTCGGAGATTTCTCGCTCCAGGACGAACCTCCCCTGCACATTTCAAATTGCTCGAGGATGATGAGTCACCAGCATTGAGGTCCAAGTATAACTTTAAATTACAGAGCAATTACAGGTTACATACTATTATGGTTCTGTATAATGACACTCTTAACTGCTATTAGAGGCCACTCTTAAAATGTACCAGGAACTGCTGCTGGATTACACACACGAATTGCAAGTGGTGTGACACCCGTCAGTCCTCGCCAACGTGGATTTTCATCAAACTAGGCCTGCCAGTGAACTACAGTGACCATAATTCTTCGCACCTATAGCTGTAATGTGTAATCCAGGAGACAGTTTGAAAGGTTGCCTTCGTAAGCAGATGGCAGCCGAAGACTGAGCCAACACTCAGGTGCCATTAGTTCACGTTAGACAGGGAGCATGAAGAACATGAGCAAACTGACAACCACCATTTTTTTCCCCGTGCCGCATTTTCCAGATGTAAAACAGCTGTCTGTGTTTAATGGCCCTCTGAGATTCTTGCTTTCAGTTAAAAATAAATAAATCATATTTCCTTTTTCTAGTCATTTTCTTTTGAACCAGCAGAATGCAACACAAAAAGTTTTGTAACTTGATATCCAGAACCGAACAGCTCTGCTTAATGTCCCTTTAAAATCTGTGGATCTCCATCTCAAAAATTAGACGTATCTCTTAAAGACTTTTTCTATAATCCTATCCAAAACCTCACTTTTATAAATACCCACGAGTAAATAGATGCCTTGAAAGACACAATGCTCGATTTACTATTTGTGTGCATTTTCAATGGTGGAATCACCCAAAATGAAAAAATGTTAATAATAAATCCACCTGCTACTAAACTTGATGAACCAATTGATAATAATCACACAGAGGTAGTGCATGAAAACTAGAATTTGTTTGCATTTTCTTCTGCAGAGTTAATAAATATGGTTACATTTGTACGGCTAAATATGCAAGAGTAATAAAGTATGATACACAAAATGTAAGAAAAACACAAAAATAAAACATGGTCATTTTTGGAGAGGAGATCGTCGAGGATGAATGGGTTTACGTATCACGTTAGTTTCGTTTAAACATGACCACCATCTTTCTCTAACCTCACTCAACTGGTTTTAGTGGCCTAAACCGTATCGAACCGAAAAGCAAAAAAGGTCCACGCCGGAAAACACGGATTTTGCGATTGGGGAGCCTGGTCAGACATTTTTTCGGGGGTTATTTGTCCCACAAAACCAACACATAATGATCACCTGGCTCTGTACCTTTCCTATCCGGCACCAGACAGCCGACAGAGGAAGCTGGTGCCTTGCTGGTGAACACAGTGGAGCATTTACATGAAAAAGATGAAGAGCCAGAGATTTCTCTTGGAGAGGAACGGCGCAGAGCAAAAACAGAGCTGGAGGGAGAGTGATTATTGGACTTTCATTCATTCATCACAAACACAGCTCCGAATGAATTTTAACGTTGTTCTGCGGTCCGCTGGATGTTTAACAAATGCGCCATGAAAACTTGAAAAGAATACATAGAGAATATAGCTAAATTATTATAGGTACATGTATCCATCCATCCATATGGGTGTTGAGTGTAGCTGTGTGTATGTTATAGATGTATCTGTGTTTGAAAATCTTTCCTAGTTGAAGAACAAATAAACTTGAAGTATGTTTGGAAAAGAGTTTGGAGAAGATAAGTTCATGAATAGAATATCCGTTAGGACCCTGTGAATGAATGAATGAATAAATAAAAACAAAAACGCACAAGCCAAAACAGTTCTTAGTTGGGGGAGTTTCTTCTGTTTGGTGTACAAAAACAAATATACTGCTGAATAACAACTAAACAGAAAATGAAAAGAATATAATAAAAACCTCTCACTGCCTCCTTTTCTTTTTTCCTTTTTTGTCGAATGAATCAGTGTGTGGCAAACATTAACTGGCTGTTCACGCCACGTCTGGATGATTTTATCTATTTTCATCTGTGGAAGAGTCGCGGGGGCATGAACCCATCAGCGCAGCGAGAAGGGGAGGAACGGGGACGCCCTTGGCGGCGGGATGTGAGGAGCTTTCATAACCGAGGGTGCTGCTCGGCGCGCGACTCCCTCCACCCGAACCCATTACTGAGACACAGGCAGCTGACGACACCGTTTTCTCCAGCCTCTCCGTCACTGATAAGATGAAGTTTACTGATGAGCGGCGAGATGCAGTGGTGGAAATGAGCCATGCAGCTGGAATCTGGAGCAGAAGTATGCATCCCATCAGGTCATGGGGGGAATTTGATTTGAGGAGGAAGATTGTGTTGAAAGATGCCAAATGTTGATAGGGTGATGTTTTTTTTGTCTCCTTTGGTTTTCCATTATATTAAAGTTTCTACCTACAAGGGACATTTTACTATTTTGTAAAACCATTGCAAACCAGCCATTGCAAACCCGAGCACCGGAGGCCTGATCCCGGGCGACTGCCCCCGACTCCCCCGCTGTGATCAGCAAACCTCCTGTCGCTGCCGTTACACAGGTTAGACCCAGCGCTCCCCCAGCCCGCTGTGACTCCCCCTCTGGGGTTTGTACCAGGGGCGTCTCTAGGATTTTGACACATCTGGGGCTTAGCCCAGAAGAGTGAAGCAGCGAAATTTTTAGACATAGAAACACTCACCACATACCCTACAGGTACCTGCTCTTCTGGACTGAATTGAATTGAGGCATTTCATGGTTACCAGTTAATACCAAATAGGCTAGCAATTTTCACAAACTTCCCTCAATAGCCCAGGCACAAAAATGCCCCATTCATCATGTTGAACATACCAACAGCAACCATTCAGCAACAGTAAACATTGAGATGTTTAATGAACCATGCATCTTGTCATGTACAGTGTTTACATTGTTTTACTTTGTACATTTAATGCTCTTTACATACTCATATGTATTTATTCTTTACATATTCTTTAACATTATTTAACATAACATACTCTTTAACATAATATTTAGACATAAGATGCTAATAATGCTAATAGTGCTCCACCAACACAAACATTTAAGTAGTGGTTCTCAAATGTTTTCTGTAAATAACTTCATTTTGTGACTCCATCTGTGCTTTTATAAATAACAGAATAAAGAAGATTGCAATAACTTAAAGTTTCAAGTAAATCAGATCGCTATCACTTAGAACAATGAAAATAAAGTTATATCTGTGCAAAAAAACCCTAATATTTAGTTACTACTAAATAGCTCATTGTGGAAAACAATAAGCTATTTTTTATTTATTTTTGCCAAACAAAACAGAATGAGTGCAGATATGTGAGCATCAGGTTGCATCAGTATTAGTGGAGCAGTGAGCTGCTTTCCTCTACACATCTTTATAAAACAGGGTTGTAGATTTGATACAATTCATGTTCAACGTTGAGATCTGTTTTCTGTTTTGAGACACTCAGCAGCAGAAAGGACGTCACGGAGACTTCTGGCAAAACGCCAAAAAATAAGCGAACCTGTTAACGGCGTAACCATTTACCCGAAAGTACAGCATTTCTCCATGTATTTATGAATTACTTAGTTTTATGTCCGTGTACTTTGTACTTTTGTAATATGTGAAGCCAGCAGCTCATTGTTGGTACAAGACACGAGCACTTTGTCTCTTTCACCTGGAGCAGGAGAGCTGCTCTGGGTTCAGGAGAGTTGCTCCGGTGTTCCTCTCATGAGAGCTGCTGTTGCCATCTTCACCCTGGGAGCGTTTCAAACGCAGATATAGGTCTGCTTTTCACACGACATATTTTTCGACGCTCTCTGTCCGCTGCTGTGTGTGTGCTCAGTGCTCACCTGTGTGCGCGCGCGTGTTAAGTGTTAATGCGACTATTTAGAGACCGAAATGACAAGCTGTCGTGTGGATGAGATCAATAAAATACGACCGTTTAGTTTGTTTAATAACAGAACAAGGTGTAGACCTGTTCTATAGGAAAGAGAAACTTAAATGACGACTTGTGATCTGGCGCTGTCGAGAAAATTACAGGGGGGCGGGGGGTTTCTTCAGGGGGCGACCCGCTATTATAACGGTGGGGAAACACTGCAAGTGCGCCTGCTGCCTGACGCCGCTGTTTTGGGTGAATGACGTTTTTTTTATTAATATTCGGGGCTAATTAAAAAACATCCGGGGCTTTAGGCTGTGACTGGGAGCTGACTGGGAGCTGACTGGGAGCTGACGAGCGCCGGCTGAGGAGTCCACTGAGGACGAGATGAAGGTGCCTTTTTTTTTAAACAACAAACCATCAAACCGCACGGCCCCGGTTTAGTGTCACAAACACAGATTAGAACATAGCAGTCGCATTTTGTACGGCTCAGCAGCTTGGTTGAAATTTCAGAATTCTTGCCCACTTGTTTGTTAGCAGTTGGCTTCTTTTTTTATAACTGATGACTGTAAATTTAGCAATTATATAGTCCCAGTTTTGGAGCGAGTGGCCCTGGCATTACATACAGAAATGTGCTTTCATCTTTTTAAAATACATATAACGTTCTTATGTCCTCCTGCAGCCACACGTGCTGTCTTTTGCTGCCGCAAAAGGATAATGATCCTAACGGTTCAACAGTCAACCAGGTTTTGCCGTGGGGTACAAAGCTCCAGTGAATGGAAGTCAAGAGACAAATGGTGTGAAAATAAGCCGTTGATTATGTGTTAGCATGCAAATCATGTTTTTAAAACGTGTCTTTCACCTCGGGTTCCGCTTTGATTTTAGTTTTTTTTTACAGATTTTTTGTTTTGAATATGTAATCTTTTTTTTAATCTATTTAATCAGGTAGTCTCATTGAAATTAAGATCTATTTCCCAAGCGCGCCCCCTGAATAAAACAGGTATTTAAATTAATTACAAGGATCATAAATATAATAATCAGCTAACAGGAATGTAAGACTTTATTTTGTGGGCAGTTTGCAGTTTTATTCCGTTCAAAAAGGTGCGTCGGACCAGTTCTATCAAAACGAGGGATATCTAAGGATAAGTACAATAGTTACTAGATCTTTGCCAGTTAGAGTTTTTATGTTTGTTTTTTAAAATATAAAAATCAAGTCAAATGAAGCCCTGGCTTTCTGAAATCAACCCTTTCCTTGTTTATTGACCATCAATCCAATGGGGTCTTTGTCTGGGTCAAAGTGACACCGCTAGATTCTAAACTGGCTTCATCACAAGATCAAAAAGATTCAGTAAAAACCATATTCACCATATTTTTTGCATTGTAAGTAAGAAACAAGGAGGTCATGAATCATTATCCGACAGTAAGAAACAGCATTTAGAAGTCCAGCGTTGAACTACGGTCGACACAGCACCTGTTAGGAATGAGCCACATCTCATTGTGTCCCGACACCAAGTCGTTTGCTTCCACGATACCAAGCGAGCAAAAAAACCAACAACATGACTCTGAATGCTAAACCTGTCACTGTCGCCCTGACAGACGGCTCACGGAAGAGACGGAGGACAAATGAGAGGCGGGAAATAGACGGATGATGAGAGAGGAGAGAAGGGTAGTAAGATGATGGCGGTGACAGCTGCGAAATCTGCACTTAAAGAGGTGGCGGATGCAAAGTGAGTTTGGATACGCGCGTCTCCAGCAGGTGGAAGAACCATCAGGCGGAGCAGCAGCTGGTGATACAGGCAGTTGAAGGGAACAGAAATCATCCCATGGTGCTCGAAGGAGACGACTTCCCATTTCAGTTCTTTCACTTTGTCAACACGCAAACATCTCAAACGCACTAACCCGCGTTCCTGCCTCTGTGGCCTCAGCTTTGACCTCTTTAGCCAAGCGGCACAAATACATGAGAGGTAATGAGCCAGTGTTGGAAGACATAGAGAAAAATACAAGTCTTGCAAGTAAAGTGTTATTGTAAAAAAAAAGTAACGTTGTAGCCGGCTGCATTACAACTTTTTTTCAGTAATTGTATATAATGTTGGGTTTGATTAACTTTACAACAAAAGATTTTTCATAAACTCATTGTAGATTTTTAAAAATCTTAATCTGAAAAGTAACGACTAATACCTGGCAAATAAATGTACTGAAGTAAAAGGATAAAGGAACATAACACTTAAATACTCAATAACTTTGTGGCCATACTATATATGTATGAAACATTTGAAATTTTCTTGGTTCACTTTCTATCCTTTCTTATTTCCTGCAGCTCTCTTGGAGGCAAATTTATATCTCAGAGTCTTCCTTTGATGAGCTCTGTGTGTGTGTGTGTGTGTGTGTGTGTGTGTGTGTGTTTAAATAATGCATTGTGTGTGTGTTGCGTCTGGCCCTCCAAATTTCCTGCCTGGCAGAAACATTGCACTAATTAGCTGAATAAACCTGGATATCAGATTCTAGTGTACACACACACAAACCACGTACACACACACACACACACACACACACACACACACACACACACACACACACACACACACACACACACACACACACACACTCTAATGAGGTACTGCCTGTCGTTCTCTCTGCATCTTGGTTCATGTGTTCTTTATAGATATGAAGGCAAAAATAATAGTCATAGAATAATAAAAGTCATAGATCAGATCCTGACTGTGAAATATCAGCTTGGACAAAAGGACGACAACAACAGCGGCCAAAGAATATTAATAGAGAGTTTTATAAACAGACATATGATCCATATCTCTGCGTCCAATCATGGATCAGCTGATTTCCCAGTTATTTAAGAATATCATTCATATCTATATTTTTTCGTGATGTGAGGAAATATATAAACCATGTCCTTTTAATGCAGAAGTTTTCAAAGTTGGAGTCAACTGTGAGCTGCAACTCCAGCCCGTTTTTTTCTTTAAGCCTATATTTGTTTTCATTTTGGCAAATGGGACATTTTTTGCATACTTCTAATGGGACCATAAGAAGTATGCAGAATGAGCCATTAGCAGCTCCTGCTTGCAATGTACCCATACATGCAGTGACAAGTATTACAGGATGACTGTGAACTTGTTCGCCCTCAGGCAAGTTCTTGAGTATCAGTCGTTTTTTTTATTATTTCACGTTTTACACTAATTGCAGCTCATGCTTCACTTCTTGAGACTTAAATGTCTACGATTTGAAGTGTCAAGTGTTTAAGCCGCCGAGTCTAGTTCCAAAGACGAGCAAGTCGGGTTCTCATAAAAAAAATTATGTGGTAAAAGTAATGGATTACCTTTTTAAAGTTAAAGGTGTTTTCCTCGTCAAGTATTTCGTCTACTTTTCTATCCTCCTATCCTCAATAGGTGTGTGTGTGTGTGTGTGTGTGTGTGTGTGTGTGTGTGTGCCGCCTGCAGCCTGCCATAAATCAGTCAGGGCCCACAGATCTGAACTAAAGTGTTTTGGAGCCTGGAGCCTCTGGGCTTTGTGCTTTTCAGTCCCAGTCGAAACCCTGTCTGTTTGAAAACAGTTTTTTTCTTGTTACACCACAGCGATATACCAGGTGAATTTATGTATGCTATTAGTGCAGGCTGCAAATGAAATTCACTATAATCCAGAGAACACATTTGGTTCGGAGCAAAAAAAAAATCTTTGAATTTCCAGTTGATTGGACGAGGGAGCAGGCATCTAGAGAAATTAAGCTAACATGAGATGGCGAATATAACTTCATCGATAGATGCACTAATGCATTATTTAACACACACACACACACACACACACACACACACACACACACACACACACACACACACAGCCCTATTGAGGCAAATACAAATGTATGGGGACTTAAGAAGTATATGAATACTTCTTAAGTCAAAGTCTTGAAGCTATTTTTTCATCATTTCTTTTCGGGGTATTTTATGTTCTCATTCTAATACACAAACAAGATTTATATTTTTTTTATCTTTTAGTGTTACCTAATCAAATGACTTTGTATTTGTTAGAATGCGCCATCTTTCAATTCTTAAAAAAAGAAGCAGCCAGAAATGTGCTGATGACCAATAAACAATCTATTGTTATCTTACCTTGAAAGCTTATGAGAGGAAGTGGCATTTTTTATATTCTGAAAGTAAGAAACAAAAGGCTGAGAGTACAAAGACTGCACTGTACATGTATTGTTACTGATGTGGTCTGCTCATTGTATTTTACTGTACGTGGACGTAATCCCTCCCAAACAAAGCCGACGCTAAGCATCTACTGATGTTGTGCTTTGCAGTCTGGAGACGATTGTATTTGCTTTTCTGCACATCCAAATCAGGGATGTTTTTAACGGGATACCGATGCCTTAGATAGAATATTCGCTGGTGTAGAACATTAGTAGTTAATGTAGAGTGAAGTTGTCTTTTGAGTACCTGATGCAAATCGTTTCTGGAGTTTCTAAAAGCCAGGACATCGCATTCATCAAACCCTCCGCTAAGTCTGTTGAAAAGCTCGTTTCAGAAGATGTGCTTTTACAGAAGGAGCCGTGAAAGTGCTTTTATGGCCAGCTTGTCTAACGATCACTAAATGCAGGCTCACAGCCAAGTTGAAGTTCTTGTTAATTCGCAAGTGCGGGTCACAATAACATGGACTTCTTTCTCGTTGACAATTACAAATGATTATTTCATGAGAAAGAGTTAAATGTTGAAAGAAGGGTCAATTTAAATGTGTATATACATACATACATACATACATACACACACACACACACACACACACATATATATACATATATATATATATATATATATATATATATATCATATCATGGAAAAACTAATTTTCTGTCACTCCCAACCTGCTGCTCTTTGAATGTTGAACTGTTCAACATTCAAATCCTTGAGTTCATTAATTAATAATGAAAGATAACGTACAAGTGGAAGTAATACAAAAGACAGGTGGTAGGAGATTACCCAAAACACTGTGAACGCTAAACAATTGGGGGGGGGGAGAGGAGGAGAAGTAAACACACCAATAAGGCAACAAGGCAGGATCGACCCGACACTGAAAACAGGGAAACACACTGGGTGCATCCCAAGTCTCTAAATTGTCGTTTCCTCGCTCCTCGCTCGAACCGGTTCTGCGCCGCCATCTTGACGGCCGTCCCAAAGCTCTTATTCGGCTCGGAGGAGCGAGGATCGAGGAGCGAGGAGGGAAATCGGAGGAGCCATGATCGAGGAGCCCCGAGAGCAGGCTTCCAGGAAGTGTTTTAACGCTGGACACGCCCCCTCACTGTTCATCTGTTATGTGATTGGACACTGCAGCTGAGCGGACTGATGCTGGAGTTTAATACCAGAGTGAAGACGATCACAGATTAAACTCAAGCTATATATTAAATCTGTTTTCTTATTCACCATCTGGTTAAAATATGTTCATTGTAGGTCTGAACAACAAAAGGACCACAAACAACTGTCTTCAAAGATTTGATCTGTTGTTTCCCTCAATAACTTGTATTATGTATGTAATTAAAATCAGAGAGCTGGAGAGAGGAAACACTTTTTTACAACACGTAATGAAGAGAAACTATATTTATATTGTGGGTTATTTTATAATGATGTCACAATCAGAATTTCAAAACATACCGACGTAAATAATAAATAAATAAATAAATAAGATGCATTCCGCTGGTAGAAATGGATCCTGCTCGTATAAGCAGGACACATCACAGTATATAAATACTCAATGCAGTTTATTAAACGGTAACAGACGACAGAGAAAACATCTCCACTCTGACACTCATGATAACTTTGTCTTTATTAATATAAGTAGTAGTTTAACACCATTAAATCAACTGAAAACATACGATCATTTTTATCAATATTTTAAGTGTATTTTTATTGGAATGTTCGCTAAAAACTCTCGGACAAAACTCCGTCAGCTGAGCAGTCGGCCGCAGTCATCATAAACCGACGTCGCTTCACGTGACGCATCAGAGGAAAGGACGTCTCATGTCTCTTAAAACATGTTTCCTCGCGTCTTCTCTCCTCGCTTGGTTTCCTTGCGTCTCTCTATGCATCCCTGGTGGGAGGGACTAAGACGCAAGGAAAAGATGCAAGTGAGGGAAACGGGGATGCAATTTAGAGACTTGGGATGCACCCATAGACAGCATACACCGGGGGCTCATCAACTAACGAAACACAGGTGGGGGAGTAAAGAGGCAGAGGCACGACAGGAAGTAAAACCAAACATGACACCGGTGGGGGGAGTAACTTTCAAAATAAAACAGGAAACCAAACTATTCCTAAAACCCGATTGGCCCATTGCATTTTTAGTGCTTGTGCAGGGACCTGCCCACCAACCCACACACTGTGAAACAAGACGACCCAGTCAGTATTTTGAGAGCTGCCTGGATCTGAAAACATGGGATTCAACAAACCATTCGGATTTGACGGAGCATCTCCACCCACATTGCTTTAGAGCTCTACCTCTCGCCAGCTGCTGATGGAGCCTTGGTATCTGACGTGCTGGGAGTGACGATGTGCAGTGTACTTGTATTGGAGATTCTAGTCTGTATTATTGAGGTTTTGCCATCGTCTCTGTATCGCACTGACAAGCATCTCCAAGTTAAACAAAGAGCACTCTTTTTACAGATTTAATACTGCGCTGGCACAAGAGTGATGGGGGACAAAAAAACAACAAAAAAAAACACCCCGCATCAGATAGAATGAAGACAGCATGCTAGATTCCCGCCTGGTGTATTAAATTACATTACATTACATTACAACTTTGAAATTGACCAGTATGGGTTGTCTGTCCGCAGGGAGTTTGGGAAATGAGCGTGGTTGACGTTAACTTGACTAACGACTCAAGTGACTACCGAGTGACTAAAGAGTCACGTACCAAGCGACTGATAAACAAACACATTTCCACTGGCTGGCCAATTCGAAAATGCCATTTTTAATAAACTCGGTGAGCACATTTTTATCTGATGACGGATTTGCAAACGTATTGCTGTTTAATGATTTCCCATTCAGGGGAAGCTACACCCATTGCTTGCAGAGCACAGCACGAAATTTGCATATATTCCACAGGGGCATCACACCTTCAATTTTGGATAATATACTAAAAGTTATGAAACATTGCTTTAAAAGTGCTATATTTGAACGTCAGAGCATTATAAACTATTTTCAATGTAAATATATAGGGGCGTCCTGTCAACCGTGCTCATTTCCAAAAACTAACTAAGTGGTTTTGTGGCCTGAACCTAACTTACTGTGTGAAGTTTATTTTTTTCTAACATACAAAACTCTAGAGGTGTTCGTAGAGCGTCATTCATTTCAAGATTCGGAGTGCTGCAAAATACATTTGTGAATCTGAAAAACAAAAAAAACACCCCGCATCAGATAGAATGAGGACAGCATGCTAGATTCCCGCCTGGTGTATTAAATTACATTACAAGAGTGGATCTGATAGAGCTGAACACAAGAGAGGATATTCTCTTTGCTGCATAGCAGCCACATCTAACAGTAAGGGAATGGACTAAAAATAATTGCCTCAAATGATAATTGCTACAAAGCTTCAAAAAGTAGTGCTATTTTTTTTCTCACACATTTGCAATTAATCTTGGCTTCAGATACTGTGATATTCACCCAATTAAATGTTGTAAAACAGTATGCCCTCCAGCACAGAACTGCACAGCAGAGAAGCCGCTTAATGTGTTGTTCCTATCAAAAAAGGGAATGAAGGGGAGCAATAATTATGTAAACAGAAAATTAAATGCTTCAGACTTGTAGGGGAAATGGAGGCTAAATCCAACACACCGACTTCTGTTTTCACCTCCCTGCAGCAAACCCCCCTCCACCCCTCCATCTCTCAGAATACATTAGCCTGGGTTTCGCTGCTCGCTGGTTGCAACATGGCTCCTCTGTGATTAGATCCAATGGCAAGATGAGGGAAGCGCGAGTCGATGCTTTTGTCCTCTGCCCCGCTGTTTAGACTCGCTACTCAAATCCTCTCTATTTGAAACCCCTTTGTCTATACAAACCAGTCCTGGGGAATGAAACGGACCATTAACAAGATTAGCTCACTCATTCTGCTGCCGACAAAAGGCTCTGCAGTGGGCTGCTGATCATTAGGCTGGCAGCGGGAACAATGCCGATCTATAATCTTATGCCTTGCTCCGATTTAACTATTGTGCCTTATGACATATGACATAACGGCAGATGTATTTATTATTTTTTCTCTACAGGAAAAATAATGTAATAACAATAAAAAAAGAGAGAGGAAAGGGGGGGAAGAAAGAGCAAGTAAAGAGGGAGTCTAACCCTTCATTTTTTCTCACTTCCAGTCGGCCCAGACAATCAATAGCAGTGAAATGGGATCTTGAGATGGAGGCCTCTCTTCATGTGGCCCTGCAATCATCCCAGTTACAGCAGGCCGTCAGGGGGCCAGCAGCCGGCCCGCTAGGAGCTGGGTACTTGGGCGGACACGGGGCGACTCGGTGTGGGATTACCAAGTGCGCTAACAAGCGGCGGTTTACCACCGTATTTGTGTGTAAAAATCTCGAAAGCGTATTCAATTAAAACATTCATCATTTAGATCTGATGCAGGACAAATATCTATTCCCTTTTAAGGTCCAATGACAATAAAAGAGATTTGAAGTCACAACAAATATAAAAGCTCTATCTTTGTAAAAAAGGAAAAAATCAATTCAAGCGTGGATTGAAAGTTTGCTTTCACGGGAAATAAGCGATCGTCACTCAAGGGCGCTCACCACCCGTTTAGCTTTTAACACGTCAAGTTAATCACACCCTTTTTTTTGGGGGGGGGGTGCTCAGAAAACCAGATTTTGCCGCGTCTAGCGCGGAGTCATTGCTCGAGGCTGGCCAAACACACTTTTCCGCCTTATTAACATTCGCAGGGACAGGCTGTGGAGCTGCAGTCGCACTCAGACTAATTCCCTTATTCCTGAGAGGACCGCGGTGATGTATGAGGGGAATGAGATGGGAGGCACAGGTCGATTGGCCAACACTGTCGCCATCACACGGTAATGAGATCTCAGGGGGAGGGGAAAATACAGGCTGATTCCTCCAACTCCCAGCTTGCTTAATACTAATTGGCCAGAATGGGATAAGGTAAGATGCAGGAAGTTTTAATGACATTATTAAAAAAAGTCGAGAATTTCCTCACCTGCCTCCAACAAATATCACCAATGAGTAGGATTGACGCTGTCACGAGTGGTTTCCTCTCCACTGGCTGGTCACAGATTGGCTACAATATATATGTGGACATGCTTATCAATGTACTTATCTGTATTTTGCCTCGGGGCTGACTTTTTCACTTCAGATACATCTTAATGTTACAGTATACGACGATAAATTAGACTATAAAAGTTCCTTCCAATAGTTTTGGGGAGGCCCTTTTTTCTGTAAATGAACAAGAAGAGTATTTTCCTTATTTAGTGCGCTGTGACTTCACTGGTCTCTAACACCTTCGGGATGAATTAAAGCCTCATGGCCCCAACATCAGTGGTCGACCTCGCTAATGCTCTCGGGGGCCGAACGGTGAGTAAATCCTTGCAGTCGGGCTCTGAAATCTTGAGGAGAGTCTTCTCAGAAGAGCGGGAGCTGTGATAGCAGGAGATTAATGTCCAAGGCTCTGGGATGACATCACGTACACGGGTGTAACGTCTAGGCGCCCACGTACTTTGCTCTTCGTCTTCCTTCATGGCCGTGAATGGAGTCTTTCCACACTATTTAATCATTGCCATGTATTTACATTTATGTAATTCACATTCCAAACATTGTTTGATACATCTGTCTCTCTCGCTGCTCTGTTCCACCATTTGCATATCGACTGTGACTCCCAGAGTGAAACATGTGGAGGTAGTGCTACGTATATTATCTGTGTGTGTGTGTGTGTGTGTATGTGTGTGTGTGTGTGTGTGTGTGTGTGTGTGTGTGTGTGTGTATAGCAAGAGCCTGGAGTCAATCCAAAGATAGAAAACTGTGTGGAAGGCACTTTGCAAATTGCATTGATCTCTCTCTAGACCTGCCTCCCACCTGCCTGTGTTCTAGAGGCGGGGGCAGTTGGACACACCTGTTTCTTTTTTCAAATCCTGTCGTTTTGTGGCTCTTTCTTCTATCGGCATTTACCATCTGTCCTGCTTTCTTCCTCATCTCTCTCTTTCTGTCTCTCTCTCCCCATGCACTCACTTCCCATGCATCACTCACTATCTCACACAAGCATGCGTACACCCACTTTTCCGTCGCTAATCATCGGTGTGACGGACATGCTTTCCCCGGTCCTGTCCTTCTAATTACAACATTATTAGTCGTCACGCCGATGAGCAGCAGTGCGGATACAGAACAGGATCTTAATGAGTGAGAAATCGTGGTGCAACATGGCAGGGTCAAAAGTAACCGCGTTGGCTTATTTTTTTCACAACGACTTGTGAGGCGATCCACATATCCACAAGGAGCTAAGTTTAGCGACCAGAGGACAGGTTTTTTTAACTAATGTTTGGGATTTTGAGGGCTGCAGTTGTTTCGTGTTGGCGCCGAGGTTGACCGATCTCATCTGGTACGTTGGCTCCTTCACAGCAACCGATATCCCAGGATTCAACATATTTTGCCGGACGTTTTTCTTTTTGTAAATCAGGTTTTGGAATATCGTAGCCTAATTAGGCTTAATGTTGCTCCCATCTCTTGGACAGCGGCCGAGCATAAAGCACACAGTCATGAAAATCACATGAAAGGGATTCCTGCGAGCTCGTGGGATCTCTTTCATTACTAATTAAGCAGGAGGGCTGCAAATCAAGCCGTTACGTTATTAGTACAGACTGAACCGTGGCATTGATTGTTTGGGGAGATTATTAGTCTTGGTGAATTAATTATTCAGATACTTTAAAATAAAAAATAAAAACATGTTAACTTAATTGTATACTTTATATAAGCAAAATCCATCCAGACGTTTATATTGTGCATATATATGAGAAGTGTGGCTTATAGTGCTATGGGAGTAATTTGATGTGTGGAAAAAGTATGCTGGCACTGAATCTCATATTTAGAGAAGATCCCAAAACTGCTTCATGAGGAAAGGTTTTAAATTGTCGCCAATAATCGTAAGTACTGTACATTGGCTAAGTTGGAATTGCATCAAATCTAGATATTTTTTAGCTTTCAATAAAATTCAAAAATATTAAATACCACATCCAATAAATGAAACTCAAAAATTGACATTCAAATGCTCAAAGTGCTCTTTGGATAAATGGCAAACCAGAATGCTTTTAATGAGCACTGATCTCTGCTAATAAAAGATTTTCAGTGTACCAATGTGCAACTGGATCCAAGATGAAACCAACTATTAGACCACAGCTTAAATTGTCCTTGTTATCTATTCTATGGTGCCCTTTTGGCTATGGTGTTTCCCGAAATAGAGATTGCATCTCAGACTTCCTGGTTTTTAGACAGAGTGTTTTCCCCTCCCTTAACCTCACTGGCTCCACTGTAAACATGGCTGTTAATACCCAGGTGAACGAGAGACTCCAAGATGTTTCTCCAGCTGCGATAATGGACCCCGGGGATGTTTGCTGTACTCATCAGGGAGCTGGAGCTGTGATGCTCCTCTGGCTTGTAGAAGCTGCCAACGCTCTAACGAGTCTCCTCAAACTCCAAAAGGGCCCCTACATGGACGGCTATCGACTGCCCTGCTTCATCATCCCTGAACCTGCAGAGGCTGTCCCACTGCGGCAGACTTCAGTGCAAATATACAGTTGAATGTAGTTCATGCAGGACATGGCCGAGTGGACACAGGGTCTAAAACTGAAGGTTGTGTGTGCGCGTGCAAGCACACACACACCTAAGAATGTCAAATGGTATGTAAACAGCTGCACAGCCCTTTCGGTATACAGTATATTTGATATTCCCCGGCATTAACACCAACATAAGGTCACTCAACTACAATGGAGAAACAAAAAAATAATAATGAATGTAATGTTTGTTTCATTCTCATTTTCACATTTTATTGTTCCGTTTGATGAAGGAGCTGTTAAACACAGTGCAAATAGGAAATCATTAAACAGCAATAAATCACTCTTGATGTAAATCTGTCATCAGATAACATGCGCTCACAGAGTTTATTAAAGATGTCACTTTGGTGCGGGCCAGCCAGTGAGAGCGGCTAGTTTGTGCCAATAGAAATGTTTATTGGCAAGACATCCGCATCGGCTGTGACAAGCTGTTGAAACCACGTTGCATTTCAATGTTGCACAGAAACAGCAGGATGTTTGAATCTTTCAACGCTCACGTTACACGGCAGCAGACCTGTTTTTAGACAGTTTTATCTAAAGCTGAAACTTTGAAATTGAAAGTTATGAAACATTGCTTTAAAAGTGCTATATTTGAACGTCAGAGCATTATAAACTATTTTCAATGTAAATATATAGTGGCGTCCTGTCAACCGTGCTCATTTCCAAAAACTAACTAACTAAGTGGTTTTGTGGCCTGAACCTAACTTACTGTGTGAAGTTTATTTTTTTCTAACATACAAAACTCGAGGTGTTCGTAGAGCGTCATTCATTTCAAGATTCGGAGCGCTGCAAAATACATTTGTGAATCTGATATCAGTCTTGGTGCAGGCATATACTGAATATGGCGGAAAACTAATCAGGAAAATAAAAGTAATCGGGTTATTATAATTACAATACAGTGTGTAAAAGCTCCTTGTTAGCGCTGAAGAGTAAAACATATTTTGACAAAGCAAAAGTTTCCTAGATGTCTAAAAACCTACTGCGTTATGTTGAGCTAATTATCCATGTCAGAATGTATTCATTTTCGTTTATTGAGGCACTTTTCCAATTTGATTTAATCACTGGCTGATTTTCTGAAGCTGACAACAAGTGCTTTTGATATCAGGCTTGAGTGCACTAAAAAAACACCCTGTAGGTCTATGTAACAGGCGGAATGGATGCTTTTATAAAATATATACTGAGTTTTATTTTAATTTCATATATATATATATATGAAAATAAAATATATAAACGGAGGGAGGGAGGAGTGTGGAAATGATTTCATGCAGTGTGTGTTGTACATACAGCACTTACAGTTGCACTTACAGTTGAACAATATATATATTATATTTGTATATATTATTTTTTTTAATTTATATAAATACATATGAAAACAAATTAGGAAAAAAAATATATAAAACAAATCGGATGCGTTTAAACGTATATATATATATATATATATATATATATATTAGTGCTGTCAAACGATTAAAATATTTAATCGCGATTAATCGCATTTATGTCATAGTTAACTCGCAATTAATCGCAATTTTTTTTTTTGTTGCATTTTAATGCTCTTATCAACATGAAAAAGTGGATTGGCTTGCTTTATTTTATTGAAAAACAACTGCCAAACAGGGCGGTACAAAATAAAATTACGGCACATTTCAGGTAAACAAGGGTTTACAAGAGTGCACCAGGCATGAAAACGGGTCAGGGGTGAAAAAGGTGAGAAGGATATTACCCCTCTAGGAGGGTCCGGGGGCATGCTCCCCCGTAAGAAAAATTTAAATATTCCATATTTTAAAGCATCAATCTGATGCATTTTGAGATGCATTTTTTGCCAACCTGGGGAGAGCTGGAGAAACTTAACTTCAGCCATGAGTCAAAAATTATTATGGCCTCCTTACTAAGTATTATGCAAGCCATTTCATGCCAGCCTGTCACTTGTCTAACATTTACAGTATATGAGGCACAATGTGGTAAGGGAGAGCATGGCTGCCTTTGTTAGCATAATGTATATCTTTGATGCAGAGAATGCATCTGGCGAATCCCTGCCTGTTGATTTTGGAGAATACATCTCCTAGATGAAAGGACACCTCTTGCCCTTTTATTGAGACCTTGCCTTCCAGTTTTAGCCACGACCAGTTGATCCAGCTGCATTTCAATCCAGCATCCAGCTGTTTAACAATGACTGCATCCTTCTCCCCTAACACACTCATTCTGCAAAAATAATGTTTGTATTAGTGTTAACTTCTAGTTTAGCCTTATTCAGACCTGCCAACCTTGATATACAACCTATATATTGATAAGTCATTAAATACTCGTCATGCATTATATTGCATTGCATATAATGTGTGCTGGTCAATTAGTCAAAAATTAATTTTAGACACATTTTTACTAGCGTACTTTGACGTCAAAATGCGTATCCGCTACGCAAATTGCGTACAGGTTGGCAGGTCTGCTTATTGATAGAACGGTGGACCACTTTACCTTCTGCCTCGTCAGTCTCCTCACCTCAAAAACGGTAGCGTTAGCTAAGAATTTTCCACCGGAGCTTTAGCTAGCTGGCTAACGTTGCGTTCTCTCCTGCTGTGTTCAATGTGTTCACTCGCGCTCCCTTCTGGCACGCGCACCTGTTCGCAGTTCACTGAATATCATTCATTTTGCCGTATCGCGCTCACCATTCATTCATTTCAAACCGTAACGTTAGCCTAGCTTCCAAGCCCAAACGGCGTGCCTATTCTTTTGCTTCCGGTTGAGCTACATTCCCCAGGCGCCTCACAGGGCTGCCCACTGCTCCTTAAGACATTAAGGATGGGTTAAATGCAGAGGACACATTTCATGTATGTATGTACTATGACGAATAAAAAGGATTTCTATTTTTTTACATCCGGCGTGGTGCTCGCGAAAAAAATAATTGAAAAATTAAAATGCGTTAACGCCGTTAATAAAATTGACGGCGTTAAAATTGGTTTGCGTTAACGCCGTTAATAACGCGCTAATATGACAGCACTAATATATATATATATATACACACACACACACACACACACACACACACACACACACACACACACACGCTTAAAAGCATCCGATTTTTTGGGGTCACCCAGACACATTTTGAATTTCTTCGCAATTTCTCACATGGAATAGCCTTCATTTCTAAGAACAATAACAGACTGGCGAGTTTCACATGAAAGTTCTCTTTTTCTGGCCATTTTGAGATTATAATCGAACCCACAAATGTGATGCTCCAGATACTCAACTAGCTCAAAGGAAGGTCAGTTGTATAGCTTCTCTCACCAGCATAACTGTTTTAAGCTGTGCTAACATAATTGCACAAGGATTTTCAAGGGTTTTCTAATCATCCATTAGTCTTCTATGCGATGAGCAAACACAATGTACCATTAGAACACTGGAGTGATAGTTGCTGGAAATGGGCCTCTATACACCTATGTAGATATTTCAATAAAAACCAAACGTTTCCACCTAGAATAGTCATTTACCACATTAACAATGTATAGTGTATTTCTGATTACTTTAATGTTATCTTCATTGGAAAAAAGGAAATTTCTACGGTAGTGTATATATATCTTTTTCTGTAAGTGCAACTGTAAGTGCTGTATGTACAACACACACTGCATGAAATAATTTCCCCATTTCCACACTCCTCCCTCCGTTTGTGTCACCTGGGTGGGGTGACCGGTCAGCAGGGTGTGCACATGTGAAAAAAAAAAGAAGACTAAAATTGCTCCAGGATCAATTCTCATCATCTCCGCGGCAGCTGCTGCCTGGTTAGGTGATGTGAGGGTGGCGTGAACCAGACCGACCACGATGTCACGGAGCAGAGGATCAGCCATCAAAGGGTGCGGAGGACGGTTCGGGTCTGCATTAGTGCGGAGGGCGGTTCCAGGGCCAGGAACTTACCCCTGCAGATGGTGCCGTTGCCCACGTAGCCTGGCTTGCAGGTACACAGGTGTCCTCTGATGGTGTTGGTGCAGATGGCGTTCTCATCGCACAAATTTTGTCCGCTTGCGCACTCGTCATGCTCTGGGGGAGAGATGGAGAGAGAGAGATTCCACAGTCAGAATAGATGTGTGTGTGTGTGTGTGTGTGTGTGTGTGTGTGTGTGTGTGTGTGTGTGTGTGTGTGTGTGTGTGTGTGTGTGTGTGAAAGATAGAGAGGTCATTGAAAAAAAATAGGAAAAAAGCTAATTTCTGTTTGAACTGAGCAGCCATGGAAATTCCACTGATGAGAGGGCAGTCAACAAGCTAGCTGGCTGAGAATATGAGCTCACAGCTGAGCTTTCCCTCCGTCAACAGCCAGCTTTCTGAACGTCCATGTTTCCAAACACCGGGGCAACTTGGCACGTTCAAAGTGGATTTTAAAAGAATTCTGGATTCTGTTACTTCAAACAATGTCCAAAAGGCACAGCTGCTTTTTCTAGCCTGGATTTACTTTAAAACCATCAGTGGGGGGGGGGGGGGGGGGGGGGGGGGGGTAAAGGTGTTAGTGGCTACATTTGATACATGCCAGGTGTGCTGACTGATTGCACAGCATCAGCAGTAATTAGCCTAATGATGTTGGCTAAGATACTGGCGACAAGCGAGACACAAACAGCATCGAGAAAAACATTCACGAAACCGTGTAAACAAGTTGAGCTTTCTCAACGCTTTCAGATCCCTGACTCCAGGGATTCTTACACCTGGACATTGAAAACAGTTGCTTTAACTTTTTCAATATGTCATTAAAAGGCTAAATAAAAACTCAAAGTTGCTACCGAAAACCTAAAGGTTGCGGCAGCTACGGAAAATACAGTGTGAGCAAGAACTGTAGAGATTTTTAATTGCTGAGACAAAATGAGGCAAAATGACAAAAGAAAGCGCAATTATCTCCCCTTGTGAGTGACACACCGAGGAAACACATCTCTGCTAACCAGCTCACCGTGATCGCAGCTCTTTAGTACCAGAACCAAAAGCATGTTTTATGAATACGTTTCAGATCAGTCATTTATCACGCTTGCAGAAACACACAAAGACGCGTGATTGTGAAAGAATGGATCAGGATTTATGCGACAAAACTACTCTGTTCAGGTTAGAAAACAACATCATGGTAACAAAATAACTTCTGTAAATAAACAACAACCACCCTGAACTGTCTTATGTCACTCACGTGTTATTGGTTTCACACGGGACATGAACAGCGGCCTCCTGAATGAAAGTCCTGTATCCGTGCTTTGCAGAAAACGTACAATGCCATTTTTTTGGGTGTCAAATATAAACCCATTTATTTAACTTAATTAACACCACAGAGGGGGAAAAGCACACTATAAGATTTCTGTTAGTATAATATGATAGACTGTGACCTTTTTTTGCTTTTCACATATTCATACATATTTTCATTGACAGCTGATCAATGCTTCCGATCCAGATATTATAACTCATTAAAACAATGCAACATTACAAAAGTCAAGGCAGTTAGCGATGCACGATTCGTTTGAAAGGATGCATACAGCTGCAGTGATGCAAACTGAACCAATCAATTTACAGATCAGAGCATCAAATACGCTAAATTATCTACGGCTGACGACAGAGAGCGACTGCAATTTTGGCATTTCTCTCCCTGTCCTCGAATTGAAAGTAACAGGGTCCTTCATGGGCTGGATAGATTCAATCTAGATTCTAGGACCATAAAATACTGTGACTATTGCAGAAAACAGTGCAACGTTAGCAGTATGAAAATATGTGGCATAAATTTGTTTCATTCATGAACCGCTGATTCAATAATAACTTGGTGAAACACTACCCAGTGCTGTATGTACTGTAAATGTTCAGGGTCGTTGTTTTATATTCTGCCCGGTACCATGAACTGCTCTCTTGACTTTTATATTTTTGCTGTTGGCTCAAGGCGAGAGGGGACGAGGGGTGTGTTTAGTGCTGCAGGCGGCACTCCCTAAATCACCTTAAAGTGACTCAGACGTTGGGTGTTTGGCTGCATCTGCTGAGGACCCCGGAGAAAGTTTAACATCAAATACTGACCAGGTTCAGAAACATTTGTGGCTCGGATTTACAATTATTTAAAAATAACTGAGCAATGTTTCACAGTGAACTCAAATGTTCATACAGACGTGCTTTAGGTTTTGGGCGTAAAGCATGTGTCCTCGGAAGATTTTAAAGGTCTTTGCAGCAGACTGAATGGCGGCTTCCATGAAGCGATTAGATTTAGATAAATTCCCGAAATTATAATTTTGCCAAAATATATGCCAAATATTATCTTCTATTTTGCCGTTCCCCTTCATCTATGTTTGCTTACGTTGATAGCAAATGGAAGCTAAGGTCACTTGTATTTGGTCATATTTTGGCAGAGATATGAATGTTTAGAACATACTGAGGATGCGAGAGGACAGCAGGGAAACAGAGTATGCTGCAAGAGTAGTTTGACAAGTAAATATGGACCTAAAAAAAAAAGATTTGTTGTCAAAGTGTCTCTGTTAGAATCCGTTTTAAGTTTTGTGAATCCTCATTTAGAAATCAATCAGAACTCTTGTGCTGGAATATTCTCTGGATTACCCATTGTCAATTAGATTTCACTATGTAATACCAATACCAAATGAAACAAAGTACTATAAATGTACATAGTGGCCTGAATAGAATAAGCGGTTCGGAGAATGGAATATGTTTTCCTGAGACCGTTTACTCCGGTCACGCCGGTTTTTCCAAAAAAATTTTTACAGATGATCTGCTTCATGCACAGGATATAGTCACAGTTTATGCAAATATGTCAAACACTTTATTTGAAGTTACCAACTGTAGACTTAAAGCCCTGTATCAGCCTGCGGCTGCATGCTAATGACACTAAAAGTCAACATGTCATACAAAACAGTCGACTACGTGTTCCACTAATGAGCCCCACACTGAATGATCCGAATGCGGCCGCTCTGGGTTTGACCTGAGGCCACCACGAGCCTGCATAAGTGGCAATGCGCAATTAAAGAAAAAAGGGAATTCAGATGAAAAGGAACATAATTATTACAACATGAAATAATAATTATGGATCTCTCTGTTGCTTATGAATACGAGATTAATTCATTTTTGGCAACATGTTTATTGATTCACCACTTACTGCTGAGCTTATCAAACTGATTGAGCTGCAGTTAATGCATCTTCAATTCGAATCCGACATCATTTGAGATGATTATGAACAATACGTTAAAGAGCAACCTTTGATGACGCCGTGGTGGGGATTTACAACAGAGCTGCACTGCAGCAGTATCGTTTTATCAAACCATGAACTGTGTCTTTAAGTGCCAGTCAGGAACTGGCCCGAGGCGGCCTCCGCTCGTGAGATACACTCTCACTCAAACACACTCTTCATTAATATGCAAACGCTTTGGTGGGAGTCATGACTAATACATTCCCTGTAATTAATGAGTGGTGCTCATGAAGCCCCGGAGCCGCGAGGAGAAATTATTTAGCTTTTCTCTTCCCAAGGATTTCTTCCTCACGCCGATCTATAAAGTGGAGGTGAATGTCAACCGTGCTGGTGGGATGTGTGGGAGTTTATGTGGAGGGATATGAAATGTGGGCTACATTAATGCTAGAGTAATAGAGGAAGAGTTACATTATAAAATATTCAGTGTGTTAATGTGGTGTGAGCTTATGGAGGGGAGTGCAACACAATCAAAACACCGACGTCCGTGGCTGCTTATTAATGCTGTTTAATATCTGCTGGCCAATTTGAAATTATAGAGTTGGAAGCATAAGCGGACAGATGCAGTGGCTGGACTGATGGATAATCAGTGAAAGTGAAAAACTGCCAAGCTGAACAAGCAATAAATCCCCCCTCGAACATACTGAAGAGCCAGCGCAGGCAGCCCTCTGACCGTTTGGTATTTTCCCGCCCTTGAAAACAAACAACAAGCAGATGGCATAGATACGCACACACATAATCGAGTTAATGATCACTTCTAACGAGGGGATCAGTAGAAATGTTGAGTTGTACGCGTCGACCATTTTCCCATCTTCTAAGATATGAAACCGATTTCTGATTCTTAGGGTATTTTTTTAAATTCCAATATATTTAATTTCCACAATTCCTTTCATTTGGAGTTAATCAAGTTAGTGGGGCTTTGCATATTTATAGGATTTGTTTTTTCTTCTAACCAACACCCACTGGCCATTAAAGGAACTGCATTTTAATGCACATCTACGCTGGCTTCAAAAAGCTGGACTGAAAAATAAATTACAACTCTCACAGATAAAAAAATGAAATGTAGAAACCATCAGAGATTTATACAAATCTACCGGTTATAGAATTATTTTACAAGGGGTTCTTCGAGTGATGGATGATTGTGTCAATGAAAAGACATGACATTGACAGTAGCGAGCTCAGTGGAGATAACGACAGCCCCGACTGCCCATCACTTTCAGGTGTGGTCTTATTAGTGATGATTATAGAGTGATGCGGTGTCAGGTCCGGGCATGTTGAGGTGACCGGGCTAATGATGCGTAATGACTGATCATCAGGACCACGGACAGCGGCGCCCCACTCGGAGTGGCCTCTGCACTGTCAACACACCGGGAGAACAAAGGCTAATAGGAGGATCAGAGGGGGGGACTGGGGTTATTTCTCATTTCATGGAATTACTGGCAAAAACAGTATGTTCCCCACCAATGAGGGGCAGCACAGAAATAGAGCTCTGTTTGAAATCACTCCCTAATAATGCAGACATGGACACTCATACTGCATAAGTTGCTTCTGATTGAACACAAAATGCCTCATTCCCTGAGGAATTCAAAGTCTTTGAGTTGTAGAGTTATTTTTTTCCTCCAGTGTATCTTCTTTGCATTTTGTTTCTGTAGGTGTGGCATGAAGCCTCGGGGTGAATGCAAATGTTTCATTCAAGCTGAAACATTTCCAATGCACCGGCAACTATCGGCCTCCGTCCGCACTGCCAGGAGGTACAGTAATGAGCGGTGTCCACTTGTCTCTTCACATCGACTTTGGATAAATTACGACGCCCGTAAAATGCTCTTCATGTTCATGATTTAACGCCAAAATAAAAATAAGTATACTGAAACACAATATTAAGCTACACACTTAGAAATAAAAAGGCGCTAACTAGACCCATATATGGTTCTTTGGCTTGTCCCAATAGGATAACCTTTTTTCAGTTTTATAAAGGGTGATGTGGTGCCCACAAAACCTTTCGACTTTATTAAAACAGAAATTGCCATCACAATGTAAAACAAACTGTTGTATGAGGAATACGTTAAATTTTAACATGTGTGTGTGTGTCAGCAAACCAATCACATCAAGACAAACAGCTGTTTAAAAACAGAACCTTAATAATGGGAATGATTTTGAAGGGGCAGATTTGATTTTGAAGAGACTTTCTGCGAGCTGAGCATCTTTTGTAAAGAGAGTATAACTATAATGTTGTGGGTGTGCTGCTGAGGCTCAGTCATCCGATCTTTTAAAGCTCTCTCTCCACAGTAAATACTGCAGCAGCAATGCCTCCACACAATACATTATGTTTTTATACTCAAACTTTGTTTGATTCATATTTTTGTTCTTGTCTCTTGGTTTCCTGTTTGGTTCTCCCATTTACACATATTTCACTCAAACTGGATTGTCAATGTCAATTCACAGCGTTTTATTTTTTGTTATGTCACAGAGAAAACTAAACTGCAGTCGGTCATAGAAATGACATTTATTTTCTCATATTTCATCTGTTCTTTTTTCAGCACTCCCAACCATTTAAAAAGAAAAAAATCTCTAAAACCTGTTAAAAGAGACAAACTCTGTGTATTATGGGATCTATGAGTAAAACCAACACCTCATGATTCACTTTTACTTTGCATAATAAATTCCTAAAACATGTCCTCATCTCTTTAGCTTTCACATTGTCTCATTCAATGATGTCAAACAGAACACTTCAGTAATGTGAAGTTTAATGACCAGTGACAGGCCCATAAAATAAAAAAGAGCACGGCAGGATACTTTCTGTCTATATTTTCTTTTTCTTTTTTTCTGTGCTAATGCAAAGTTGTCATTTTCACTTTCAGCCTTGGCCTTGATGCTCACCTTGACGTGATGTGAACGCAGCAGAGATCTGTCCCGTGTCACTGGGGGGGGGGAAATATTGATTGCCTGTCATAGCATTTAGCCTGGAGGACATGGATTTCCATAAAATTAGTTGGGAGAAGAATTCTGAATTTCCTCCAGTAATCCACCTGGAGTTCAAGAGGCTGTTTTATTTTGACCCAACAGCCAATTTATTCCACCTTACACAGCTGCTTCTCAATACTACCGCATGCAAGCCATGCGTGTGCTGAGAAATAAGAAGATTTCATTAATGCGGTTTTATTAAAACAAAGTGGGGCTTATTAAACGGCTCATGTATAGGGCAGTGAAGCCGTAGGGACCTTGATGTAGTCTGCTTCTTTCTCTTTTAGGATGCAGATGTACTTCAATTTCCCTTCATCACCTATTTTTATCCCCAGGGGATTATGTATTCGGCCGTGTGTGTTCATTTCTGTGTCCATCTGTCTGTCTGCGGCTAATCTCGCATACCGCTGGACTCATCAGCCTAATACCTTTTTGTTGTGCTCATATATAGCAATACATGAGAGAATACAGCAGTATGCTCAAGGACCTCTCATGGTTGTAGTGGCAGATTTACCCTCAATATTACAATCTGCGCAGCTCCTTCCTCAGAGGAGTAAAATGTCATCTATTGCAGCTTTTGAAGACATATTTAAATTAATGTTTTATATCGTTATTGACCTCTGACTCCTTACTACTCTTAACGGCTGATATAATCTGCAAGTGTTCATCAACTGCTTCAGTTTGGACTATTTTTCGCTCTTGATTACAAATTGTCCCTCTCTATATTTACACGCTAAGATGCAGCTGCAGGAGTCCTACGGTGCGTTTGGCTAATAGTGCTAACAGCTAACAGGGCAAATAACAGCTAAAAGGAACTAAACGCACAGCAGGACTGATATTTTCTGTTCAGCGGAAACACAAAGAATGTTGTGAACGTAGTCGGAGCAGAGCAACAGAAACAGGCAGTAAACATCAAGAGAAGCTGCTTATTTGCAAATGGAGCAACACAAGCATTTGTTTCAGAGTTGTGTTTCTGGTCACCTGATAAATGTAAATCCTGTGTTCCTGTATCTGATTTGTTCAACAACTACCCTTTAACTTTGTCTGCTATAGCATGCAATGTTTTTTTTATTGGGAGGGGTTTGGTACTGTCTGGAAACGGCACGTATAAGAGTCGTAAGAGTGAACCAAAACAGTTAAGGTGTCGTCCCCAAAACCAAACCATCAAACTAAAAGATGCTCAAAATGCTTGGAGCTCAGGGGAACTGGACAGTTGGGTTGGAATAATGTGTGGGTTTGATATTATGGGCAAAGTACAGCTTATACGAGTAGTTTTTTAGGGGTCATATGGGTCATTTTTGGAAGACACTGATGAAGGTATGGGGACTTGTACAGACGGAAATGGTGTGTGGCAATGGTGTGTGTGCTGGAACTATACTGTCCAAAATTAAACAATAAATAAAACGAGGTTCCACAACAATATAATTTTCAGTACCAAATCTGTCTTGTTTTGGCCAAGAGGGTATTTCGATTTCTTTCAAAGGGTAAACAGACTTTTATACCAAAGTGATTTACAATATACCTACGCATCAAAGCACACACATTTACAGGTAATGTGGCATTATTCACAAGGATTAGCATAGTGAATAAGCACATTTTGCAATAAAATGGGGAGCAGGCAGGCATGAGAAGTGCCTCCAGAAGAGAATTATGCAGTTACTGAGGTTTTTCGAACATACGTGCTGTTATAAATATTAAGCACTAAAGAGATGGCAATTTAAAACACATGTGCTTCTCACTATGCTGCAAATATTTCCATTTACATCAGGAATTACTGCCACTTCTTTAGTGGCTTTAGCTCAATGTGCTTTATAGCATCCCGAGCACCCAGTTCATATTGTCTTCATGCAGCAGCAGCAGAGCCTGCAATGTAATGCAATTTATTAACTTCCCAATGAAATATACAGCTCAAGGCAATAAAGACACTTAGGCTGCAATATACATTCATGTAAGCATGTTTCATTAATGTGCTCTGTCAGTGAACATCCGTCCCACAGCCACAGTGCATTATTATTCCACATGTCTCCGATGTGCATTGAGCTAGGAGAACAGGAAGACAATGCATCGCCGAAGAAGAGACAAAGCGTAGAGAGAAAAGTAACACGAGGATAGACATCACTCCGGATGGTTGTACAATCTGCTGACGGGCAGGGAGAAACACTCCTTACATCAAAACCTTTACGGGGAAGCTAAATATAAACACCAGCTTCTCAGAGCCATTACAAATGGATGACCGTGAGGACTAAGGAAAACTTCCCAAACTGGGCTTGATGGGCTTGTTAAACCGGCTGGTGCCAAGCCAGCTTGACAGCCTGACCTCCATTTTTGAAGAGTTAATGTATACAGGGAGGGTATACATTACTCACACCTGAGCTCCACATTCATTACATGTATAATTGGAATTGGATTTGATTCACTTTTCATTTAACATATAATGTGTCTTCGGGGGGATGCAGCGTGTCCCAATGTTTGCATTTTGAAGAATATATGTAGCAACTGATGCATCAAATTAATGACAGCTTCTTTTGGTCAGCTGTAAAGCCGAGCCTGAGCTTATTGTCTATGAACAGCAGCTTGATAAGAAAATAAAAAAA
This sequence comes from Myoxocephalus aenaeus, assembly GCA_038501785.1. NCBI lineage: Eukaryota > Metazoa > Chordata > Actinopteri > Perciformes > Cottidae > Myoxocephalus > Myoxocephalus aenaeus. Next base: position 7,137,771 of record JBAMJR010000379.1, read on the forward strand.
GTATTGAGCGCAGATGAGGATAGAAGAGAAATATACATCAGAGGTTTGAAGGCAGCAGCGTGTGATGTGGCTGCTGTTTGAATGAAGGATTATCAACACACTGTAATCTGCTTAATTTAAAACACAGTTTGAATACCACCATGTGTTGTGGGTTGTGGGTGAACAGACTAATGATACAACAATCTATAACTTATTTTTCCTCTCGTTTCCACAAAGTTAGCTGGAGTTAGTCTCGTTTTAGTTCAGTTTTTTTGAGAGCTGTAGTAGGGTCGCCCTCCTTGCTTCCTTCAATGTCTTTAATTTCCAACCTCTTTATGTGGTGGGTAAAATATTTTAACTAAATAACTCACTGCTGAAATCCACTCAAACCTAATAAAAAACTAATATATTTTGTTTAAAATCAAGAACAAAAAGGGTCATCAATGCCTAACAATTGTTTTTCACACCCATGTCTGTAATGCATTACTTATTATGCATCATAACCTGCTTATAGGAATGTATAATTATAGTCAGAAGCACTTATAGATATTCACATTACTTTAAGACAACAATCATAACACACTATAAAGCATTGTATAATGACTAACGGCAAGTATTACAATACTTAATATGTTTTTGAATTGCAAGGATCCTAGTGAATTATAATTCCTATAGTTGTCATGCAATATAATCGTTCATTATAATCTGTGTAACGTGATAATAAATTACTTTAAGTGGTCAATGTAGCGTGAAGTAAAGTGAAAATTGTTTTACTTAACAATGATCACTTGGAGTTACATAGAAGAATGTATGATAATTATAATACGCTTATAATTATAAAGTCAGTGCTATACGTAGATTATAATGCAATATACGTATATTTATAATGCAATACAGACAAGGGGGTTCTAGAAAGTATTACTACAATGTACTGAAACGTCTGTTTGAATGTATGCCAACAATCAGGAAATACAAACATGTTTGTGGGAGATTATTATCAGCCAGCAACACTGGCTTGAGAATATGTTGTTGAAGTTGTAACAGTTCTTACACGATGGTGTCTTGAGTCCACTGAGAGCATAAAAGCTCAGAACTTCACTCTATTAGAGAGTTTCAATGCCTTCATCCAGTGTGCAGAGCGACATCTTCTACGAGTTACTTCATTTTGAAAATGGCTACAGTGCACTTTATCTCCAGGCCTGAGCTGAACCCACTTTCAGAGTTTATTTACAGGACAAAGCCGAGAGGAAGCAGCGACCTTTAACCTCTCATTCCAGCGGTTTAATCTCTAACTGCAGACCTTATCGGCGCCTGCTTAATGTAGAAAACAATTCCTTTAAAACCGAGAGATCATATACGATAAGTGCACAGTGGGAGTTGAACAACCATTCCCACAATTACCTTTGGCAGACAACTATTATCCACCAGCACATGAAGTCAGAGATCATTATGACCTTCCACGGGGGAAATCACTTCTGTGATCCTGCTCGCACGGCTCCATAAAGGCCGAGGGTAACACCGGGTCTAAGTTCAACACATCAACAATAATAATAGATGCTTTATTCTTGGATATATATATATATATATATATATATATATATATATATATACACACACATACACACACCGAATAGCCGAACAGTGAGCAGAATTGGGGGGGGCAGAAACACGGCTGTGACAGCTCTGTGGCGTTTGGAGAAGGGGGAGATACAGAAACCTCACAACTTCCTGCCACCTCTCCTCTTCCCTCTGTCCAGCCTCTGTTTCCCCAGAGCTGCTTAGCTGCTTCCATAGGGGTGAAATCAAGTGGAACCACAATTACCGTGCAGCCTCCTATATTGTTTACAGGGAGCCGTTCTCACAAAAGGACAAGGCTCCCCTGCCAGGCAGAGGAGACAGAGAGAGATGAGGCTGAGAGTGCCCGACGCGAAAGGTGATACACGACGTGTCGTGTAAAAACTGCAATAGGTGACAGTTTATTCCTCTGAGGAAGGAGCCGCGCAGATTGTAATATTGAGGGTGAATCCGTAGTCCGTGTGTTGCCCACAGTGATGTGAGGTAAGTTTGTGGGCGGGCGGAGCCGAGAGCTGTGTGATGTCCGTGGAGACACGCAGAGTTCACACACACGCGCGCACACACACTGGCCTGAAGCTAAAAGGCAGGAACGAACACAATGCACAAATACTGCAGTCGGTGATTGTCATTGGCATGTCTCCTGCTGTCCTTTTCTTAGCTCTACTTGATTGCAACGATTCAGATGGTGACTGTACACATTTTTTATGTGCTTTTGAGACTCAAATGCTGACAGAAACCTATACAATTGTGAAAATATCAACCTATATTACCTCATTATTGTCAGATTATTACCCCATTAATGTCACCCTATTACCATTCTTTATCCAAATGTCGTACAAAATGTTATTGTTCACAGGTTACCATTATAGTAAATTGTTTTGCCTTTTTGCTATCTTCAAATGTTTTGATTACCAGTTATTGGTTCCTTTTTACGCTATTACATGAATTTCATCCTAATATTACTCATATATTGTTAATACCAAGCTACAGAGTATGACTTAATTATTAACTTTTTATAATCAAACCTTTACCCCTCTATCTCCGTGCTGTAATTTGGAATTTACTGAAACGTATAATGTAAACCTGAAGATCCTTTGAAGCACTTTTGATAGTGATAACGTTACAATAGCCTGCATCAAAGAATATTAGTACAGTGAAAAGTTCAAAATGAACATGTAATACCCTTTTCCAATACGATGGTCATTTACAAAAACAAACAAAAATCATAAAAGTGTTCGGGCTACGATGCCCAGCAGCCCATAACACTGAAACCTAAAAAACATTACATCTCCTACCAATAAAGCAGTCTGGCAGTAAGCCACTTTAGAAAAATCCTTGAAAACTTTGTGTCGGAACCAAACGTGAGGGTATGAACAATCTACAACAGTCCTTTTCTTTTAATAGGCAGAAGGACGTGCGTGTTAAAAGGGTATAACACAACATATAATAGCATATAATAGCATCATGCCTACTACTACCGTATTTGCCTAAATGTATGGTACTGCATATGGATAACTGAGGATTAATATGGCTTTCATCTTTTAAAGATAGTCATTGTCTCCCACCTGCTCGCAGCTCGACCAGTTGATACGATGATTAATATTAAAAACTCACTGCCCACGGAGAGCAGCTACTGGACTTCCTCTCTAATGGCTCAATAGAACAAGAACCCGGTGAAACCAGCAACCAATTTCCACTAGGCCTGTGTGTGTCCCGCTTAATGCAGCGACAACAATATCATTACCAGAAGGCTCTCCACATCCAGACACAATGAAGAATAACAATGAAGATTTCAGCACAAGGCACCAATTACAGAAGCTAATGTGCAATCGTGTTAGCGACGTGAAAGAAGGAGCAGGCGCCTCCCTGAGCCGCGGGGCGCCAACTCCGTGTCACAGACATGCAAAGGATCCGAAACCCCCGAGAAGAAGCTGAAGGACAAGCTGAAAGGGGAGAAAGGAGACAGAGAGAGAGGATTTATCTCTCCCAGCAGATGTAGAGCAGGCTCCTTGGGCTCCCAGTCAGCAGCCAGGACAGTTTACAAGCTGGAAAATAGATTGATTGTCTATGGATCCCTGTCCCTGTGTGGCTGCCAACTCGGAGCTAATTAAAGAACACTTCTCCGGAGGAACACTGAGCAGCAACCAAGCGCATCCTATTCACCCTCGAGAAAACACATTGCTCTGAGCTCCTGCCCAGGAAATAACACTGTACACAGGTGTCACCGCGCTGCATATTGAGAAATTGCTTGAGCCCTGGAGATAAACTTGCACACAATATTTGCATTGTGTTGTTAAAAGCAGGTAAACATGTTGGTGAAATTGTTTTCCGTACTTTGCCCTGACATTCAGCTCTGGGAATGTCAGCGAGGTAGCAGAAGCAGGGCATTTTAAATAGGAATATTTTCTGCCCGACAAGCCGTTACCAAACTGAATGGCCACAATCACCGCGAGGTTATTCACGCACATACCGAGTCTGCTAACCTTTAAAAAGGCAGACGCTGAGGTATTCACCAATCGGTTTGCGTTAATTTTATTGCATGCTTTAATATCAGATGACTAAAGATACAGTTTCGCAGTTGCAGCGCCGTGTGCCCTGGCAGTGTACATACTAGAAAGATTTACTTTGTGACTTTCCTTACATGGGAAGATGGAAAGTAAGCATATCTGTGTACAATTCCAAGGTAATTTACTAGAGTATTTCCATAGGTGTGACAACACTGTTTTGAAGATGAAAACAGTTTCATTCTCTCCTTTTGCCGTGACTAAAACGTCTACAGCCAGGATAGCGGTCCGTGAGGCTCTGTTATACTTACACACAGTGGTGCTTCGAGCTAAGTGCTAACGTGAGCAAACAACGGCTGAATTTAAACTCACCCCCTCCGAACTTGCAGACTAAAGCTATGTTCACATTACAAGCGACAAAAGCGCTCTTTGGCATAGTTATAGTGCTTAGAAAGCAACATAATCTGGCTAATGGCATTATTATAGAGACGGAATGGAAATGGGTGTAAACTAAAATATATTATTAATCAACGCTTTACTGATCATTGGAACAACAGCAAACAAGTTGAGACCAGCTCAAAAATGATTGAGGTCATGTCCATATATCGCGCGATGAGTCGATATAGTAAATATTATTGTGGTCATGACCATGTATCAGAGGATACGTCGTTATAGTAAAAACTATCAAGGTCCTTTATATGGTACAATAAGTTAATAACATTAAAATGATTGAGCTCTTGTCTATATATCGTACGATAAGTCGATAACATAAAAAATACCGGGGCCATGCCAATATATCGTGCGATAAATCAATAACGTAATTATCGTGACAGGCCCAGTTGAAGTGTGTGTATGAGTGTGCCATTCTGTAATAAAGATCTGATGAGTCAGCTGTAATGTTTGCATGCATGCAGACGTACCAGTGCAGGAGTATTCGTCCACTCTGATGAAGCCGGGCAGACAGTCACAGCGATGGCTGCCGGGCAAGTTGACACACACCGTGTTGGACTGGCAGTAATGCATCTGGGTCGCACACTCATCGATATCTGAGGACAAACAGAGCAAATAGAGTGGATTAATAACTCCCTGACAGTTCTCCAAAGACACAGTCAGGACACACAGAGCGATTCCTCAGACGCCTCAGAAGGATGAAGCTCACTGAACACAAGCCGCGTCTCTGCAAGTCACCTTGTTGCTGACAGTTATCAATTTGAGTCTTAACCATCCAAAAATTGCCCCAACTCATCAATCACACGGACAAACAAGACAAGTTGTTCAAAGAGTCCCCGCCCTTTAAATATGAAAGACTGGCAAAGGCAGATCCTTTGGAAGCCAGATAGTTACAACGCATGCCACATAGCCGCAACGTCGCTGGTTCCATTCCAGCCGAGGATCCTTAGTCTTAACCCTCACTCTCTGCACCAGTTTCCTAGTCGGATGCTTTTCTATCACCTATTCAAAAAAGATCAAAATAATGCCCCAAAATAATATCAAAATGAATAAATCAATGAAAGTACCAGGCAGGATATGACAAGAAGGAAGGCGGCAACAAATAAAACAAACGCAATATTAAAGAAAATGGGGAGAGGAGCAAGAAAATAAAAGAAAGGAGAGGAGATTAGAGGACATACAACAAAACAAAAAAAGAGTAAAGGAAACTAGAATTATGCGGTTGTATGTCTCCTCCAACCAGTCATATCCCAGTTTACATCCATGTTTGTCATCAACTCATCATTTTATCTTTTTAGACATTTGTGTGCAATTATCATAATTAGCGTCTGCATGAGTTATGACCTAAAACGCATTTTGTGAAGTCACATTGACCTTTGGCCTGCAAAAATGAATCAGTTAATTGGACAATTGTGACACATTTGAAGAGAATAACTCAAATATGTTCTCAAGATATCAAGAGAATGGCACGGACGTGAGTTCACAGGGGGCCGTGACCTCCAAAATATTAATCAGTTCATCCAGGAGTCCAGGTGGATGTTGGAGCCACATTTGAGGAAATGTCACATTGAATTCACGGGAATGGGACTGATCCTCGTACGTACAGGCAACTGAAAATATATAATTCTGCCATAATTCTGCCAGCGCCGCCAAAACTGAGGCCTTAAAAAGGAGGCCTTAAAAAGGAAAGTAAAGAAACCGAGAATATGAAACATTAGAGCCCCGCTCTTCATACACAGACTCTCTCTCTTCCTAATGTAGCTTGAAAGACATTGTATGAGCATTGCAACACAGCGCTCAGGGAGGCATTAGCTGAGCAGGATGACTGCTGATGAAAAGGGATCGGAAACACACAAGGGAGGTGATATGCAGAGGAGTCTAAATGTACGTGTGTGCGTGTGTGTGTGTACAGCACAGAGTATTTATGTGGATGTGAGCAGCAGAGAACCGGTTTCCTGAGGCTAACAGGCCTTTCCACCACTTAAGGGACTCTGTATGCTACACTTAAGGGAAGGAGAGAGTGAGGAGAGTATTTCCATATCCTCTCCTTGGATAAATACATTCCAGCTTTGAGGTTTTCAGCTCACACTTCCCCTTTACAACAGAATGAATTTGTATGAAGTATGTAATTGACTTACATGCAACACCAAGAGGTTTTTTTTCTAGGCAAATTTCATCCTTGGAGAGTGTACAGTAGGAGTGTTGAATTGCACACAATCACAGAGAGACGGATCGCGCATTCAGGCAAACAAAGGCTCGCCGGCCTTCAGCGTAAAAAGCATTGATCTGCTACATCAAAAACATGGAACTGATTCAAGTGCTTTCAGGCTGCAAAATAATACCTGAATCCAGTCTTCACCGCATTCTGAAGCACCGCTCCACCGTGAATGCCCCTCATTTGATTACCCTTTATTGGGGCGAAAGGCGCCAAAGTGTTGTTCAAGCCGGACGACGTCCGGCCTGCGGTGTCGCGGAGACGTGGCCTTAGTAATTCAAAGTGGAGAGCCCGCTGCTTTTGTCAGCTTCCGCTGAAAGCGGGAAAAGCTTCTACTGTCAAGTAGCCTGACGCATGATGAGGCCGTCTGATCCCACGTCGGCACCGAGGTCCGGCGTCCACTGTGTCTGCAACTGTGTGTGTGTGTGTGTGTGTGTGTCTGAACGTCTGCGTGCGCGTTCGCCCTCTGCAGCCTCCTCTGAGAGTGTCGTAGCAGGTGGGGTCTGCTGACAGAACTGGATCTGTCATTTCACACGGGGGAATTCATTTTCCTGGATTTGCCGAATAGAGAGAGAGAGAGAGAGAGATATCTCTCTCTCTCTCTCTCTCTCTCTCTCTCTCTCTCTCTCTCTCTCTCTCTCTCTCTCTCTCTCTCTCTCTCTCTTTCCCTTCCCTCCCTACCTCCCAGACCTCCTCATCCCACCTCCTCCCTCTGAGCTCAGTTTCTTCATCTGTGCTGCTTTATTCATGCTGTGATGTAGGTCAGGGCTGGGGAGAGGGACAGCTAAAAATAAGGCAGGATAGGACTTTGTGTACATGCTCATGCATGTGTGTGTGTGATGTGTGTGTGTGTTCACGCCAGCTCATTCCCTTGTGCGTATTTGTGTGTTTGGGAGAGACAAAGATTGTGTGTCTGGATGTTGAGTGTTTGGATGCTGTGAGGCAGAAAGAGAAGAGACTCTTCATACTGTTTTGTGTGTGTGTGTGTGTGTGTGTGTGTGTGTGTGTGTGTGTGTGTGTGTGTGTGTGTGTACAGTACATGGCAGTGCACACTAGTATCTGCATCCCGCCGAGGTTAATGGAAACAGCTTCCTATCCAATAGCAATACTACTTTATTTAGTTTACTCTAATCAAGCCAGATTGTGAGTGAGTGAGTGAGTGAGTGAGTGAGTGAGTGAGTGAGTGAGTGTCTGTGTGTGTGTGAGAGAGTGTGTGTGTGAGAGAGTGTGCGTGTGTCCACAAATGTGGTCCAGGACCTCAGTCACTGCAGCTCATCAGTCTCTTTGAGCAGCTCATTTGTCGGTCCGTTTGAAGCCAACTGTTAGAGGCTGCTGCCTCAGAATGAGAGCGAGATGGAAACAAAATTAAAGAGATAAATACCTCTCTCGACTTCAAAAGTATTCAAATTGGTCTCTCTTCTCTTTAAAACGTGACACTGAGGCGCTTGGTGAAGACGAGAAGACGGGGGCATTTGCGTGCGCATGTTTTCCGTCCAGTTATCCGTCTGTCTCTCACTCAGCGGGGTGTTTTCGTTCAACAGACTTGTTGTTGAATGTTGTTTGGCAGCGGAACAATCGATCCGACTTGTGGCGGCGACGCAAATCTCTGATATTCATCACCGAGACACCGATCACTGCGAAACTAAGAGGGAAGTAGAAAACTTTTTTTATATTTTTTTTAATTCCAAATATTAAAAGTGAAGTACAGAAACTCAGTCTGTGTTTGGGAGCAAAGAACAATAGTGAGAAATATCCAGTGCTCTTATCTGTAGTTTTATTCCATCCATTAAGTCGACAGCACGGCTTCATTAAAAAAATTATAAAAAAACGGAACAATTTCAATTTTATTTGCAATTCGCAATCAGCATTCTTCTCTCCTTTGACCTATCTCTCTCTCTCGATCTGTATTTTCATGTATCTCACCCAGCAATTACACACATGATAATTGAGGCTAGCACAGATCATTGCTTTCTCACACACACACACACACACACACACACACACACACACACACACACACACACACAAAAGAGAGAGGGGGTATTTTATTTATTTTCTCTAATGCATTTGGTTTAAACAGCTAATCAGATTTTTGTTTAATTTGACTTGACACTGAAATAAACGAGGCAAAACAGTGTGAGATTATTATGAACATTTAGCAAATTTGTACGTTTATATGCAAGTCAAAGACAGTGTAGAAACGACAGCATTAAACCTCACAGTAGCAGCTTTGACTGCAAACATTGTGTGTCTACGTTGGACAGTTACTGACCCAGTATTGGGATTATGACAAAAATAGTGTTCAGTGATCAAATTCAGTGAGTCTCTAATGCAGCTGTCAGTCAGTGTGTAACAGTAATTTGCGGTTTTAGTAATTTACAGTTGTTTTTTACATTAGTTTACGACCCTGAGCATCGACTGTAATCGAATCCCATTTGAAATAAAAAAATAAACCACACTTCTTCGCTGTTGTGTCGCAGCAATGTGTCGAGCCAATTGTGACTCATTTAAAAAAAAAGAAATAAAGAATGTATCTACACATATTGTAAAATAGTTTTTATATCAGCTATACCAGTCCTGGGTAACGGAATAGACTGATGTTTTCTCGATGTTTTCCTCTTCATAAAAAATCAAAACAAACATACTGCGCTCCATTCCATTTGCTGCCAGCTGATCTCGCATTCATCCCAATATCTCCATCCCCACAGGAATCCTGCCTTTCCGGTGCAAATGCAGCTAAAACTAAAATCTTATATATATATATATATATATATATATATATATATATATATATAGCTTGATGATCATATATACATATGTATGATCATATATGTATACATATATATATGATCATCAAGCTCCCTTTTAGGATTTCAGTTGGACACCACACTGTTCCGCTTCAGCGGATATATATTGGTTTAGAAACTTGTTCCGTTTCTTCGCGTGTGTGTCAGGTGATTGACAGCCAACGGAGTGAAATGTAATGCCGTCCTATAATGAAAAATATCCCTCAGCACAGGGAAATGAAAGTGTAACATTTCTTCTCATTCCTGTGTGATGGACTTTTATCCCTGTGTCGACGGGAGAAAAAATGGCCTCTTCTGTTGGAGGAAATTAATCTCATCCAGCAATTATAGTCCATACCGTGATAATTAAGTCTCATACACAGCGTCGCTTTCAACAACTTCGACTTGTGCAGAAGGGAAGTGAGCCTGCATCTCCCACTACGCTACATTTTTCTTGCGCTGGTGGGCCGCCACAAACTTGAAAATAACTTTTAATGTGGACGGAGCCACGGAGAGGACTGAATTATTTTCACGACGGGGGTTACATATCCTCAGTGAGGGCGCGCAGAGGCCTCAAATGGCTGAACTCAGTTACTAAACTCCCTTATCTTTCCACACTGTAAACAAATCAAACACACACAAAAAAAAAAGCACTCAACATGCAGCGAAGGACGCTTTCCTCTTGTAAGCCGCAGAAGTAAAAGAACCCGCCGATGCATTTAATTAGAGAGCCTTTGGAGAGCGCCGGCCTCTTATCGCCAACCTTGTCCTTCGAGAAGACGCAGACAGAGCAGGAAGTGCTCTGGTGGAGCAGATTGGAGCCTGAAAAGGAACATGTTGCATGTCAGAGAGCAGCTTGTGGGGAAGGAGGACTGAATGATGGCGGGGTTTCTGTATCGGGAGAAGGAAGCGGTGTGAGCAAGGCGATTTAATCTACCCGTCACTCCGCAACTCCAGCGAGGGAGGCTGCCATTCACAGAGCCGTACACTGACAGACTTTCAGGAAGTCACTCAAGAAGACACTCTCAGGAAGAGAAACTGTGACAGAGTCCTTCTGTTAGACGAGAGGAACAGTTTACCTAGATGACAGGGTGTGTGTGTTCACTGAACTGGGTGTTTACATGGGTATATTTACTGCAAAGATTAGAAAAGTATTCCTGGGTGCCCACTAACTGAAATGAATCCATATATCAGGCAGAAGAAGGCGGCGCCGTTGTTTAAAGGATTACTGCACAGCCGAGGTCGTATTGTGAAATCCTCAACGCAAACTTAATTTGCTTTGTCGAGGCGGAGCGATGTCTATCACGGAAGACAGACTCAATCCACTGTCGCAGCCTCTGGTGTTTTACAATGAAATACCAAACTGTAGAGCGTGATGACGCCCACACAGTGTTACACAGTCACACACGGCGAAACACTTTCTTGTTGCAGACGCAACGTATCTGAAGTTTAGCTTCCTCCGTTTGTCACGCCGCACGCTGACTGACAGTGACAGTAAAAGTGCACTCTGTGTGGTCCTTCAGATCAAGGTGAGACGATGCGTCGTGCACTGCGTTAAAAAGCTTTGGTCCACTTACTTTTCTAGATAAACCTACTTTGAAGGTGGTGTAATACTGGCAATCCCAATTCCTCCAGCATTAGTGCTACCTGTGGTTTCTGCGCGAGGAGAGATGTTAAGATCCTATAACTTGTCTATGAAGCACTACGTGTTCCTGGGCTTATATGCGTCCTCTGAGTTTATTGGATTGTTACAAAGCATCTCACGTCATCTGTGATTGCTCAGTATTCCCAGGATCAAAACCAAAAACATTTCCCTCCCCACATTTATCCTCAGAGAGGGGATATTGTAATTATTAATACGTACACTGTATGGTGAAAGAAGCTGAGGGGTAAATGGTGACAAAAAGCTGCCAGGAAGAGTGCTGAGCTGGTTACTCGTGATTCATTAGTGCTTTTTATCTTCGTCTTCAGGACCAAAACCAGCTGTCAGGAAGACACAACTTGTTTGATTAACTAACACACTAAGAGCAGCGTATGAGTCATTCTCGAAGCAATAATTTGACACCCAACAATCAAAAAGAAGCTCAATGAGATTTATTTGGCTTGAACTGGGCACCAAGTTTTAATGTCAAAATGCTTTCCCTTTCTCCCTTGGACACAACAAGCCGTATAACCAAAATAACAAAATAGGTTGTTTCTCAGTGCATTCCAGACCGACCCATATTGTTTTCTGATCTACCACCTCCATAGGAACCAACAATAACTGTTGGTAAGGATGATGTAATCCCACTTTCCTCTCTGCTTCTGAGAGATGAGAGACAGAACGTACGAATCAAAGAGGGTTGCCTGCTTGGAAAGAACAAAGGACCAATGCTGTTGTTTTTCTGCCTCAAACATAGGTGCCAACTTTTTATATTCCCAAAAGTCGAAATATAACGTCAACAAAAACTGTGCAAAAAAACATCGCATACGCACAAAATATGTACATATAAATACAAGATTTCATCAAAGATGTGTGCAACCAGGCCCCCCCCCCCCCCCCCCCTCCCCCCACACACAGTGCTTGGTACATTTGAAGTTATTTTAAACAAGGGACAACGTAATGCAATTGACCATAAAGCAGATTTGTCCAGGCAATAAAACAGATATAATTATGGGCTCACTCACCCGTTTGCAACGACCTCGGCTTGAAAGCGATTGCGCTCTTGTTTAATGTGCATGCCCTCGAGCCAATAGCGCACAGATGAAAAGGTGTTGTGAAATGAAACACGTTGCACCGTTGTGCGAAACCAATGAGTGGTCAAAACCAACACGCCACTGCTGGACTACTCCAAGGAAGTTACATTTTGCACATTTTAGTAGACTGTTAAATCTCAATGCCGTGACACTGGACCCACTCTGTAATAGCTTCACGAGACACCTTACAGTATGGTTTCCCTGTTGGTGCTCATAATCGTCTGTGGGTACCTGAGCTTCTGCCTGTGGTGTCAACCAAGACACTCTCCTCCCTGCTCCTCAAATGTTAACACTTGGTCCGTGGACCTACTCTTTGAACTATACAGCTCAAGGTTATAGACGTGTCAGAGGCAGGGTGTCAGGTTGCGCCGATTACATGCATTTTTCATTGAAAAACTAACTTTTGTGTTCACAGGAAAAGTACAGTTTCCGCTCGTTACATGCGCAGTGGGTTTAAAAAATAAACTTCCAACGAAGGATTACCTTTTACATTTTCTTTTTGGTTTATTTGGCTAGGCTTAGGCAAAAAGGCTTTCCAAGCTTTGGAAAAGATAACGGCTTGGGTTAAATATTTTTGTCTTAATATGACTACGTTTATTACCTAACTTACGCTGTCTAAGTTTGTAACTTGGCCGTGTGGCGTTAGGGTCAGAATACGAGACTGGAAGCATTTTGATTGCCTCTCAACAGCACTCAAAATGGCGACTCATGAGCTGGCGTCAGCTAAAGGTGTTAACAGCAGCCAGAGCTAACAGTGTTTACCTGTGAGGGGACCTAGGTGAAAGTCAGTACTTGCTTGACCCAATCATCCACCCCGTCTTCCTCCTTAGGCAGACTTTCTCTCTATTCATCTGACCGTAAAGCTAATGAGGATGCTTTACATTGGAGTTAGTTGAAACCCTGGAGTGTCTCATGTGACGCTAAAGGCTGCCTCGCTATCAGAGGCCGAAGAACACAGGAACTTGTGTGGTGGGTTGGGAGTGAATTGCCAACACATAAAGACTTGTTAAACATGTCTATTATTAGCTTGTCCACCAGGATGAAGTGGTGAACAGACTGTGCATATTGAGACCAAGGATTAGCAAGCCGACACCACAGAGACAAATTATTTTAACTTCTCCGTTCTGATTAAAGACAAAGCAATCGGATAAACACACGAGAATTAAAGAGCTTAAAAAAAGAAAAATCTGTGCAGGTTTAAGGACGACAACAAAGCCAGTTTACAAGTCGATGACCAGATAAACAGAACCTCCAGAAGAAAACTCTCCTCCAAAACAAAGACAACATGCAAAAACCCTTTGTTTTGTGTGCATTTTGTGTGCTTCGTTTACATCGGCCACATTGTGTCGACCAGATCCACTATTTTGTAATTTGTTTCCCCCCCCCCAGGCAAAGCCAGCATGCATTACTATTCCATGAGCTGTATCAGTCTCACAAACACACACACCCTTGATTGACCCTGTACCCAGGACTGTGGGACGGGCACAGCAGCAGATGGTTGAATTTAGCTCTCACTGTGTCAGGTTGCTGCTGCTGCTGCAACACACACACACACACACACACACACACACACACACACACAGGAAGGTCATCTACGTAGTATTATGCGAGTCCAGATGAGAACTGTCATAACTGTCATGTTTCAGATTATTGGCCATATTCAACCATTAGTAACCAGTTGCTAGGCAACGGTGATGCCTCTCAGTTAACAACCTAAATGACCTAATTGACTTCCCATCAGTCACCTTGTAATAGCTGCTGGCTGCAGCTGATAGGGGAAAGAAACCAATAGAACAGGTAGGCTAGGAGCTGTGGAGCTGCTATTATCCCGGCAGTTTCTACCATGTTTTCGGTTACTACGGTAATGCAACATCCTTCATCTCTCTGACTCTCTGCACGTCGTGGAAAATGACAGAAGAAGACGAAGAGAGACAGGCCGGCACATTCTAACAGGGATGGAAACGCAAATACAAGGAGAGTGGGGAGACATAACACTTATTGGAACAGCAGGAGACGGAGAAATCAGAGCGCTGAAGATGCAAAAACAACCTGTTGGGACATCAAAGTAACGGCATTGCACTTGTTGTGACTTCATCGGTGACAGCCGGTAATCGTTTGACAGGAGAGCCAATATTGGGGTATAAATATTTGACAACGCAGTGTGGGAGTGCTTAATTGGTTTCATTATTATTCCCATCCAGAGGCAGCTGCTACCTGTAGCGGATTGAAGCAAAATTGCTCGCGTGCGAGTCAGGTGTAAATGCGGGTATCACATTAAGGTTTAGTTTGATATTGATTTTTATTTGGAGTTTAAATTTGGAGGTGGCGTGTGGGTGTGAGGAAATTAATTCAGTTTGACTTCATGTGGGAGGAAAACAAGCAAAGATGACTTTACAATGAGAAGAAAAGTGAACTTTATTCTAACTGCCCATCACCAAACCTTGTGAACATAGTGAGACCATTTATCTGCTAAAGACAGGGTTCATACACATTTTGACCAATGGATTTCCATGACTTTTCCATGACTTTAAACCAAATTTCCATGACCAAACATTTTGTGAAATCTCGCTGTATACATAAAAAAAGTGAGAAAATGTAGTATTTAAACTAACAATGAGAGTTCCAAAGCATACAGTATACCTTAAATGACACAAATGAATGAGACAATAGTTTGATTAAAAGAATAAGCATGTATAGATAGAGCGTATGCCTGCTTATATTTTGAGCGTCTTTCTTTTAAAAGCATATTAATTATTTCAAACAACATAACACATTTCCATGACTTTTCAAAAACTTTTGGGATTACATTTTTTAAGGACTTTTCCAGGCCTGGAAATAACCATTTTAAAATTCCATGACTTTTCCAGGTTTTCCATGACCGTAAGAACCTGGTAATGAGCCCCACAGTCTCCTAACTTCACTTAAATGCTAATGTTGCTAAATAATATGTCAATGTGTTTTAAGTCTGTTGCACTGCGGACCAAAAAAAACATCAAATACAAAAATATATATGACTGCAGGTTTAAGCTGTTTAGTTCAAATACAATAATATGGTCACATTACTGTCTGCTTTGACACATTTCTTTCCTCTTGTTGCTTTCAAGAGGCGTCAACACACATTGGAAATTCTCTTTGATGGCGTGAAAATCTGAGACATTTTCAGTTCATGTCTGTGAGACACCGGCAAAGAGTCTCGTGAGAAAAGCACAACCTTTGACACTTTGGTGAATCTGCTGCTGCTTTCACAATTCAGCTCCTTCCTGGGTGACAACGTTTAATTAGTCAGCTGAGTACAGAATGTAAGATTTAATCAAAACTATGTTTTATTATTTTAATTTATTATTTGCTGAAAGAAGTAGAATCAAATAAAATCCCTGTCAAATTATACCATGTTTTTCAAACTCCCAAAACTTCCAATAACTGTAATGTCACTGACATTATCTACCTTATTAGTTACTTACTTCAGGTCAACAAGCCCAGTATGTTTTGGTTTTGTTAATTGAAGCTTTAGGTTCCTACTAATTGAGTTTTAATATTTCGACATGCCCCGCTGCTGCTGCGCCCCATTCTCCTGAGAGGTAGATGCGTCAGCATGGGCCCAGCGGGAGTGACAGTGAAGTGGCTGGAAGAAGCAGCTCGCTCGCTCACTCACTCACTCACTCACTCACACACACACACACACACACACACACGCACGCTCACACTCTCTCTCACACACACACACACACACACACACACACACACACACACACACAGTTGTTTGTCCCCGAGCCGGCGACTGTTGGGAGGGCATCGGCAGCAGATGGTCCGCAATAGCTCCCATTGTCTGCGTATGCGGCAAAAGGGGAGGTGCCCTGTTCCGACCCCGGCCCGGAGACGCCACGTCCTGCGTCAGTGTGCCCAGTCAACCTCTTCGGCGTAATTAAGGCCGGCCCCTCTGGTTCCCCTCCGACTGCAGAGAGCAGCTGGAGGACAGAGGAGCAGGAGGAGAGGTCGAAATCCTCCGGGCGAACGGCAGCTGAGCGACTCTCATGTTCCAACATGTGCTCAAACACGCCCATACAGTATATACGTCCTCTCCTCCGGCCATCTGAACACACGTCTGTATTAATGGACTTGTGGGAGACTTTAATGGAATATGTTCCTTGATGGTGCATGCTCTGCTGTGACGACGCCATCTGTGCTTTTGTACATCAATGTTCTGGGAGCAAGCATAGTGCAGACAGTTGAGAAACATACTTACCTTTTTTTTTAAATACGTGTTAAATTGCTTATGTTCCATTGTTTCATTGTGTTATTGTGGCGTGACTGTGCTTCTTCAGCAAATGTTCATCTTAGCCTCAGTGTGTTTTACAGGGCGCCGCTGTTTATTTTGCCCTCTGTGCTTGTCTTGTATATGTTTTATTGGCTACTTTAACGTTTCACTGGATTTAGCCGAGCGTTGAACTCTTTTGGCCTGCAAATCACCAAATATGTGCTTACTGGGTAGCATATTTATAGTTTTTTTATGTGTAGCTTTATGGGGACTGTCCCTGTAAACATGAACGCTAAGAGAAAAGTTTTGTAATGTCTGGCCAAAACCACGTAAAGTCAACTTCAATGTAAACTTCCTTCCAGACTCAGTGAGGAACTAATGTCGTGAAGGAATTATCTTCATACCAACTTAATCCTAACTCTAATCGTCATCATAATCCCTAAAACTATATATATATATATATATATATATATATATATATATATATATATATATATATATATATATATATATATATATATATATATATATGCTTTGTTTCTCACTCACAATTCTTGATTGTATCTTATATCATGCGGTAAGTGGCAGTTAATATCTGTGCGTGTGAAAGAATAGAATTTGCTCGTGAGCATCGTTTTATCACATGACAAATCTGGCGCTATAAAACGCAGTCAGACTTGAATTTGAAAAAAAATCTGCAATGCAACAACTGCAACGCTGATCTGACAGCTAAGACCATCTCCTGTCTCCTGCTTCAAACACATGTACGCTCCTGTTTCTCTACATCGCAGGTCTTCTTTTAAGACGAGACGTTGACAACTAACTTTGGAAACACATCAGCCACGCAAGAGGCGCAACATCTGTTTCTGACAACATCCACGCGTCGTCGTCTGCTTTGCCAGCTGCGAGACAGCCCACTTCCAAAACTACAGAGCGAAAGATGCATCATGATCAGTCCTGGGAAGTCAGTGCATCGCAATGCACCGGTGACCTGTGTGTGTGAACAACATGTTGTTCAACAGATGCAGACAGTCGCATCAAAGAGCTCAGTCCATCATAACTGCTTATTACTCTATGTTGGACACGGTGTGTTCTTTTTCCAAGATTAAAGCTGATTGATTTCACAATCTTTACCTAATCTTGCATTACTGTCTCATCTCGCATGCTGCATTACCCCCCTTGACTGCAATGTATTCAGCCTTCTATAGATTTCACTTTGGTAGCTCCAGTTTCAATAGCTTTAATTTAATTTGGTTCTGGAGCCAATGAAAAACAAGCTGCATTATATTAAGCAGCTTTGTATCAAGATGCAAATCAACATGACAGCTCCCTTAGTAGATTTCTTGTCTCATAAAAAACACTTTTCTAAAAGGTGTTTCTTGATAAATGTATTCCGTTTCGCAGGAAGCCCTTGTTGATTTCTTAGATAGGCTCCTAAAATCCTGTTTTATGGTTTTGCCTAATATGTTTTGGAGGAAATAATTACTACCTAGATTATGTTTATTGGCAACATTTCTCCCAGGCTATGAAGTGCTACATTCTTCTATCAGACACAACTTATAATGAGGTGGACGGAGCGGGTGGTTGGTTTACAAAGGTAAAGTTTTAAAATCTTGGTTAAGTTATGGAAATAATTCAAATAAGTGAAAGTTGACTTTTACCGGACATGGACAGCCGTATCCTGGGTGAAAGTCCTGGGTGTCCTGAATTGAATTGAATTGACCCACCCTCAACCTTTACATGCGTTCAGTGTTGGTTTAATTAAACTTTTAGTGGCAATAGACCATTTTTCAACTCCCCCCTAGAATTTCCAAATTATATTATTGTACTATAGGTGCCCCTGTTGCAAAGAAAACCAGACCACAAGTGAAAAAGCAAGAAATATATATCATTGCCATTATAACATTTACTTAGTATAGATGAGTTTAAGGGGAAAAACTGGTTTACTCCCATTTTAACCAAGTAGATTTTGTACTTCAACATATTCAACCATGACCAGTTGCTATTCAATTTAGCATCTTTAAAAACAATATATTTTACTAATCTCAAACTTATTGTTATTTTTCTCAACTTAATCTCCCTCTAGTCTGTCATACACTTGTGCTGCTCTGCAGTGCCTCATTCTCTGAATACACTGAAGTGCGTACTGCGTACATTTCTTTTTTAATCATCACTCACTTCAACATTCATTGTATTTTACTCGAGTCCCTTGTGATCCATCCCGAAGTAGCTGTCTTGTCTCTGTTTCCCTGAAGAGCGCTAAAACGTAACCACGTCAGATCCTGAGGGTCCGACTGTCGCTTCACACGCAGTCACTCTGGAAGAAGCAAGCCGTTACGTTTTTGAAAGGATTTCATTAACTGTTATTTCACTGTGTCTTTGCTCTGTTGGGTGCCGACGTGTTCTTTGAAAATGTCATTTATATGGTTTTCGTTTCAGAAATGTTTTCAGACTCATTTCAAATTCTTTCCCGTTTACCTTTTTTTGCAGTTACTCAACACACCTTGTTATGTTGTCACCGCTTAACTTTGGTCTTTTGTGTTTGGTAGAATCTTATTACAATATTCTCTTGAAGGAATGTGAGTGATGATAGAGGGGCGGGTGCTCAGGAAGCTTTCCAATAATACCAGCAGTTTTGCCTTCTGAAAAATTGTGTACACATTTTGTTTGGGAAAAGTAAAAAATTAAGGTGGATTTGTTCTCTCACATTTCCAGTGGTATTACTGCTCATTTACAGACCTAATTTACAGACCCAGGGAACTGTTCTCAGCAGTTGACTTTATCTTGCTGAAGGTGTCCTCTAAGATGGACCTCTCCCAGAAAATAGCTCCAATCTAAACTGGCAACATAGTTGGCAGAACATGCGACTCTCTTCCAGGAAACTCAACCATGAAGTTATTCATTTCACTCCTCGCACTCATTACATAAAATCCTGTACGCGGTGTAACAGCTGCTAAGTGACCAATAGCCTGGAGATGGAACGTTCTGCAGTCCGTCAATAAACAAAGATGGCCTCCAGACACCATAGTTGTAGCAAGCATGGAAGAACTATACGCCAAATACGCTGACCTCCACAATGCACCTCTTGTGGAATTATGGCATTGACCGGAGGGGGAAGTTATTGCGGCAACAATTTTACTGTAGAGAGGGCAGGAAAGAGCATGTTATGGATCTCTGAACTACGAGAGTTATGAACAAATTTCATGTATGACTTTCCAGTCTGACTTCCCAAATGTGGAAATCAAAAGCTTTTCTTCAAAAACATGTCAGATGTCAAGAGCCTCCTTGAAATCATCCCTGCCTTCTGACTTTTTAAATGGACACGCCCAGTCAGCCATTAGCAAAAACCAGTGACGTAGGTTACCAAATTTAAATAATTAGGTTATGAATGAAGTGAAAGCTAGCACTAGCTGAGTCAACATCTGCTGTGCTCGGTGTGGAAATAACAAAAAAATGGTAATTTCAGATTTGTATGTATACTTCTTCTGTGAGGTAAAATTACTGTTTTTATCAATGGAGTCTGGGCCTTTGAAGAGAGCCATGCAACCGATTAAGTTTCCCGCCAGAAAGGCCTATCTGACGGCAAAAAAAACAACAACATTTTAAGCGTATTAAGTTTAGAGTATCTTTAGTGCATCTTCACTGACTAGAAGGATGTGTATACACTGTATGTTTAGTAGAGTTATCATGTGGAAACCTACGTCAGATCACAGGGGGAAAAGGTTGATCGAAGGTCTTGGGGAAGTAGCATTTTGACACTCGAACATACGCACTTTGATCAAAAGTTGAATGTCTGGATTTGAATACATAGGGAACACCATTGGGACGCGACAGAATTATCTAAAAACCTTAAATACAAAAATAATAATGGACGCTCCATTTAACTGACTACAAAATACATGTGATTGACCAGCGTTCTGATACGACCTGTATTAGAGGCCAGGGAGGCAACCTAAGAAAAACATACCACGTTTTAGAAAAGCGGTGTTTGTCAACTGGGCATCACAGCTAATGAGCGAAAGCAGCAATGTGGGCTTATATTTAGGTTTGTGACAGCTAGAAATTAATACCAACTGTGCAACAGAAAGAACCCCTTCTTACTTTCAGCAGTACATTTCTAATTACCTCCGCTATGAATCTCCAGTATCTCTTCCAGTTCATCCGGAGGTGACACGCAGTCGGCCTCGGCTCATCTACCTGTGCCCTTCCACCGGCCGTGGCTCTATCTAACCGGCACTGAGCTCGCCTTCCTACCCTTCCCCCACGCCTGCGCCGATGCTATCAGCTCCTGATTCACTTTTTGCCGGCTCGACTCTTATAATTGATACAGAATCTTGATGCCCCGAGCAGCTGACATTCAACGCGGGCTGAAGGACAGCTTGGGAAATGAGGAGCACATAATGGAATACGCCGCCAGCACAAACAGAAGGAAGATCCACTTGTAATGTGATCTGCTCCGGCGCTTAAATATCAAGTGCAATTAAATGCCAGAGACGGCGGCGATGTGTGCCTGGAAACAAATTTCCTCTCAAATCGGGCAGCGACGTCCTTTACATGGTCAGCTTCCATTTACTGTGTGGGAGTGAGACAGCGGGTCGGCAGTCTGCTGGCAGGGAGAAGACAGTCACGCTAAATTTTGTGAAATGAGGACAAACTCTGAAAGCGGGGACACAAACCTCGGTCCAACCTTGGGCTGTCTTTAGCCGTGGCTGATTTTGAAGGTTCCATTATAAACTTCCAGAGTGGATCCTTGTCACGTTGACTGTCCAGCCCCAATAATAACTGACCCGCTGTCCACATGTGTAATAGATCATTCATTCCCAAAGATGTGGGTCGCAGGAGATTTTATTTGGGTCGCCAAATGTATTTGCAGAACTTCTTCCACGGCCTTTTATTCTATATTTATTTTCTTTATTATTTATATTTGCAGTGCACCTTTAAAGTAACAGGAGGAAGACTACATGTTTGTATGGTTTTGATAATTGTAGCCTACTTAAAACAATGAATCCACAATGAAAGGCGAGCGTACATTCTGAGAGGAATAAAACCAGCCTGTTAACTCAGCCAAAAAGCATTTATTTTATTACGTTTTTTTACATTCATTTATGCACAAATTGGCCCTTTTTGTGATTTATAGAAAAGGCCTACTGTGAATTGGGTCGTGATGGTCGTTTCTTTTTTAACGTTTGGGTAATACTTCTAATCAATGATTATTTCCATGTTCTCTGGATCTGTGCACCTGTTCAGTCCTTCTTGCCAGAGGTCACTAAAAGGCTCCTCTGCCTCATATTGATCCATTGGAAAAAAATTATTAAATGACCCATCTACAGGCATGAAAACGGGTCAGGGGTGAAAAAGGTGAGAAGGATATTAGCCCTCTAGTGGGGTCCGGGGGCATGCTCCCCGTCAGAAAAATTTAAATATTCCATATTTTAAAGGATCAATCTGATGCATTTTGAGATGCTTTTTTTGCCAACCTGGGGAGAGCTGGAGAAACTTAACTTCAGCCATGAGTCAAAAATTATTATGGTCTCCTTACTACGTATTATGCAAGCCATTTCATGCCAGCCTGTCACTGGGTCTAACATTTACAGTATATGAGGCATAATGTGGTAAGGGAGAGCATGGCTGCCTTTGTTAGCATAATGTATATATTTGATGCAGAGAATGCATCTGGCGAATCCCTTTTTTTTTCTGCAAAAATAATGTTTGTATTAGTGTTAACTTCTAGTTTAGCCTTATTCAGACCTGCCAACCGTGATATTTTTTGCGTACCGACGAGGGGGGGATGGGAATTGACGACGACTAATAGGGGACAAGTCATTAAATACTCGTCATGCATTATATTGCATTGCATATAATGTGTGCTGGTCAACTGGTCAATTGCGTACAGGTTGGCAGGTCTGCTTATTGATAGAACGGTGGACCACTTTACCTTCTGCCTTGTCAGTCCCCTCACCTCAAAATCTACCTCCTCAAAAACGGTAGCGTTATGCCGTGTTCACACCGGACGCGGCGCGTGTGAACACGGCATAA
Organism: Myoxocephalus aenaeus; assembly: GCA_038501785.1. NCBI lineage: Eukaryota > Metazoa > Chordata > Actinopteri > Perciformes > Cottidae > Myoxocephalus > Myoxocephalus aenaeus. The sequence goes on from JBAMJR010000379.1 coordinate 7,160,307, forward strand.
GCTAATAATTTCCCACCGGAGCTTTAGCTAGCTGGCTAACGTTGCGTTCTGTCCTGCTGTGTTCAATGTGTTCACTCGCGCTCCCTTCTGGCACGCGCACCTGTTCGCAATTCACTGAATCGCAGTTCGCTGTTCACTGAATCTCGCGCTCCCTTCTGGCACGTGCACCTGTTCGCAGTTCACTGAATATAAATACCCCCCCCCCAAAAAAAAACATTTCTCATCGAATCTACACGATTCACGTAGGTCACCTATTTTGGTTTCAAAGCGGCGAATTTCGCCGAAAGGTGAGGGATTTTCATGTCTGCATCTAACACTGGCTCAATCTGTTCACCATTACTAATCAATTAGTAAATATCATTAAATGTTTAATTGTTTGTTAAAAGTATAATAACTATCAACTAAAGTTTAGCTAAGTACCAATATACAGTATATTAATGAAGATATCTATCAAGTGTTATAAACTGCTGTATGACACTCAAGTTATACTCAATTGTGTGGCACCTCAATTTATTTATTTGTTCATTGGAATATTATTTGAATGTGTAAATCTATCGCCCTCTGTGGAGCGCTTGGTAAATATAAAGGTATAATCATATATAAAGGTAAATATATAAAAGGTATAATCAGGATTCAGGGCACTAAGACACAGTCTTCAGGATATTGTGAGTTGTTATAGTCCTTGTTGTCCCTGCTTTTGTTCTGTAGCTCGTTTCTCTGACCCTCTGGCTGTGCCCTCGTTGTTTTAGCTGCTCCTGTCCTTTCCTGTCCTCTGTCCTCCGCCCCAGCGCTGAACTCTTGTCGCCCCCGATGGGAGGGGTTGTCTCTGGGCTGGGGAGGGCAGGCCGACACGAGGACGGTGCACTCAGCCGAGTACACACCGGGTCAGCTTTTTCCCTCATCTTTTTTTCATGTTCCACCAGTTGTACACTGTAGGACTTTACCTGTGAGCGGGAGAGTGCTGGGGAAGTGTATGAAATAGAGTGTGTGTGTGTGTGTGTGTGTGTGTGTGTCTGTGTGCACAAGATTGTGTGTTTGTACGTGTAAGACCTTTCCACAAGGGCACCAAGCTCAGGTGGGGCAGACAGAGATTAATGATAGGACTTGACAACTCTCTTTCAATATTAAGGGAAGGAAGTTCTGTCGGCTTATGGACAGCAGGGGTGAATTAGAGGGAGGGGGACACAGAGAGAGACGGACGAGAGGGAGGGAAAGAGTGAGAGGACCCGAGGAGACCTAGCAGCAGCAGAATTGACCCTTTCCAGTAGTTTTTTTACTCCCTAAGAAGCAGTGATTAACAAAAGCATCGTCCTACTGTTATTGTTTATGTTTCACCTCCGAGTTTCATAAAGGGCTTCACTCTCATCTTTAGAAATAAAGAGCTATGGCGTCCCGCCGTAACGCGAGTCCAGCTCCTGTAACTCAATGCTTTCTCTCACTGGCGGTTTTAATATTCCTTTTCAAGATAAATGAGTATCAACTGCAGCACTTGATTCATACAAAGTCAAACAATGGTTCATTAAAGAGACTACAGCTCCAATGGGGTGGCATAGAAAACTAGTATTACCGCCTCGAGTCACAGTTGACAGCCATGTCTGGCTGAAATGTGATCACTTCATCATTTTTATCCTATTATTCTGTGAAACTGTCAAACGTGTTTAGTAAGTTAGTCAGAGTGACCTTTGACCATCAGTTTCTAATCAATTCAACTTTGAGTACAAGTGGACGTTCGTGCCGAATTTGAAGAATTTCCCCTTTTCTGACCATTCCCAAGATATCACGTTCACGAGGATGGGACATAGAACTTCTGAACGGATGAACAAACAACCCTGAAACATCATATAATTGTGCTGCAAATACATGCCCCAAGTCACCAAGAATACAACAGGGATTTATGAGGGACACTAAACACCCGACAAATACCTCAACTGCTTGTCAATGATGGCTTTATGCCTCAATAGTGTTGTCTGAGTGGTAAATGTGTTTTTGTAATTTGATATGTCGCATCAAATCATGGAGACTTTTTCCTCCGATCCTGGTGTTTTTCTTAAGCTGCCGTTTGTTAAATTCCCCCGAGCCGTGTCATCATTTCTTCTCTTCTTTCCCTCTGGAGATTGAGATCTAATGTCTTCAGCCACACTCCCGAAAGAAAGGAGTAACGGAACAAGATGTTTATCAATGCGCAGCACAGCTAGAAAGAAGAGTATCACATCATGCTGTTAAAAAAGAAAAGAAAAATCATATAAATGATTCCTTTGGGGCAAATACCCTGCAGGTAAAACACAAGTTGTTAAATTAAAAAACGTCCACATGACACCAGTATCTCTTCCCCCAAGTCGTGCTTGATCAGAGGAAGGCTGGGACAGCGATATGACATCCGTCACCACGAACCTGCCAGACGCTCCTAATCACAGCCAGTGTTGCTTGTCAGAATAAAGACTTGCACTTTAAATGACTAAAGTCTCCGGTACCCCCTCAAGCAACCTGTTTCTTCACACACTCTCTACCATCCCTCAGCTTCAGCTACCGTTACCAGGAGATGTTCACTTCAACTTTCCATCAATTGACAAGTATACATTGAACTCCAACATGTAGCGCGTGTGGCGCTCCCGTGTGCCGATGAGGACGTTATGACGGTAATGAAAAATTACACCGCAGACACTTTCACACTGCTTTAAAAAAAAAAAAAAATCAACCAGAGAACAAGAAACAGCATCAAAGTCCAGCTAAATGAGGTGGTCTGCTATGGATTTCAGTTTAACTGCGGTTCGGTCCAAGTGCATTCAGACGGTAATCAGTATCGCCACCGGAAAACCAAATCATCCGTCATCATTAGGGCTTCTTGCATTGTTTGCGAGACAGGAGGGGACCGAATGCCTCACAGACTCACTGCAGGGCAAACAATGTACCTCTATAATGGGAGGGTACGTGTGTCATTGTATCGGCGGCCCATACTGGGGGGGTCGTGCTCCTTTTAGTTGTTCTCACGTGGGTCCAACTGGTCGAAAGTTTTTTTCCCGCGTACGTCAATCTGGGTGGCAATCTAGTTGCCGGGCAACAGAGGTAAACAGCTAAATTAACTGTAGCGGGCTTGGCATTGGAACAATGGCGAGGAACCTGCACAACAAAGACATTGGACAGAAGGAACAACATACCGATGATTATGCTATTCTGAGAATATAGTTGCCATGGGGATTCATTCTGTTTGACCTCAGGTTGGCATTGCAGAAGGGGTCATGGAAATGTAACCGGTTTCTCCAGAAGAGCTTGGATGTGCTTTAATGGCAATCAGCCCCATTATATTTCGCTGTAAATTGTATACAAATTGCATCGTGGAAATCATCAGGGTCAGAATAGAATAATAAAGTAATTGCTCCAGCAACTGATTGTTTGTTCACCAAATGATTCATTTGGTGAAGTCCTGAAGTTGCTCGTTTTGTCTCACCACTGTTTTGGTTTGATGTTGGCTCAAGAGGAAAAGCCGAGGTTTCCCCACAGCGACACATTCAGATTCATGTCTATGATCACGAGGTCAAAAATCTTTAAAATGCATCCTCCTTTCACCGCGACCATCTTCACCAAAGTCCATGGTTATCCGGCCAAAGCAGTCGCCGAGATATATCTCGGCCCAAAGCGCTGGACGGACCGCTCAGCCCGCTGACACTGAAGCCCTCCAGCCTCTCGCCTTGCAGGGCAAAGATGACTTTCAAACAGGCACTGTGAATTTACATCAGTACTTGCCCTTGCTTTTGCCTTCGCCTTCGCCCACTAAATAATTCGTCGCCGGCTTATTTCAATCCTCGGGAGATCAGAGCCGGCTCTCATCCATGCGGGCCGACACACTGGGTTGCTGCTCAACACTCCAGTGACATCACCCTCTTCACTTCAAGGTCACCGACAGGTGGGAAACAATATTGGGCCGATTTGAGGACAGAAACTCAACCTGCTTCCCTCTGGACGATTTCAGCTCAGCAGTCTGTTTCCTCTTTATCTATTGTGTGTGTTATCTGTGTGTGTGTGTGTGTGTGTGTGTGTGTGTGTGTGTGTGTGTGTGTGTGTGTGTGTGTGTGTTCTCCATCACTATGATGTCATGATGAATGGGCGGCCAACAAAGCGGAGGAGAGCCGCCGAGAGAGAGAAGGGGAGAGGAAAAGCGATCTCTCCTCTGCCTTTTTATCGCTCTATTTCATCATGGAAATCACCTCATTTACTCTGAGCACTTCTCCATTCATCTCTTATTGTCACTGGCAAAACCCATTTTCTATCTGCACTGTGCGCGTGCAAGTGTGTGTGTGTGTGTGTGTGTGTGTGTGTGTGTGTGTGAGAGAGAGAGAGAGAGAGTGTCACAGGAACAGGGAGAAAGCAGCAAGCTCACCGCATGCAGTGGCGTTTGTACATGAGCAGCTGCATTAATGAACTTGCAGCGAGTGTTAACGTCTGCAAACAAACTCACAATGTCGGAATCTATTGTCGTTTTGTTTATTTTGAACGAACTGCTGGTTCACAGTCAACTCCTGAGAAAATCGGTGATGTTTTTAATGTTTGTCTAATCAAAAACTAAGAAGTGCATTCCATAAAGTCCATCGGTTTGAATCCTCCTCACTCCTGGAGCTTTCTCTGCAGAGTTTACATTCCATGTTGTCCTCATCTCTCCTTCAAAGTACTTTCTCCTCTTTTCTTTTGCCTTTTCCGATGCAAATTGGAGGGTTGATGAGCCAGACTGTGTTTGATGGGTGCTGTATATATAATTCAGTATTTAGGGGATAACCTATGGTGATGAGAGAAGACCATGTTGCCCTTGGCAGTGCTGGGTAACGTTCCTTTTCAAAGTAACTTATTACATTACAACAGTACGGCCATGAACAACGTATACTAAAAAATACTAAATACTTTTGTGATTCCTTATGCGTGTTGGTTATATTGTCCAGAGGGCATGTAGCGGAAGTCGTACGTCGAACTTTTGAATTGATTGACTCGTCCATCATTGCATAGCCTCGTCCACGGCACGCAGGAATGATCCTTCACAGCTTTTTATTATTATTTTGAGGTAGTTAGCGAATGTCTTTTTTTTCCATGCTCTTTTTTTTCTGTGTAACGCGACACAGGGAACTTATCTCTGGTCTTACGGAGAGACGGACGGTTGAGATTGGTGAGCATCTGCTCACCAATCTCAATAGCCGTTTACCGCTTTGTAGCTGTGGCGCCGGCATCGTTCCTCGCCGCCCTACCGCCGCCGTGGATTTGTTTGATGCAGGTACTTCTTCAACTTTGAAGTGGAGTTCTCCGCAGCTTGCGTATCCCCCCCAGGCACAACTTTCTTTTCCACCTTGATGTTCTTGTCACATATTGCATGTTAGAGAACGTAACTTGATAACTGATTACTTGAATTGCAAAGAGATGTGTTACATTGTTCTTTACAATAATAAAAAAAAAAAAAAATTGTTCAATTTATGCTCCATTCTGACCATCAAAAACACAAAATGTGTGTATTTTGGTGTGAATGTGTGTGGTATCTGTTCTTTGGAGGCCTCTTAAAGTCTTCTCCCAGCATGGATGACTGGGCTTCTTCTTGATCTACTGAGGTTTGGATTGAGCCTCATCTGTACATCACTTTGGTAAAAAAAAAAAAAAACACCATCGGCCAAATGAATAAATTTGCATAGGTAGTATCAGACATTGGTATGGTTGCACTGCTGCTACAATGTAAATGATGTGGAGCCAAGGATACGAGTGTCTCACATTTCTATGAATAAATTATATTCTCAGTGGTCGTTATCCCCAAATAAAACCTCAAGAGGAAGAGGTACGGCCCTGATGTAAAGCTCTGTGTGTGAATGCTGTTATCTCTCTCCCACAGTGTGTAAATATGTGTAGTACTGCACGCATTGGTGTCGTTTCAAGCTGCATCTCCAACATGTTGTTTTTTGTCAATTATTGTATTATATACATTTATTTATCTGCTGAGGATCTAATTAGTGCCTTGCTGTTCCCATCCCATGTCAAGCTAGGGGTCCTTGGCTAGAAACTGCACGGGCTGGTTAATGACATGAATACCATTAATAATTCAGAGCGAACCCTATGTGGGTCTAAACAGTGTACCGGTGCCTCGGTGAACAGCAGAGGAGAGAGGCGACACGGCTATTGGAGTAATCCGACATGACAGCGTTCACCTCGGATGATAGAGAGTGGAAGGAAACTATCAAAATGCTTATAAATATCTTATAGAGCCACTGAGGAGGGGGAGGCTGTCAGAGGGGCCCCAGCTACGGCTGCAGACATCACGCGACTCGACGAGGGATGAGCGTTGTGTGTTTATGAGTGTGCTTTGTGTCTGTGCATTTCGTTTGCATAGGTGTGTGTGTGTGTGTCTCTGTGTGTAGCACAGCATTCCGTCAACAGTGCAGGTGATGACAGTGGCAGATTCAGGCAGGCCGCTGTGGGAGGGAAGTTGGCTGTACCTTGGCAGCAAGGCAGCCACACAAATGGGATTTGGGGATTTCAAAGTGTGTGTGTGTGTGTGTGTGTGTGTGTGTGTGTGTGTGTGTGTGTGTGTGTGTGTGTGTGTGTGTGTGTGTGAGTGAGAATGGCCACACTGGAGCAAAATAGAAGAGCTAGGGTAGACGAAAACAGAAAAAAACGTACAGTTCCTGAGCTAAATCCCTCTTCCTCCTGGCAAAAAGAACAAAACAGCTTCTTCGGCGCGTTGAAACATGCCCTCCTTCAGAGAAAGCCCCGGGTCAGATATTACAATAATACACACGGCTGCCCAGATATGAACACCTCATGCTCGAGTGTTGTACAACCAGTGGCGGTGCGTCAATAGAGGGCGCTAGGGCAAAAAAGAAGAAAAAAAAGAAATAATATATATTGTCAAAAAACATTATATACCAAATCATTTAAATAAGAAATATACCGTGTTGACGAGCTAAATGTGTGTGGGAGACCGTAAGCCCCTGTCAACAACCACTTAAGATATACCAAATATAATATATCGCCATTCATCATCACTGAGAAAAGCCCCTCCCCCCTTTAGGGGCGCCGGCCAGATGTGAGTCTATGGCAGCGAACAAACATTTCACCCTCGTTGCGGCAAGGACAGCTTCTCATTGGCGGATGAAACGTGAATCTTCGGGCGCACAAATCTGCGCCCTAGCCAATGACATCGTTTCTTATTGCAACGTGGTTGGACTATTCGTCGAATCAGAGACCTTTATCATTCCCTCACATCCCATATAGCTCCCACGTAGCTACGCGAGCAACACAGCTAGCAGAGACTTTGATTATGTTAGTATGGCGACTGAAAACTCTGTGGTATCTCTACGCGAAACACCTTTCAATCCACGATCAGATGTTGACAAGAAGAGGCTGAAAGAGTTGGGACCCGAACGTCCGGATTTAAAAAGTCAGCAGCAAAGCAGTCTCAAACGGCTATTGAGATTGGAGGACGTACACCCGGAGCTTCTCCTCAAGCTACATGCTAACCGGAGCTGCTAGCTGGAGGCTCAGTGTGGAGCAAAGCAGTGGCTCTGAGCAGCCGAGGAAGCGCCGGCTATGAAGGAAGATGAGCTTGAAGGATTGCTGCAGAGGTGAGTGTCAAAATCAGCAGATGCCTGTGTTAGAGTTTAATGTTTTATCTTTCCCACAGCAGAACACATGTTGGACATTGTTAGATTTGGGTGGATATCATATCAGACTATAACTTTATCTAAAATACCAATTCAACCCTCAACAAGTGTGTGTGTGTGTGTGTGTGTGTGTGTGTGTGTGTGTGTGTGTGTGTGTGTGTGTGTGTGTGTGTGTGTGTGTGTGTGTGTGTGTGTGTGTGTCATAGCTCCAGGCTACAGCCATCAAGGTGGCTCCTGGCCTTTTGTCTATGTTGATGAGCCATCAAGACACACAAAACATAGTTTTTTGTCTGTAGTATGAAGCCTGTTTGTAGTAGATATTTCCCCACAACTTATCTGTCTGTCTCTGTCTATATATTTATCTGTAGGTTATTGACACCATACTTGGACACACCAGGGAACGCTTTGCCTTCAAAGACCACCTCATCAGTGCCACCTTACTGCAGGGCCCCCAGTTTGAATGCGACGTCAATGTATTCCCTGAAGTTGCTCTGGCCACCACATTGAATGTTTCTTAAACCATTCTGCCCTGAACCTCTCATGCCCAAAGTTACAGTTTGTTGATACACCGCGTTCCACATTATTATGCAAATTACACTTTGCTCAGATTTTCCTAGATAGTAATGCACAGTCAGTCAGTATCATTTTCAAGTCATCAACTGTTAGAGTATAAGTCAAATTCTATTGAACAAACCTCCTAATGATAACAGTATTTTTTTCAAAAATAAAAAACTCAAAATGCAGTGTTCCAAATTATTATGCAGAATTTCAGAATTTCAGAGTTTCAAGATATTTTATAGGTTGTAAAGAACAAAAAATTGTCATTTGTTGAATTTGCAGCATTAGGAGGTCATATTTACTGAAATCAAGAAAAGTTTGAGTCAAAAACATCTTAACAGGTCAAGTTACATGTTAACATAGGACCCCTTCTTTGATATCAACTTCACAATTCTTGCATCCATTGAACTTGTGAGTTCTTTGATAGTTTCTGCTTTAATGTCTTTGCAGGATGCCATAATAGCCTCCCAGAGCACCTGCTTGGATGTGAACTGCCTTCCACCCACATAGATCTTTTGCTTGATGATGCTCCAAAGGTTCTCAATAGGGTTAAGGTCAGGGGAAGATGGGGGCCACACCATGAGTTTCTCTCCTTTTATGCCCATAGCAGCCAATGCCCCAGAGGTATTCTTTGCAGCATGACATGGTGCATTGTCATGCATGAATATGATTTTGCTACGGAAGGCACGGTTCTTCTTTTTGTACCACAGAAGAAAGTGGTCAGTCAGAAACTCTACATACTTTGCCGAGGTCATTTTCACACCGTCAGGGACCCTGAAGGGGCCTACCAGCTCTCTCCCCATGATTCCGGCCCAAAACATGACTCCGCCACCTCCTTGTTGACGTCTCAGCCTTGTTGGGACATGGTGGCCATTCACCAACCATCCACTACTCCATCCATCAGGACCATCAAGGGTTGCACGGCACTCATCCGTAAACAAAACAGTTTGAAAGTTAGTCTTCAAGTAGTCCTGAGCCCACTGCAACCTTTTTTGCTTATGACCTTGGTTTAGGGGTGGCCGAATAACAGGTTTAAGGACACTTGCAAACCTCTTGAGCATCCTACATCTTGAAGTTCGCGAGACTCCAGAGGCACCAGCGGCTTCAAACACCTGTTTGCTGCTATTCAATGGCATTTTAGTGGCTGCTCTCTTAACCCTACGCATTTGTTTGGCAGAAATCTTCCTTATTTTGTCTTTGTCTGAACGAACCCGCTTGTGCTGTGAATCGGTGACAAATTTCTTCACCGTCCGATGATCACGCGCAATTCTTTTGGAAATATCCAATGTTGTGATACCTTGACCAAGGTATTGCAATATTTGCCGCTTTTCAGCAGCAGAGAGATCCTTTTTCTTCCCCATTTTGCCTGAAACATGTAGCTTGCTTAATAATGTGGAACATCCTTCTTAAGTAGTTTTCCTTTGATTGGGCTCACCTGGCAAACTAATTATTATTATTACTATTTGGATGATTTCAATCATCCAAATAGCCCTGAGACACAATACCATCCATGAGTTTCATTGAAAAACCCAAAAATGAATGTTTATGACCCTTAAATACAATTTGCCTAATAATGTGGAACGCGGTGTAGTTGTTATTGGACAGTGTTGAGCACTGTGTTTTCTTGAAATAAAGCTTTGTTTTTTACAATATTCTACTCAAAACCTCTTTTCTTCTCATTGTGGAGTGCTATTTAAACCGCGCCGCCCAACTGCGCCCCCCCCAAAAAAAATGTCACCAGCCGCCACTGTGTACAACAAAAAACCTGGAGCGAAAAAAACTGCTTTTGGTCTCTGGTGATGGGAGGAAGGCGAGAGAGAGGAGGTAAAAAATAAAAGGGGGTTTAGACATCGGAGGATTGGAGCAAAACTCTTCAGAGACCCACTTGGCTTCCCATCCCTTTTTTTTTTTTTCTCCGTCTCAGTGTGTAAGAGAAGCGCTGTTTTAGATGTTTTACCTCCTCTACTGTACTGTGGCTGTAGTCACCTGGGTAGAATCTTTTATTCTCTTTTTGTTCCCCTTATTATTCTCAATTCATATTTCCTGTATATATATATATATATATATATATATATATAGACAAATTAAAAAGTAGTACAAATAGCTTATGGAGAGTACAAACTAACTTATGACTAACTTCTTTAAACTGTGTCCATTTGGTTGCCTTCACGTTAGCGTAAGGTGACTACTTATAGGTGAACACTGGGAGCCGTTTGACATTTTTGATTATTACTCCCAATACCTTGAATATGATACCGATACCACAAGAATACTTTTTTTCCCGTTACTTTGTACGAATAAAAACCTTAATATTAATATTAATTACTTAATAGCGTAGTATATCGACTGTCTTTCTATGAATGACAACAGTTTATTTCTCTAGTTATATTGTTTATTAATAATACACATGCTGTTTTCTTGAAATTGCTTTGAATTAGCAAGCAAAAAAAGAAAAAAATGTAATTATTAAATTATACCACCTATCAAACCACAAAATACACTTTAAAGTCGTTTTTTTTATATCCATCAATCACTTTTTGCAATCCATATGAATCACTCACTCACGTCACTTTTAAAGCTGGTTGCTGATCAGTTGCGGCACGAAATGTAGCATTTAAAAAGGCAGTTTCTTTCTTTCTGAAAACAGACCCAACCATTTAAGAAGACCTTTAGAAACGTTACCCCCCGCCCCCAGTTGAATCAACTGGAAACTGAGATTTGTATTTGCACATCTGAAATTGAGGGAAAGGTTCATGATCTCAATCTAAAAAATTTCCCATTTTGTTAATGTTTTATTAACAAAATGGGAAATTCAGTGTTAATAAAAAGAAAATACTAATTAGCAGACGTTTTGTTTTACAAGGTGTCTTTTGGGGAGGAATTCTAAATGAATATCAAAATCACATTTGCTCACCCCAAAACAAACTCTTTTAACAGCCCTGAAGGACAAAACGAAAGCGAAGGGCGAGATTAAAGAGCATCTTGTCCAATCAGACCCCAGTGCCTCCTCCTCAGCACTAATCCTGCTGTCTTTCAGGTCTTTTCCTGAACCATGTCAGGCCTCCAGATTTTGTGAGCGCGTCTCGTACCTTAATAGAATGGTCTTTTTGGACTTTGATGCGACATCTCAGAGGATTAAACACCTCCCCGTCGAGGGGGAGCACTCCTCTCCCTTTAAATCTCTCTCTCCTGCTGAGGCCTAACCAAGCAGACACATTATTGATCACAGAGGGTTCCCCGCCTCCGCCTGCAGCCTCATTTAGACCAGCTTCATTGTTTCCAGATGAAATACCTGACAACAGCCTCCCGCTGACTGAATTTAATGCATGCCGCTACCTTTAAAGCTTACGACTCTCAACTCCCATTCTCTCCTCCGTGGACGTGATCTCATCAATCTCTCCAGTTCCCTCCCTCTTAAAAGCCTCGTCTTCGTCTCTCAGTATCCTTCCTCTCGTTTCCCTCCCCTCTGCATGAGGATTTAGGAAAAGAAAAATGATAGAAACTGGAGGACAGCCATGAAAAGTGATAGCCCCATAATTGATGCATTTTACACCCCAAAAGAAAAAGAAAAAAAACACCCTTCCTCTCAGGGCCATGAATCAGTCAAACAGAAGAGCTGAGATGTCACACTGTACAGTACACATGCTGCTTAAATCAGATAAAATGGACGCTCCTTGTTCCATCACATTACTACATTAGCCTCGTCTACCAGAAATACAGGAAATGAGCTCGACCTCTTAACAGCTTGTGTTAAGATGTCAGCACCACGGACACAATGCCAATGGAAAGTCAATTATGATCCTTTGTCATTGTGGACACATGAGTATGCAATACTCAATGTGTAAACAGTGAGGAAGACTACTTACAATTGGTGGCAAAAAAAACAAAACAAAAAAACACAAAACACACGTGTCCCAAAGTGTTGTTGAATTATTGTTAAATTACGTTTGAGACGTGTTTATATATTTTACTTAAACTTTCCTTTTCCTAAACCAGTGGGTTTGCTGCCTTAACCGAAATGTTGAATCGCTTCCTCGGTGCCGCCTCCTAATGTGACGCATCACGAGAAATGCGTTGTTTTCCTCCGGTACGGCCGCGTGCTCCTCTCTTACGTGTATTTTTTTTGCTGTTTTTAGACGTGCTTAAAAGGTTAAAAATATTCTGAACCTTTCAGCGGCAGGCAGGGGAGCTTGTCAATGTCACACTTAGCCCAAGCAACCAATCAAATAAAGCAAAAGACGGGCCATTTCTTTGTCCGAAGCACTAGCTGCGGGTGAGCTACGGAGAATGTGAGAAGGAAGGGGGAACTTTTATCTCATGTTTTGATAGTTTCATGTAGGCTACAGTGAGTCGGCAAGCAAGTGAGGGAGGGAGCGAGGCCATGAGCCATTTGTCGTTAATCACATCCGATCAAGTGTGCAGGCACAATTTTCATACAAGTAAAAAAAAGAAAGTAGTTTTCAAGTCCCCCTCAGCCGAACACAGATTGTTCCTTCGCCATCTGTAGCCTACCCACAGATGATTCCACATGCCTTTACTGGGTCATGAAACTGGCACCTGTCCCATGTCGACCCCTCCGAGCGAGTCAGAGCACCAGAACATCGAAGGATCAAAGACAAAACTCCATTCAAAACACGCCACCGCTGCTGCTGCTGCTGCTGCTGCTGCTGCTTTTTGCTCCAGCCTTCTGCTTGGCTATAAAAAACTAAACAAAAACAACAACAACAACAAGGAAAAGCAGCACAGCTTTCTTTGCTCAGCGAACAACCGTAATTTTATATTGTCACTGTCTTCAAATCAGAAAGTGTGTCGACATGGCGCTTTCTCATTACGGGGCGAGGATAATAACACAGCAGAGGTGTAACGCGGCGGCGGGGCGTCTTTAGGGGGACAACAGAGCGGAAGTCAAACAAAAAGGCAGAAAGCAAACAAACACAGGCAAAGCCAGCAATATGCGGTGCATAAACAACAAGGACGGACTCCTTACATTTGTTCTTTGTTTTAACTGAAGACAAAAAACAAAGATGTCAACATTATGACATGTGTTACTGAAACTGAGAAATGGGGGAGGGGCGGGAGCGACAAAGCTGAATGTATGCCATCCTTTCAGTGAGCCTGGGGCAGCGTGAACTACACACTGCAATGTTCACATTACTCAATGTGCACATGCCTGCTCATGTCTGTGTCTGGGGCTTGTTCGGTGTTATAGCAACCAAACAAGCCTTTTAGTTTTGTTGGATAATGAGGGCTGAACTGCAGCAGCAGAGGAAACCTTATAGCTGGTGGAACCGAATCTGTTCCTTCTGGAGCCATCTTTCCTCTCGAGAGGTCGCGTCAGCTGAGAGAGTCACACGGAGGTCCATCTGTTTCCTCAAACAGCGCCCGCTGTTTATCAGATCTTCACGGGGGGAAAAAAGATGGCACGCCTTCACACATCTTCACACATCTAATGAGAAGTGATTTGAATGCAGGTTGATCAGATTCAGCTGTGGACTCAGTTTATTTATAACATGCGCTATTTTTAAGTGGGTGAGGCAATTCCTGAGATCATCCTCGTCCTCTCTGTGTAAGTATCTATGTCGAAACGACAAAATAGGGCAGTGACCCTGCTTCTGCCGAGTCACCTCAACCCTCTGAGGCCGATCACAGCTATCAGCTCACGAAGAATGAAGTGAGAATGAATCCAAAAAAGCATTTGACACGAGACTCATTCTCGCCAGATGCTGAAAAGGTATTAGAACATCTGTCTGTCCCAGACACAAACGTGATGTTTACCTCCTACCATCTGAACTATGCCATAAGCGCAATGCAGGAATAAATACTCATAGAGTCGCTCCCCTGCGATAACAGCTGCTAAAGTTACACTAAAAATAGCCATTGCTGTTGGCATCTTGTCATACAGTCAATTGTCATGGTTTTCATAATGTAATTTGTTATCATGTAATTTATTAGCCTTATTTGTATTAATATCGCTTATACGGTTTGTGTATTTACCATGTTAACCCTAAGTGCCTTTGAGGACCTTTTAAAGTGCTACACAAAATAAATGTATGATCATTATTATTATGAATTGTCTTCCCGTCTTATTAAAGCAACAGAAAGAATGTCTCATACAACTCATTATTGTGTGTTTGAGTTAGTTTCTGGGTAGTTTTAACAAGCTGGCCTTCTGATTGTGGTAACAAAATTGCAACAGTGCATACATTATTCTTTTGAAAAAAAAGAAACTTCCAATTGTCTTGCGGAGGCCCCAAATGAAATATCTCTGAGTATCTTGTTTTCACTGTAGGCATTCAGATCGGGTAATGACAGCCGACACTGGCCGATACACACGCCAACATTTTAATAAGGGGGAGTACCGACACTTATTATTTTCCACGTCAAGCACTGCTAGCCTGGGAAAACCAAGCGGAATTATAATCAGATTGATGACCTTTAAGGAGAAGCGTATATGTGGCTACGCTCAGTTCATCTCGCTCAAAGTCTGTCTCAAAGTCACACGACTCAAACAGCAATACGCGCGTTGCAATATAGAAACATTGCCACTTTTTATGAAAGGCAGATAAACCAAAGGTTCTCCAGGAGTGACTGGTATCGTACTACACCACGAGGATGTGACAGTAGAAGGAAAATGGTGCTCTCAAAATCATTCAGCTAACAAATAAAGCTCGGAACAGTGTTGAGTACTGCGTCACAAAACAACTCACTTTTTTAAGTTATATCAGCATTTAGTCATTGTAGTACAACCTTGTAGAGAGCACTGCAGTACGCCTGATGCCACTTGTCTTGACATGGTCTGAACACATGGAGAGTTTTCTTGCCAGCATGTTAGCTTGAGCACATAATGTACTGCAGTACTTATCTGTGTCATTATCATCATCAGACGTTTCATAACTGTGAATTTCTGACATTTGAAATGACAGATGTGAATGTGTCCCGTGGTTTCCAAATTGATCCGCATGAGTTACAAGTCTTTTTCTTGATTGCCGGACTGTTCGCGGTGCACTGATGATACCCTGAGGCCGACAGCTCCGCTATTAAAGACTCTCCGCTCTTGAAAGTGAATGAACCCATTGTTCACCAATGTTCTTTTCTTTCTTTTCTCCATGAACTAAAATGCATTCACTTATATGCACGTGAGAGCACGCATAGACATACTTACTTGACACACCTTTTTGGGAATTCAAACTATAGCATATCTACATGCCAAATCAGACAAACGCATTATCAAGCATTAAGGATTCCTGATGCACAATGCAAATATATGGGAGAGTATATATGGGAATATATTGTCGTACAGTAATCAAAACGTCTCGATCTTATTCAAAGATGATTATCTTTTAAAGACCATCGAGATGTATCACGTTGAATAATACATTATGAAGAAACAGCTAAATATAGCGGGTTGTTATTAGAGCTGGCTGTGTCCTCCTTGGTCAATGTTTTGGGGTTATTTCCAGGCCATCCTAATGAAGCTCACTTACAGGCTGGACTCATCCAGCATCTGTAGCTACACCTACTAAAAATAATGTAATAATAATGGAAGTACTTTTGTTGCCTTATCTAAAGTATCTCACAATCTTTTCCTAAACCTAACTAAATGGTAATGTTGCCTAAACCTAACTGGGTTGTTTCCTGTGAAGACAGACGTTTGTTTTGAAAAGGCCTCCTGTCATGTAACAAGCGGAAATTGACGAAAGGAAAACATACGAAAAATAAGGAGTAACTTGTTGGAGGATATCATCTTTACAAAGAAAGTCTCCCTTTTTTTGCAGGCGAATTGTTGAAACCCGAGCCAGAAAATAAATAAAAAAATCAAGCAGGCTGAGGGAGAAAGCACTTTCGAGTTTGAGTGAACTTCTAAAAATGTGCTTGGCGTGAATGCTGCCGGTTGATAGCTTGAATTGAATCTCCATTTGGGGCCTGAGGGTTTGGCTCAGAGGACAGACCTGATAAGAAAAGTGGCTGGTCTGAACGTTAAGCGAGCTCCGTGGCTGCGAGTGGTCGGAGGAGGCCGTTACCTTTGGAGGAGCCATCATCTCTATCGCTCGCTCTTTTCCTCTGTGCAATGTGACATTTTTCCAGAATGCTCCATTCACGGGGAGTATAAATGCTGCTTGATTTTGCCGGTGGGGTAGAAGGAAACTCAATACGCTTTCATGCTCGTAAAAAAAAAAAGAGAAAAAGATTACCGTCAGCAATCAGATCAAGGCAAGAAATTAGGTGTTGTGTTTACATGATGTTACTTTCCTATGATAACACCCCCCCCCCCCCCCCCCCCGCTGGCTAAATGTCACTGAATCAATGTTTAAGAAGTTGCCAGGCTGGTTTCGGTTTAGTTGAAATGACACCTAAAAAAAAGATGTAATAACACAACCAATCAGAGCCGAGGATGCACTAACACAGATGTCAATCACTGCTTGAGTAGCTCTTGAACTCCCCGTCAAACTAGGCAGCGCTGATCAAATGTGAATCACAATTATGTTACTGTACTGCCAGTTTCTCTGTTTAGCAGTAGAATGAGAAGGCTGGCTCCAGTAGGTGGGCGGTGCTTAGTTTTGGCTCGATTGTTTTCCAACATGGCCGCCAGGTCACAATCTTCTTGCAAACTTGTCTCAGATGGAATTTGGAGTTGTATTGTCTATTATCTATAGTCTATTCCTGAAGGGGCTGAAAACTGAAAAACATTGACAGCTTGAGTCAACAGTCGACATGGACTCAAATTGATGCCCAGAACAGACGGTCAGCTGTGGACAAATAAGATTTAGTCTCTGACATCTGACCTCAGGAGATATTTGGTTTGGCCAGTAATCAGATTTACAGCCTATCCCCTCCCAAAAAAGGATGCAACACTTTCATCAGCCATAATGCAACAATGGACAAACATGGATGGTATGGAAAATAAATTAGCACATTCTTTCCATCACTTTTATGTACTGTGCTCATAACCTTTAACAAATGGCCAAGTAAAGACCAAATAATGATACTTCTCTTGGTTCAGTTGTAACACCACCTTCTGGAAACTAAGGCTGAAACTACAGTGTGAACATATAACGATCCAAATAAAAGTTAAACTTTTATTCGTCCCCGTAGGGTCAGTTGGTTGTGCAGCGGTGGCGAACAGTAATAACACCTAAATAATTAAAACACCTTTGTTAAATGAGTTACCTTGTTAATTACAGATCAGGGGCCTGGTGGGTATCAGAAGAAGACGAAGGTGCGGTGCGGTGCGTGAAGGCGCTGTGTGAGCCGCGAGCATAGCGCCTTCACGCACCGCACCTTCGTCTTCAAGGACACCTTCGCACCTCCTACACTCAGTAGGAGGTGCGAAGGTGTCCTTGTTTCGGTGGAAAACAAGTGGAAAAAGGAGAGTGAAATGAAATAAAGATGGAGGTGTAGATGAGCAGAAGCGCGAGGCGGCGGTGAGAGCAGGAGAAAAAATCCTTGGGAGCTCAAGAGCAGCAGATGCTGCAGACTCTGCTGCAGTGGTCTAAATCATTCATTCTCCTTTAGTTTTCATGGTGATCTCAGTAAACATCGGCCCCGCGCTGTGTCGGGGGAGTTCTTTTCTCCAACAGCATGTGAATGTTGCTGAGAGATGATGGATGCTAAAGAATATACACTCTTGGCCCTGTTCTTTTCTTTCCTCTCCACAGTCTGAACAGTCGGAAACTCAACGAAGGGTCGACCGTTTCCTGTCAGGTGTTTACGCGGCGGTTGAAAACAACAGGGAGAGGCATCCCAATCGTTGCAATATGCATCGCGCACCATATATATTTGATGCGAGGAAGCGGTTCTAAAAGCCACATTGAGGGGTCGCGCACGCTGCTGCTGTCCCACGCAGCTCACAGGTCCATCATGAGGAGATCCCAATCGCCCTGCTCCCTCCTCCTCCTCTCCATTTGCTTTGTTCTGTTAATCTAAAACCACTTTCAAATGACTTCTCCAACATTTGACACTCCCCAGGCCTCCCACCCCAACGGTTAAGATTTGGTGAGATTTAGACTTGGTTAAAGGTTTTCTATTCCACATTGAGAGCATGAGCGTAGCAGTAAGCCACTGCTATGTGAAGATATTGTGGCGTGATGTCCACCTGAGGCAACTTCCACATTAATACGTGCTTTGTTTACGTAGCCGGGCCGGCTGAGCCTGCCTGTAAGTGCATGTGAGCGGAGCCCCACTGGCAAGAAATGTTCTCAATTTTTGCTTTTAGCACCTTTAGGAGGGGGGGACTTCTTTTTTTTTTTTTTTACTAATGTTGGAAACTAAGTGCAATCTCACAAACCCCATGAAGATTTGCTGGTTGCTATGAAACTACCTATTGTCGATCCTTGAGAAAAAAAGAAACCAAACCAGGCTAAATCCCACACTTTTCGATGCCAAACCACTCAACCTGGACCTCCTGCCTCTCTAAAAGAGTTTTCAGCATCAGGTTACTTTAACCTTCTTTTTCTGACAGATAAGAGTCCTAATTTGCACAACCATAAAGTGGTCCTTATCTCACAATGAAGCAAGGACTCTCACCCACTCATCCGCTCTACTTCTCACTTGGCGGGTGTGTTGCCGGGGACCCCATGGAGTGCTTTGGCGCAATTTGGACACCCGATGCATTCAATATTAATTCCCTTTGAATGATATTAATGTACGCCCATGTTATAGCCATATATATTTCACTACTAAAGTATTTTTATAAGCCCCATCCGTCATTGATATAATGGAAGAAGCCAAACCAGTCAGAGGAGCACATCAGAGCAGTAGCAGATAAAAGGGTTAAGCTCTGTGATTGGATGTTTCCAAACAAAATGCTTCCTGGTATCTTGTATTTTCCGCCACAATAGTTTATACTGTTGATTCAATCGGGGGGCGTTTACATCCGAGTCTCGGAAGCCTAACCTTGTTTAGAAAATGAAGAGGATTTTCACCTCCAGAACCCGGACAGTCAGAATAATTCAGCCTCTATATTAAACATAAACAGAGATTACATCCACAGCTCAGACCCCCTAAGACTCCCAAAGAGCACATGTGACAAGTGTCGTTGCCATCATCAACCCTCTCCGACGCACACACACACACACACACACACACACACACACACACACACACACACACACTCCTGTCAACCAGCCTGAAAGAGCAGCACACAGAGGAGACGTCTGTAGCATGCATCATTCAGAGGCCTTCTGGTGGGTATGACCACCACCTAACTGACTTACACTGCAGCAGGGAGCATTATTGTAGCCTTCATCTAATTATTGGGGGGCGATTTTGGTAAAACACTCATAACACATTTACACATTAGCCAATAAATGCTCAGTTTGGGGCCGTACGATTTGCATCCACTTCTTTCCCGCTGCCCGGAGACTGGCAGGTAGTCCCTGCATATGAATATTCATCCCCAACCAGTCCACCGTCTACCATAATTCGGGTACATTTATATGCATTGAAATTAGCTCACCAGCTCTTGTTGCGGGTGTTTGTACCTGGTGGAAACGGCACCTTCCGTGGTCCCCTGAGCACGGTGGGATTTCCGCCAATTTAAAAAAATAAATAAACAATGAGGCACACTTGCAGTAACTCGGGACACGGTGCAATGAAAAGCAAATTCCCAGAAGGCTGAAATGTGAGTAAAACGGGACCTTTAAACTTTTCTGAATTTGAAATCACGGCTATGACGGACTGAATAATTCATGACCTGTTCGTGACTCGTGGCTGTAAACAGAACAGGCTGGGTAGTTTGTGCAAGGGTTTACGGCGGCCACATTTTGTTGTGCTATGAAATGATGTCGTTGAAGAAACAATGACAGAGGAGGGGGGGCTTAGATTATATATCTTATTCTAAATAAAATAAAAAATTGTAGTAAAAACAACCTGTACCATATAAATCTTACATAAACTGAACGTCCATTTTTACTGCCTTCATTTCATCTGGGATAATTAGTTTTTCTGTGCTTGCAGTGAGATCGGTGAATCTTTCTTTCATTTTTATTTTTTACAATGTAGTAGTGAACTGACCCTTTACCTGCTTTAAATATTTTGTCACAAATTGAGCGGACAGAAGGGCAAACGAAACCCTTTGACTGTCTTCACTGAATCTCCTCCCGTGATTAACACGTAGCATATAATCTGGGCTCCTTCTTTCATCACTCCCTCACTCTGTCGAGAAGCCGGGTATAAAAGTGATTAGGAGCCTCTTCACTGTGGCTAACAACACTGTCTCTGATTTTCAATGGGGAAGGGGAAGCGAGGTCACGCAGCAGCCGCCTGGTCAGACTTACTCTGGAAAACACAGATGACTGAGAACCCTGCACTCACGCATTAAAAGGTTTACCCACCATGCTTTGCCCTTAACGAAATAATACAAAAACAGCTAAGTGGCAGTAGTAGTCCACAAAATACATTCAAACAGCATGCACTAAATGTGACCCCTAAACTGAAGTTTCTACAATTGATATAATGATTGACTGGAGAAATGCCATGCAAAAAAGGTCAAGTCAACCATGAGTCGTATTGTTTGGCACAATGGCAAAGCACCCATCTACTGTAAACCACCTAGCAGCATGCTACCTACATCCATGCTATTACAAATTGCATCACTCTACATCTAGTTTACATCCACAGTTTGTTTTCTAATGCATTGATAAGCATGTAATTTAGTTGTTTTTAAATGGCTGAAAATATGCCCTCCAAAGTGAACATGAGGATTCGGATTCCATTGTAACCGACGGGAAACCAAGAGTTCCGAAAACCGGATGAAGCTGTACTTAATATAATAATACAACAGCAGTTAGAGCTTCTTTGTGTGAAAAGCTATCTAACCCACAGACCCTCACATGTACTGCTCTTCTGGATGCAAACATGCACCTATGATAGGAAGATATGGATGCATCAGTAATATTTTTAAACAAAAGGTGTATACCTTTTGCACGGCATTAACCCCACATATTACACAGGAAAAAACATGGGAGTAATTTTTACGGAGTTACTATTATTTTACTCTAAAGGAGTAATATTTCATCATTTTGGAGCGTAATTACTAACCATAGCCAGTAGAGTAGGAGCAAATATTCAGAATAAAATCTATTGGAGTAAAACCGCGTGACCACGCCCACCACGGTTCCTTAAATTCTGTTTCAGCCGCCATGAAACTTCTCGCTACTGGAAT
Source organism: Myoxocephalus aenaeus (assembly GCA_038501785.1). Taxonomy (NCBI): domain Eukaryota; kingdom Metazoa; phylum Chordata; class Actinopteri; order Perciformes; family Cottidae; genus Myoxocephalus; species Myoxocephalus aenaeus. The sequence goes on from JBAMJR010000379.1 coordinate 7,181,652, forward strand.
GAGCTGACGGTTTATGGGACGGAAGAGAGCTGAAGTGAGTCAAAACCAATTATATTTAGAATTCTAGTAAATTATCATCATGTAGAGTTAAATATAAACACTGATTAGAGTAAAAAAATACTCTGAATTATTAACTCTGAGACAAGAGAAGATTTTACTCTATTTAGACTGGGACCAAATGTTATGAGTATTTTTTTCTTCAATTTGAGTCAAATGTACTCAAATTTACTACAAATTTACAGTGTGATGACTGACAATATAGATTACAAATGAGTAGTACAAATGATATATATATATATATATATATATATATATATATATATATATATATATATATATATATCATTTGTACTACTCATTTGTAATCTATATTGTCAGTAGTCACACTGTAAATTTGTAGTAAATTTGAGTACATTTGACTCAAATTGAAGAAAAAAAATACTTTATATTTTTATATTTATATATATATATATATATATATATATATATATATATATATATATATATATATATATATATATATATAAAAATAAATAAAGGGCCGCGTCATTTTATTGGCAGCTTCATCAAGAGGTAAACCTGCACCGACAACGTTTTGAAAAAAGTCTTCCTATCCATATATGGTGATAGTAGATGGGACATCCGGTCGGACCGGAGACCTCCGCGTAAAAGGAATCTACTCTCATTCAATTGAAGGGGGCGTATTGAGGGAGGGAGGGAGAGAGAGAGAGACACACACACACACACACACACAAAGAGACACAGACAGGCCTGGACCCGCGGAGTTTCTTCAAAGGAAAACTCCTACAACTTTTCAGACGTGAGACATGTTGCTGTCGGAGTCGGAGGATGAATTGGGACAGCTCCAGTCGGACTCAGACTCTGAGAGCGAGTGCAGCCGTTGCAGTCTGGACGAGGACTACATCCCGAGGGGTGTGGCCCGAGGATCGGACCAGTGAGTACAGACACCCGGAACTGGCTTCATCCATTTAAACTAGACCGTCGGGCCCCGCGTGCATGGATTACAGTAGTCCCGCATGTCGCGCTAAACCTGCTCCATGTGCACTTAATGCACCTCTCTGTGCGCATTCATGTGCACGTGCTGCTGTTCCATCTTGTCGGCCGGTGCACTAATAGTTAGCGCTGTATACACATGCATGGCAGGCGCACCCCCACGTTAACTCGCTGCTTATGTCTCTTGCGCTGTTTACGACGAAAATGTGTTTTTACCTTTACTACTTTGCGCATTGTGCGGCAGTAAACTTGTACGCGTGCTCATTGCGGTTGGTTCTAACCGGTTGTCCTGCTGCTATGGTAACGCATCTCGGTATTCCTGATGTGGGAGAGATCCACTTGCTCCACAAAAGAGTAGGCCATAAAGACCCTGCATGCAGGAGTGGCGGCTCGGGATGTGTTCAGGGCACAGACACTTTCGTGTGTGTCCGCGCTATTGGAGCAGATTTTGCGCCACACGTTTCTTCTTTATTTTTATTTTATGTAGCCTATTGCATCTTTTCTTTTTATATACCAACTCATCTATCAGCTTGACATTAACTTTGTGGAAAACATAATACATTTCTCATGGAACAATGTGCATGGCCATCTAATTGCACACCAATTAGAAACCCCAAGTAAAAAGACTAAAGCAGGTGGGTTTGATCAGATAACCCACCAGGTCTGAACTTTGAAAAACTGCTTTGATTTGTGTGCAGCTGACTAATAATCATAATAATAATAATAATGTGGGGTGGGTAATATTCTAAGAAAAAAAATTCCAAGATTAAAGATGTTGATTTATGATAAGAAAAAACATGTACAGTGTAATGTAAAACAGTGGTAATGAAAAATGATGCGGTTTTCTTGTTTAGGAACCATAATGCTTCATGTTGTAACATTGACCACATCACACCATTAAACGCTTTAGTAACGCGAGTGGCTGAGTTAAACATATTTTGCCCTGTAGCGAGCGGACTCTTCCATCTTCATCCGCTTATCCAGGGCCGGATAGGAGCAACAGACTATGCATGATATTCCAAATATCCTTCTCCCTTGTAAACTAAGGACATAAATCATAATGTGTGGTTCTGCACAAGCAGTTATGTTATGGGCCTTTTCTGTTTTGTCACCCCTTTTTTGAAGTATTACTCATTATATTGAAAGATTTTTTATTTTTTTTTAACAATATTAGTATTTATTTATGTTCATAAAATAACGGAACATAAAAAGAAAACATGTATCTTTCAGGACCTTTTCGCTCAGAGGCTGTCAGAGAGGACGTTGTAAACAGCAATCTTTAGGATTCATCTGTTAACCCATTGGCAAAATAAAATGCTATAAATGAAGAATGTTGTCCTATGTAATGAATCCTCACATGTGTACGTTATTTACAGAAAAGACTTCACCGATGAGGACAGTTCGGATGAGGAGTGGGATCGGAAGCCCGCGAACAGAAGAGCTTCCCTGAGAAAGCGCCGCCGCTCGGTTTCAGCTTCCCCAGTGGCGTCGCCCCTGAAATCCCCATCCAAGAAATGGAAACGGAGTCCCCTCGTGAAGAAGAACCACTGTGCACCGACACCCAAAAAAAAAGACACCTCCTCCCGCAATACTGGCAAGACATTATCCGGGAAAAATCAAAGTGGAAAGCGGCCAGCGGGAAGGCGGCTTGTGAGAGACGACGAGGGCGAAGCCGATGGAGACCGGTGGCGCAACGCAGACGAGGAAGACGTCGAGCCTCCTCAACCCCGCTTCAAACCGGCGAGGGACGTGGGGCCGCAGCTGAACCGAACCGCGAACTACACGCCGCTCGAACTATTTCAGCTGTTCTTCTCCACGACGGTAATCGACACGTTGGTGAGAAACACCAATACCTACGGCAAAAGGAAATACCAAGGGCAGAAGGAAAGCTGGGTGCCTGTCACAACAGCGGATATGCACTCCACAATCTGCCTCGTCCTCTACATGGGTATTGCACCGCTCAAAACTCTGAAAGACTTCTGGAGAGGATCCAAGCTGTTCAGCCTGCCGTTTCCGGCCTCCATCATGCCCTGCAGACGCTTCCTCGCCATCTCCCGCAGCCTGCACATGAATGATCCCGCAGCTGAAGCCGCCAACGACCAGAAGAAAGGGACACCGGGATATGACCGACTTTTCAAGATAAAGCCGCTGTATGGGCAGATTTTGGAGGCCTGCTACACTTTCTTCCACCCCCACCAGCACATCTCCATCGACGAGCGGATGGTGGCGAGTAAAGCAAGGATCGGGTTCAAGCAGTACATCAAAAACAAGCCCACGAAATGGGGCTTTAAGCTTTTTGTCTTAGCAGACTCGTCCTGTGGCTACACCCTGAACTTTTTTGTGTACAGCGGAAGAGAAAGTAACCCCACAGGGAAGGGGGCGAGCTATGATGCGGTCATGAGACTGCTGGACATCCCCTTTCTGGGCAAAGGATACAAGCTCTATGTAGACAACTTTTACACCAGTCCAACTCTTTTCCTCGACCTCCTTCAGAGAAAAATCTGGGCGTGCGGCACTCTCCGCTCCAACGTGGCCGGTTACCCCAGAACGAAAAGCAATGACATGCCCGTGAAAACGCCGAGGGGAACCATCCGGTGGATACGGAAAGGAGGGTTGCTGTTTGTGAAGTGGCTGGACACCCGGGAGGTAACCATGTGCTCCACTTTGCACAAAGCATACAGCAACGACATCGCGAAGCGCAAAGTGAAAAACGCCGACGGGCAGTGGACCGTGAAGGAGGTGCCTCTGCCGGGCTGCATCAAAGATTACAACCAGCACATGGGGGGCGTCGACTTGTCAGACGCACTCATTAGCTACTACAATGTCCTCCATAAAACCCAGAAATGGTACAAGACTCTGTTTTACCATTTCGTGGACATAGCCACTGTGAATGCCTTCATCCTCCACAAAGGAATGTGCAAACTGCAGAATCGGCCTGTGTTAACGCAGAAAGCCTTCAGGGAACAACTGATCGGGTCCCTGGCCGCGATCGGGTCCACTCCACGTCGGTCGGGTCCACAAAACTTCATGCTGCCCGCCTCTACTTTCAAAGTGCCTCCTGCTTCTCCATTCAAAGTCCGGGCGGCCTCCCGGTCAACAGCACCGCCCGCCTCCCCATCCAATGTACCGGCCGCCTCATCTCCGTCCACCGAGGGGCCACCTGCTCCAGCCCCCGATGCTCCACGCGTAGGCCACCTGCCGGCGTACTTTGTAGAACAAATGACCAACGTGGCCTCCAGATATCGGGCCACTGCCGGCAGAAGGGCATGTGTGGTCTGCAAAAGAAAGTCGCCAGTCTATTGCAGCACTTGTCAAAAAACACTTTGCTTCACCACTTTAAGGAACTGTTATAGTGAGTGGCATAGAAGCAATCATATCTGTGTCTAAGTGACGGCACTCACTTGTGTATATAGTCTGTGTCAAGAACCCTTTAGTCTGTAAATTTGGGAATCAGCCTTTATAAGTGTGTGCCTTTGACCCTTTGGTTCCTTTGCCAAAGTCACCTATGTCTCTGTTGGGACTTCATAACATCGGTACCTCACAATTTCACTTTCAGAGTACTGAAAGCTACAATGAGGAACTTTATTTTTCTGTTAATTTTGGCAGTTCTTGTGGGCAAAAGTGGAAGTGTTTCAGAGAACCAGAGTCCCGTTATAAAAAAATTTTTTACTGCGGCTGCAGCCGCCGTTGCAGGTCAAAGGTCTGTCCGCTGGAGACCGAGCTGAAGGAGTTTCTGGTGAACCTGCATGATTTTCCAAAAAGTAGTATGTGAAAGTGTTGCATCATCCTCACCTGGCCTCTAATTGGACTATTAACTAGTAACTTTATTCCCAGGACTGATAACTCTGCATAACATTTGCGGTTCACAGAAATCTTAGGACTGAAAACTGGACTATCATATGAAAAAAAACACCATTTTGAAAAGTGATCTTCTAGTATCATGAATTAATTGAGAAATGGAGTGTGTGTGTATATATATATATATATATATATATATATATATATATATATATATATATATATATATATATATATATATATATATATATATATATATATATATATACATACATACATATACACACACACACACACACACACACACACAATCTCGACTGATGCAGAAGACGGGTACGTTTCACCATCATGGGTTTTATCCTGTTTCGGATCTCATTTTGGAATATGATGTTTACATGAAACACAAGAATAATTGTTTATTCAGGTTTTGGGTTTGTGTGGTTGGTGCAGGCCTGTATTTGAGTTTCGGTACCTCAGCTGATCTATTTTTTTCTCTCGTTAGTAGTACCTCAGTACCTTCTTCTACTTGAAGAAGTTGTTTTTAGCTACAGTGACCAAGTTCTCCTTCCGGTGTTGATAACAGAATGAAGAAACCGGGGTGTTTACATGCACACGCACAGACAGCATATAAACCAGCATCGTTGAGCAGATATCAACACTGATTCATGACCGCTTACCTCATCAACTCTACCTCACTCCGTAGGAATTAGACTTTACAAATTTTACACTGGATCCATGTCTGTGCATATTTACGGACTTCTCTGCATTTATAGAATACAGTATCATGACTTTATGTATTGAAAAATGAAAAGCAGTGACCTCAAAGTCTCATTCTCCTGTCCTCATATCGCTACATGGAGAATCAGATAAGTTAGTACCTCTGATTAACTTCATTACCTCTCAGACTCTTTTGCAAAAAGGTTTCACACAATACTATTATGGATGTTGTATGTATTTGTCTGTGGGCTAAGGAATTTGGAGTTGTGTTCTTTTAAGTGTTCTGCAAAAAAATATTTTAAGATAAATAAAAAGGGATCTGTACATAGTATATTTCTTTTGGTGGAGGCATTTAGATATAGTGTGGATTCTAGTGTGTTGGATTACTTTGTAAAAACTAAAAGCATTTAGTACTAAAGTTTCTACGAAGAAAAAGCAAAATGAAAACTAGTTTGAGGGACGAACGGAGAACATTTCTTCGGAGGAGATGCTCGTCGGCATGATTCACTGATGCTAAATATGTAAAATAATTACGTGGTACAAACATGAACAGTTTCATTATCGTGAGAGTGATTCATCATCATTTAATAACTTCAATTTCAATTCATATATGAAACATGTTCAGTGTGATATTGTAAAGATTAGCCCACATTTGAACATATAAAAAAATAAAATAATTTTAATCAACAGCGTTAATGTGCAATGAAGATGACATTTCAGTGTCTCCAGCCAGTTTTCCGAGGCAGAGCTGTAGGTTTGTCATATGGACTGCTGCTGCTCTGGGTTTCATTATCTGGGTTTTATTCTGGGTTCTTGCATAAAAGGTGTGAAACAGAGCTGCTGTCAACCGTTCTCATTAGACCTGACGAGATGGGAGTGATTGGAATAAATACAACCGGCTGACTGCTATTCTTGTTAATAATCATCTGGATCTATCAACACTTTTGATAAACATTCCTGGTGTTAATGACTCCTGTTGTGAATTTCAATATGACTTGAACCTGACAGCAAAAACAGCGCGTATGTATTGCACACACTCAGAGAAGCTCTGTCGCCCATGTGACCTGAAGCCAAAAGACCGCGTGGTTTTACAGGGCAGCAAAAATAAACTCTGATGTTCATTTCCTGCCCAGTCGTTCTTTATTCTGCTGCTGCCGATTGCTCTTTTAGAAGCTCTTGGTATTATGCGTCACTTATAACACCAGTGAGGTGATATCTTAATCTTGTTTGATTAATTAACTTTTCACTTTTCTAGCAGGTTACCACTGAGTACTCCTTATAAAGATGGCGTGTTTACAGACTTGTGATGTTTTGGGATTCATAGTACTGCTGTATGTTGCATTTTCCTGATGTAGATGTTTATGGTTGGCTAATTTTCACTCCTTTAGATAGTGATGTGTCCTTTCGTGTCGAGGCTTCGATGCGCGTGTCGAGTAATCCAGGTAGATTTTGGTGAAGCGCGTATCGAGGTTTGTGTCGATGACGTATGTGGTGACGTTCGAAGCTTCGCGAGCCGGCCGTACCACGTGACTGATTCAGAAAATGGTTCGTGGGTTTGCCGTGCGATTTGAAATATAAGGGTCAGCGAAACTCAATGGATTTCCCCCTTCCTCTCTGTACCCCAGCGTCATCTGTGCCTGTGAAAGGGTATTTTATAAAGCAGGCAAAATAGTCCCAAAAAGCCCAGCACTGTGGAAAAGTTCTTATTTAAAAAAAAAAAAATTGGACACATCAACATGGACTAGCGGAGCCGAGGCTCGAAACACCAATCCTCTGACTGAAAGACGGGTAATCTAACCACTGACCCACAGTCACATCACAACTTTTTTCCCAATTTGTTTCCACCTTTGATTTTGACCCCGCCATTATATCATAAAGATAGACACAATATTAATAAGTTAATAACTGATGTATTGGCGTCACAAACATAATGTATTAAATTCAAAGCTTCACACACCAAAGCCATGGTGTCGTTGTGATCACTCTGCTTGTTTTACATGTATGTCCACTTGGTGGCGCAGTAGAGCAAATGAAGCCCCATGAAGCTTCGGCCCATGAGAGAACCAATTGGATGGAAAGCTTCAAGAAGCTTCATCTCGCCATCACTACCTTTAGATACTGTTGCATCATATTCTATGAGATCATCATATGTGTGATCCACGCATCTCTCAAAAGTCAACTTCTCATGAAGCATGAAGAAAAGCAGCCCTGTTTTCAGCTTTCTGACGGCGTGATTTCCAGCTGATCCAACAGGTTTTTGAAATAGGTTTCTTTAGCTTCAGAAGTAGGTGAATTATCTCAACACATAAAAGGAGCACTTCATCCAGTTCATCACAAACATAAAAAAAACCTCATCTGGAGAGACAGGGTTTTCACTAGACAGCAGGGAGATGAAAAACTAATCTGAAAATTAACTAAAGCGGTCAGATAAATGTGGCGGGGAAAAAAAGTATGATATTTCCCTCTTCGATGTAGTGGAGAAGAATTATAAAGCTGCATGAAATGAAATACTTAATTCAACTACAAGTACCTCAAATGTGTAGTCATCTATAGTAGTGAGTATATGTACGTGGTTTCTCTCCACGACTGCAAATTACTGCCTGAAGCAAAATGTGACCGAATATCAAACAGTAGCATTCAGGTACAGTATCCTGCTGTCTGCATTCCCAAGTGATACGAACATTGAGAGACTGACCACAGGTCAGACGCAACAGCTACATTATTTAGTAAACGGCAGCAAGGTTAAATACAGGTGAAATAATTATGATAATAAAGCACTCATAGCTGGGCTTCTCATAACCGGAGCCTGAATTTACTCCGGATATTGTAAATAGTAATGAGGGATATACACACATATTGACTCAAAACCAAATTACTCCAGCAGGAGAATGCCCTGTGCATGGAAATGTTGCCCCTGACATTCAGGTTGTGTATATGTCACTTTTAAAATGGAAGCCCATTTTATCCCATAAATTATGAGATGAAAAAGTCATAATTATGAGATAGTCAGCGCCACTGGAGCGCATGCACACTTACTATCTTTCTTATCTCATAATTTCGACTTTCTATCTCATAATTATAACTTTCTATCTCATAATTATGACTTTCTATCTCATAATTAGGGGCTGCACGGTGGTGTAGTGGCTAGCACTGTTGCCTCACAGCAAGAGGGGCCGGCGTTCGGATCCCGGTCTGGCAGGTCCTTCTGTGTGGAGTTTGCATGTTCTCCCCGTGTCAGCGTGGGTTCCCTCCGGGTTCTCCAGCTTCCTCCCACAGTCCAAAGACATGCAGCTCAGGTTAATTGGACTCTAAATTGCCCGTAGGTGTGAATGTGAGCATGAATGGTTGTCTGTCTCTATATGTGCCCTGCGATAGACTGGCAACTTGTCCAGGGTGAACCCTGCCTTCGCCCAATGACAGCTGGGATCGGCTCCAGCGACCCTAAACAGGATAAGCGGTTCGGATAATGGTTGAATATCATAATTATGACTTTCTATCTCATAATTTTAACTTTCTATCTCATCATTTTGATAACAGCTCGGGGAAAATAAAAAACAAGAGCGTTTGAGAAGCAGGGATGATGCATTATAAAAAGAAAAAGGCTGAGTGACCGCTGAACTGATCCAGCTCCGGTCTGGCGGGAGCTGTATGCGGACACGCGCATTAGACGGCCCAGTGACAGGTGTGGCGCGGCGTGTGCCCGTGATAAATAGCCCGATAGCTTCCTTCACGGAGGCTTAGCGGACAGCGGCCCGCTCAGGTGGGGCGGCGGGACGCGAGCATCCCTCTGTGATTACACATCCTGCGACTGCAGATAAGAGACCGTTTAACCTTCTGCCAGTCACAACCGCGCGCCGTTATTTGGTTTTCCAAACCTTAAATTGGGAGCAATTCTGCGGGCGCCGCATCGCATATCTCAGTCCATAAAGCAAAAGGCAAAGGCAAACTTTTTTTGTTACCATTTCACAGGAGATTAATAATTTCCAGCAAGGAGGAGCGAGTCTCCGTCTGAAACTAAATGTTATGTCTACAGACAATATAGACTCTGCTGCAGTGTTAACATCAATCCATTCACTGCATTTGGAAATATATATTACTTTTTGCATATCAGAGACTGATCTCAGTGGTGGTACTGAAACCTGGCGGTTAATGCTTTCAAAGAGTTTGATCTCTTCCTTTTGCCCAGTGCATGCTGGGATTGACTCTGGCCTCCCAAGCCCCCTTGAACTCTTGAATAACAGCAGGGAAGGACGAGACAATGATTTACTGCATATGCACGACTGACTGCTAAAGACAGAGCTAGTGATGTAAGCTTATTCGACCCACACTAGCAGACGTATGACAACTGCGCCTCATCTAATTATGAATCATGTCATCATGTATGTTGGTATGTCCTTTGCATATCTCTGGAGCCGCTCATCCGATCTACTTCACACCTGGCGCGTGTATTGCTGCGGACCCAAGTGAGTGCCGTGTCAAATGTGGTGCAATTTGGACACGCAATAATAATAAACATTGAATAAGTTATAGTGATAGCGCTCTGCGTAGCAGTGGGGGCGGGGCTTCAAGGCAGGAACTCAGGGACACCAAGCAAACAAAAAGCTCACTTTGCACAGTTTATTTGTTTGTTTCTACCACCCCTTGGACATTAGACTGATAACTGATCACAATGCAGTTGTTTTTTTTGATGTGGAAATTTTGACATCAAAACATTATTGATCATTGTGCGACCGTGATGTTTCAATGGATGTTGTAATGGTGGAAAGGGAGACCGAACAAGCCAGTCGTATTTTCAATCTCCAATATGAGCTAGTGCGAGGGGAAGTTCCTGAGTCCCTGAATGTTCTTGGAGAAGTAAAAGTTCCTCTGGTGAAAAAAAGATTCACAGGTTGTGACCTAACCCTGAAGAGAAACAGGGAAATTAAATTAACCCGTTTCTCTTGGATAAAAATGTTTTAATATCCTGGTTGTGTTACAATTTAAACCCAATACAAGTAAGTCACAACATTTTAAGATGTGAAGTTATTATCAACATTGTGTCGCAATATTTTCCATGAAGAAATGAAGCTAGAGACCCAAACCTCTCAACACATCTTTCATCGAACCCGATCACTTACCCCATTCAGACGGACAGCATATGCCCCCAATAATACGACGTGCCCGGTCATTATGTTAATAGGGCTGTGTGTCCACACCCTGCTGCTGCACTCTTGACAGGCTGAAGCTTTATCACATCATTACACACCATTACTGTTTTTAATGTCAACAGTCAACAGCTCCCGAGCCGAGGATGCCCTCTCTCCGCTGCCTGACTCATTAGATGATCCAACATGTGAATAACTCAGGGCTCAATTATCAAGACACCCGCCTGCTCGTCTCGCCCTCACACACTCACACGGACACTCGGTCACGACTTTGAGCTGCTCTGTCACTGCAAGCGCTGGAGACGAGATGTCTTGAGTCACGGCGACGTCTCGCTATGCCAATATTGGATTGTTTTTCATACTAGTGCAGCGGCAGTTCAAAACACGCCTGTTCAGAACGGGTCGAGTGCTCGTTCTGTGGTGTTACACCCCAAACTACAAGGGGCCCAAACAGATATACTCTCACCTAAAGGATTATTAGGAACACCATACTAATACTGTGTTTGACCCCCTTTCGCCTTCAGAACTGCCTTAATTCTACGTGGCATTGATTCAACAAGGTGCTGAAAGCATTCTTTAGAAATGTTGGCCCATATTGATAGGATAGCATCTTGCAGGAGATTTGTGGGATGCACATCCAGGGCACGAAGCTCCCGTTCCACCACATCCCAAAGATGCTCTATTGGGTTGAGATCTGGTGACTGTGGGGGCCATTTTAGTACAGTGAACTCATTGTCATGTTCAAGAAACCAATTTGAAATGATTCGAGCTTTGTGACATGGTGCATTATCCTGCTGGAAGTAGCCATCAGAGGATGGGTACATGGTGGCCATAAAGGGATGACATGGTCAGAAACAATGCTCAGGTAGGCCGTGGCATTTAAACGATGCCCAATTGGCACTAAGGGGCCTAAAGTGTGCCAAGAAAACATCCCCCACACCATTACACCACCACCAGCCTGCACAGTGGTAACAAGGCATGATGGATCCATGTTCGCATTCTGTTTACGCCAAATTCTGACTCTACCATCTGAATGTCTCAACAGAAATCGAGACTCATCAGACCAGACAACATTTTTCCAGTCTTCAACTGTCCAATTTTGGTGAGCTCTTGCAAATTGTAGCCTCTTTTTCCTATTTGTAGTGGAGATGAGTGGTACCCGGTGGGGTCTTCTGCTGTTGTAGCCCATCCGCCTCAAGGTTGTGCGTGTTGTGGCTTCACAAATGCTTTGCTGCATACCTCGGTTGTAACGAGTGGTTATTTCAGTCAAAGTTGCTCTTCTATCAGCTTGAATCAGTCGGCCCATTCTCCTCTGACCTCTAGCATCAACAAGGCATTTTCGCCCACAGGACTGCCGCATACTGGATGTTTTTCCCTTTTCACACCATTCTTTGTGAACCCTAGAAATGGTTGTGCGTGAAAATCCCAGTAACTGAGCAGATTGTGAAATACTCAGATCGGCCCGTCTGGCACCAACAACCATGCCACGCTCAAAATTGCTTAAATCACCTTTCTTTCCCATTCTGACATTCAGTTTGGAGTTCAGGAGATTGTCTTGACCAGGACCACACCCCTAAATGCATTGAAGCAACTGCCATGTGATTGGTTGATTAGATAATTGCATTAATGAGAAATTGAACAGGTGTTCCTAATAATCCTTTAGGTGAGTGTATATGCAATATGATGTTTAGATATACAAACATATTGAATATGCTACTAAGCTAAGTGACTGTACCCCGATAAAACATACAAAATGCCCCAAAAGTGGTTAAAAAAAAATATGTAACTCAACTGCATACTACTTACTACGAACACATTTACCTGACATAGAGATGTTTCTGGTTAAGTTGCAGGTTCAGATTTGACTCACAAATTATATAATAATTAAAATAGGATGATATATTATTCATTAAACTATCCAGCATTATATTAGAACTGAAAGCTCCACCTTGAGCAGAAGTTACGTAAATTAAAGTGCATGGTGTGCTGATAATGCCTCGCTTTCAATCTTCACTTTGAAATAAATCTTTGAATGTGGGGTAATAATAGTTTTAATATTAATAGTTAATCGTTTTACATAAGAAGAGAAAGTTGGAGTCAGCCTGCTTCTTCTACCACTGCCAAAACCAATATTCCAAGTTCAGAAAGGATGAAAAGTAAAGCAGACAACCTTCCTCAAAGGGGCCCTCAAATCACTAAATAGTTCCCTGAAAAAGTCTTATAAGTGTTATAAATTAGTATCAAGTCTGACACCGGAGAAATACAGTCTTACTCATGAGAAGAACAAAACACACCCGGGTAGTTGTCTCTCCACTCGTGTTGAATCCAGGGAAGTTAGGAAGTGAACAGCAGTCAATGAGCCGTGGCCCGCCCGCTGTGGACGACATGCTCGACTCAATTCGCTTACCCCCGAAGCCCCGCTGCTTGTTGATTTGAAAGTGTATTAATTGAACGTGTCCAAATTGCACCAAATTCCACAAAGCACTCACTCAGAGGGGTTCGCCTTGCCAAGTGTGAAGTAGATTGGATGAACGGTTCTTGAGAAAGACACACAGAAAGAGACTCTTTGCTTTATAGTTAAGATTCAACAGTCTGGTTCCAGGACGCGCGCTGGACCGGATCCAACGGCCAACCTTGTGATTAAAAGCTGGACCCGCTCTGACACCCTGAGCCACCGCAGATATCGAGTGAAGGGAGATGCATCTCGTTGTCTCTGAGCTCAACTGCCCGAAACAGCAAACAGAAAAGGTCCTATGGTGTCCAGAGGGTCGCTGGTTCGATCCCCAGATAAATCTGGGCTGAGAAAGTAAAAGCGCAGCGCTCGTCCCACTTAAAAACCAACTGCTCTAGTTGAGCTGCTCATTGGCCGTCAGATCGGACCTGCAGTTGGAAAGAGGAAAGTGCTCAACCCCAAATTACTCAAGATAAGAGAGTGTATGAGTGTAAAAGTCTCTTTGTAGAAAAGTTTCTGCCAAGTGAAAGTTATGTAATGAAATCTACTGGGCATCAGAACATGTACCAGAACATGTACCAGAACATGTATGAAAATAAATCTGTGTTTCACAATGTCATCCAAATAGTACAGAAACGTCTAATACCAGTGTTTATGTGTGTGTGTGTGTGTGTGTGTGTGTGTGTGTGTGTGTGTGTGTGTGTGTGTGTGTGTGTGTGTGTGTGTGTGTGTGTGTGTGTGTGTTTCTTTCAGCGAGGTGTGTATGTCATCCTTCAGAGGAGTTACACACTTGTCATTGGGGAGTTCCTCTCTACTCACTGCAGGACGTTCATCACGTGAAGGTCAACCCAAAACTCCACCGGCTGCTTTTTTTTTATTATTAACACTCAACCTTTCAATGCAGCCATCTGCCAGCTCGAGAAATTAATGTTTGAAGCCTTTCGGGAGGAAGCATGTGGATAAACAGAAGACACGGGTTTGTGTTTCTTCACTTGCGACGACCTTCTACTGACAACATCCAAACGCCTCACCTGCCATTACATGAGTAACCTCTCTCTTTACACCGTGTTCTGTCATTTTGGATTTACTGTAAATAAAAAACAGGCTGAAGACTGAGGAGCAGCTTCATTCATTAATTAGTCCCCTGGTGGTAAATACAGTACAAGACAGGCTTGTGGGACTTTGTATGTCTCCGCTATCTCTCACTAGGCAACCAGAAATGTTAGGAATTGCATGAACACAGGTGGATAACTAATTAATTCTAACATTAGCAGTATAAGGTTATCATCCATATTCACACAAATAGATAATCCCTACGTGCAAAATGTTAAATGTTAAACATGATGATATGTATTACATGATTTGTAAATGATTTGCTCCTCCAACGAATCGCCACCTTAACGTGGTGGAGGAGTTTGAGTGGCTCAGTGATCCTGGGAGCTATGTTGTCCGGGGCATCAGCCCCTGCTATGGTCTCCCAAGGCAAACAGGTCTCGGGGGAGAGCCCAGACTAAGAGCGGTTCAAAAAACCCCTGATGAATAGCAGCCCACGGTCTAAAGTTACCTCGCCCGGACAAGGGAAACCGGGGCACCCTCCCGGAGCCAGACCCAGAAGGGGAGCTCGTCGGCGAGCGTCTGGTGGCCGGGCTTTCGCCCGGTCGGGCTCAGCCAGAAGAAACATCATGGAGCAGCAGTCACCCTGTGGACCCACCACTCGCAGGGAGAATTATCGGGGTCGGGTGCTATGCAGACCGGGCGGCGGGCCAGGCAGGAGACCTGAGCGAGCCGATCGCCGGCAGCATAGACTAGCTCTAGGGACGTGGAACGTCACCTCGCTAGCGAGGAAAGAGCCAGATCTGGTGCGGGAGGTGGAGCGGTACCAGCTAGATATAGTTGGGCTCACCTCCACGCACAGCACGGGCTCTGGAACCAAGCTCCTGGAGAAGGGTTGGACTTTGTCCAGGGTGAGAGGTGCCGGGCGGGAGTGGGGATACTCACGAGCCCCCGGCTGAGCGCCGCTATGTTGGAGTTTTCCCCCGAGAACGAGAGGGTCGCCTCCCTGCGCCTACGGGTTGCGGCGAGTAAGGCTCTGACTGTTGTTTGTGCTTATGCACCGAACAGCATTTCGGAGTATCCGGCCTTCTTGGAGTCGGTGGCAGGGGTCCTGGAAAGGGCGCCGCCTGCCGACTCCATAGTTCTCCTGGGGGACTTCAACGCTCACGTGGGCAATGACAGAGAAACCTGGCGGGGCATGATTGGGAGGAACGGCTTGCCCGATCTGAACCCGAACGGTATTTTGTTGTTGGACTTCTGTGCTAGCCACAGTTTGTCCATAACAAACACCATGTTCGAGCATAAGGTGGCTCATAAGTGTACCTGGTACCAGAACACCTTAAGCCGGAGATCAATGATCGACTTTGTAATCGTATCATCTGATCTGCGGCCGTATGTCTTGGACACTCGGGTGAAGAGAGGAGCAGAGCTGTCAACTGATCACCACCTGGTGGTGAGTTGGATCAGATGGCGGGGGAGTCGGCTAGAAAGACCTGGCAAGCCCAAACGTGTAGTGAGGGTGAACTGGGAACGTCTGGCAGAGGATCCTGTCCGGGAGGTCTTCAACTCCCACCTCCGGAAGAGCTTCTCACAGATCCCGAGGGAGGCTGGGGACATGGAATCCGAGTGGACCATGTTCAAAGCCTCTATTGTGGACGCGGCCGCTAGGAGCTGTGGTCGGAAGGTCATCGGTGCCTGTCGTGGCGGCAACCCGAGAACCCGGTGGTGGACACCGGGGGTGAGGGAAGCCGTCAAACTGAAGAAGGAGGCCTTTCGGGCCTGGCTGGCCCAGAGGTCTCCTGAAGCAGCTGACAGGTACCGGCAGGCCAGAAGGGCTGCAGCTGCGAAGGTCGCGGATGCTAAAACTCGGGCATGGGAGGAGTTCGGGGAGGCCATGGAGAAGGACTTTCGGTTGGCCTCAAGGATGTTCTGACAAACCATCCGACGGCTCAGGAAGGGAAAGCAGGGTCTACCCCAGGCTGTTCTCAGCGGGGGGGGGACTTCTGACCCGGACTGGGGACATCGTCGGGCGGTGGAAAGAGCACTTTGAGGAACTCCTAAACCTGGCCAACATGTCCCCTGGAGAGGGGGCAGCGCCGGAAGACTTTGGGGTGGTTGCACCCATATCCCTGGCAGAGGTCGCTAAGGTAGTCAAAAAGCTCCTTGGTGGCAAGGCGCCGGGGGTGGATGAGATCCGCCCTGAGATGCTGAAAGCGCTAGACATTGTTGGGCTGTCTTGGCTGACACGCCTCTTCAGTGTCGCATGGGGGTCGGGAACAGTGCCCTTGGACTGGCAGACTGGGGTGGTGGTTCCCATCTTCAAGAAGGGGGACCGGAGAGTGTGCTTGAACTATCGTGGTATCACACTGCTCAGCCTCCCGGGAAAAGCTTATGCCAGGGTGCTGGAAAGGAGGCTCCGACCGCTTGTCGAACCTCAGATTCAAGACGAACAGTGTGGATTCCGTCCTGGCCGTGGAACAGTGGACCAGTGGACCAGCTCTTTACCCTCGCAAGATTACTGGAGGGGTCCTGGGAGTTTGCCCAACCAGTCTACATGTGCTACGTTCCAACCCTCACCTATGGTCACGAACTCTGGGTCGTGACCGAAAGAACGAGGTCTCGGATACAAGCGGCCGAAATGAGCTTCCTCCGTAGGGTGGCCAGGCTCAGCCTTAGAGATAGGGTAAGGAGCTCGGACATCAGGGGGGAGCTTGGAGTTGAGTCGCTGCTCCTTCGAGTCGAAAGGAGTCAGCTGAGGTGGTTCGGGCATCTAGTCAGGATGCCTCCTGGACGCCTCCCATTAGAGGTTTTCCAGGCACGTCCAACTGGTAGGAGACCCCGGGGAAGACCGAGGACACGCTGGAGGGATTATATCTCCCGGCTGGCCTTGGAACGCCTCGGGATCCCCCAGAATGAGCTGGAAAGTGTTGCGGGTGAGAGGGAAGCCTGGGTCGGCCTGCTGAACCTGCTGCCACCGCGACCCGACCCCGGATAAGCGGCTGATAATGGATGGATGGATTTGTAAAGAAGACAAAGTAATGCCTCCAATAAAGCAGCAATAAGCCATTCAAACAAACTACTTTTTTCTCTTTGGGTCACTTTTTAGAAAGTGGTTTTTAATTACTTGGAGGACTCTTAAAGGGGACAAATCAAATGACTTAAAATTAAATATAATATTTTTTTTTTCAGAGATAGGGATATCTCAGATATTTGAGTTTCAAACAGTACCAAACCAGACAATTGTCTCACAAGCCAATCAGAGCAGAGGGTGAGAGAGAGAGAGAGAGAGAGAGAGAGACTTAAAGAGACAGGCACCACAACTGAGCGTTGCCGATGCACGGTGAATACAGGTGTATTCAGAAAGACAGAATGAGAAAAAATATGTGATTTTCTGAAAACTAAAGCATGTTTTAGTAGAAACCCCAAATACAAGCATGAACCTGAAAATGAACATTATATGCACCTTTTAAACTGTCTGCGTGTATACATTAAACCAGTAGTGAAAGGTCATGTATTTCTAACTGTAAGATAAGCCTGCAGTTAATGTTATGAATGTAGGTGAATTATATCGCTTAAAGGCTTCCTCCACATAAAATAAGCTATAAAGTCTGTGGTTTTATGTTAATAAGTGTTCATAAATTAATTTTGGTCCGGATGTTCTTTTCCAGAAGTAGCTGAACACCATTCAAATATTTTTTTTCCCATCTTGGCAACCCAGAAGTTGTACTTTTTAAAAGGTTTATTACTGATCTGCAAAGCATTAAAAAAAAAAAACACTGCTGAAAACAGGTGACAGGTGATTCTGGGAAGACCTGAAACGGTTTATCTCCACTCCCCCTTGGACCTGCTTCTTCTGGACTTAGAGGGCAAGGCTTGACCTAGACGCAACGACGGAAACCAACATTTCCTTGAACTGTAATGATTACGGCGCTTCGCGCCCAGCTTTGATCGCGTAAACCCTAAACAAAATCAATGAGCTCGTCCCCTGCTGTGCCAGCACCCTGAACTCCTGCACCAGGGCTACACCACCGCCTTCAAAGGCAGCCACAGTCGACATGCTTTGGGCAACAGGTGCAGGGAGCCGGGGCCCTTTGTACTCGGAGAATCTGTAATATAGCCGGCAGCGTTCGGCAGATATTTTTGGGAAAGCACTCGATGAGGCTCCCGCTGTTGCTATGATACTATTGAAAACCCCTTTAAAGTTAAAATATCTTTAACTTCTTGCACTTGGAGCTGTTGACACTTTTTTGGAGACGTATAGCTGGATACCTGTGCAATGTCAACAACGAGAATAAGACAGCAGCGTTGCAAAGGGAATGAGAATGAAGATATAAAGCACACACTCTGGTTTACTTTAAAAGGACACAATATACATCATAGCCATACAGTCAAGACAGGCGGCTGGGGAGGAGAGGAGCCAGAAGTGTTTTGTGTGACATGATTTGTGTTACAAAATAAAGCAGAGCACTTGCTTTAGCATTTGGGGTTTTATAGGTCAATAGACATCTTGGTAAAACAAGGCTACATTTGGTTACAAAGGCTTGTTCCATGAGCATTTCTGTGAGTACATTAATGAAAAAGCTGCAGGATGCTGGCTTCAAAAGAACCTCAGACCCCCATAAGATCCACTTAAAAAGGGCCCAACTTCTGGAGGTACGTCTTCTTGATCGACAGATACAGTGTCTCACGCTAGCACAGCCCGCCATGCCTCAGTTAACTCAGATCGACCCCGAGCAATCCCTTTAAAAAAAATTTAATTTTTGCAGCTCCAGTAACTGCAAAGACGGCTGCAAATTGTCAACTCAAAATGAAACTTGAAAAGCGTTCCTTTAAAAAAAAGTCAGCGCACTTCAAACGGTCTACTGGTATGAATACTTGAGAATCACTTTTTTTTTTATCTGCAGTCCCGTTCCTTTAAGATTGAAGCATTTTTCTTAACCCAAACATGGGACACTGAAATAACACTCAATTAGATGAAATCACTCCTGTCTATGTATGTGTGGATGGCATCATCCCTGCTTCCTTTTAAAGTCACAGCTCATCGTGGTTCCACCGGAGCATTAAATTAGTGCTGTGACAGTTACAACGAAAGGTTGCTGGCGGGTTTAATTGTCAGCGGTTAAATATGGTGTGACTGTAAGGCAGCCTGGCAGAACGTTTGGGTCATAAACCATTCGGAGCTGTCGTGCTTTGTGGAGCGGAGCAGAAAATCACTACTCCAAGGGAAAATCCTTGACGGTACTCTGACGGCTAAAATCAATCCCCAAACAAAGCTAGACTTCAGGATAAATTTTGAGTCTCGGCATACAAACTATCTCATCATTCCTTCAAAAAAAAGAAGAAAAAAAAGACAACAGAGCAAAAATACCCATACATTCATTCATCACTTTACTGTATATTTAGGCAGAACAAAAAGATTTGTGCTGTACGCTGTAGATAACGTGTTTTTTTATCACAGCCTGTGCATTCACTTGAAGTAGCACTGGATCTTAAAATAAAATAAAACGTAAATTCAGTAAGTCTGTGTATGAGAGTAATTTAGTTCAATGACACTCAGTCATCTGAGCTTTTGTCTCATTCACTCCAGTGTGTGTGCGTCTAAAAGGCCAAGGACAATGTCTGAGCTAAGTTGAGATGACTGATGTCCTCGCAGTTATAATTGTGTCATTACCACCCTGTGGAACATGATCATTAGTCCCTGCGGTCTCAGCTGTAATTAACAGATTTGGGATGACTGAGGGGAGGACTGAGGGGGAGGGGAGCGTCTGTCCCTCTCAAGACTTTCGAAGAAAAAATAAATAAATAACAAGCACAGGAGACGACCTTATGTGATCTTTTTATTATTATTATTATCTATGTTCAGATGGTAGCTGTGTCACAGATCAGGGGGTGGACTACTTGGAGGTCTGGCTTTTCAAGACAGAGAACATTTTGTAACGTGTTCAACGTCCTCCAAGTCCAAATAGTAATTTTCTGCGGACACAAATTAAAGTTTACCTTTGAGATGCCAGTGTCCCAAAACCAACAGCCACGTAGAATGGTCTGCCCAGTGTTTGTGTTCAGGTGATACTCTGTCACTGGTTAATATACAATCAGAACTGGACAGATGTAACAGCCCCTGCAAGGATTAATAATGGAAATCAGGTGTACATGTGGTTCTTGTTGGGAGCTTGAATATGTTGTTAATCACTACAGGGCGTTACATATTAGTACAACGTTAACACTTATGAGTAAACTGTAAGGGTGGTATTTACACTCGTGTTGGTCATTCAAGTGCAACTTCTTCTCTGCAAACTTCTCAACTTTACGAGTTGACGAGGATCCCAAAAAATGCACCATTAGAATACATTTAAGTGAGGCTAGAATGTCTCCTCTGAGAAAGGAAGTGCAAGACAGGTCCACTTCCCATCCTGTCCTCCAAGGTTAACACCTTTACAGGCCGTGTCGTTCAAAAGCAGGTGAGGACTAAATTGGGACAGAGACAGCCTCGACTACTGTACATCTCTGCATGCATGTCCGTAACAAGCCTGTGACTGAGTGCTATGTGGTCAGCCAATGGCAACGTCAGCCTATTAAAGAAATGCCCACACATGCAGCTCCTATTTACGACCGATTTAACGACAACCCGCTCCAACCACTGAGCCACAGCGGCACCACATTATTAGCCCATGAAATAAAAAAAAATGTAACCTGTTTTTCGATAACAGTGGTATTGTATCATCACTTTTGAGTCTCTTACAAATGGCTAATGAGCTCACGATCGACTGCAACTGAGCACGTCCCTCTCGCCCCTCAAACACAGAGATGCTGACTTAAAGTGCTGTCACTGTGTGCGTGATTTAAGTGTGCCTTGAGTCTGAAGTCCAAGTCCCCGTCTCTGCTTTGATGATGTGTCCCCCCCATCAGAGAGCGCTGCCCACCATTTGGGAACTCCAAACTCCATCGCAATTAAAATGAGAAGACCAGCTTTTCTGTAACTGTGAGATGAGAGTTCGGCCCAATCCCAATGTCACCCCTAATCCCTCAAACCCTGAACCCTCAGGGACTCACTGACGTCACCTGCTAAGTGGTTGAGAGACTGTGAAGGCTTGAAATGGTGTAAACATGAATGGGACAGCACTTTGCTGCAACATATCATGTGACCATGCCAACATAAAACAAATATTTATTTTATACTTTTAACTACTTTAACTACTTCTTAAAACTGGATATAAATTATATATATAATATATATATGTCTCCATTCTTCCATTGGTAACAGCGTGTTTAACGTCACATTGCAATGAATTGTGGGTAATTCCCCTGGGCAAAGTCGGCATCTAATGCTGATTTACGGAAAGGGATCATAAAGGGCTCAAAATGTCTGCCAGAGAGCCCTCAAGCACTCGACGATGTGACAGTGGGACACCCTTAAACCCTCACGGACCTCACGGGAGCGCGCCTCAAAGTCCGTCCGTGAATCCGTAAGGGTGGAGATTGGGATTGATCCTTCATGTCTAAGAATCCCACATCTTAAACTGAGATTTGGTAGTCGACATCTTCAACAGAGAAGATACAAGGAATAGGAGGATAGTCGGCCTTAATGTGTGATAGAGAAGAACAAAAGTTTATCACTTTGGCAATCTGATGACATTTCACAATAGATAATGTAAAAAATAGGGAATAGCACATTGTCCTGAATAAAACAGGCCTTCAGGTAATCTGCATTCTCTCCCATTAGGCTACTTGGAGAATTTCTTTTTTTTTCAGGCTCGGGAGCCTTTTGGGCCCGATCCCAGCGGGACTGAACATTTTAGCCCACGGACTACCACCCCAATCCCGTGCAGCTCAGAACTGGTCTGGAAATTGAATGGGAAATAAGCAGGGATAAATAACCGTATGAGTAACGAGTGCGAGGGAACGGAGCGATGCCAAGGACAGCGTTTGGCTGCGTTGGAACACATGCAGTCAGTGCGGTGCAGATGGCAGAGATGGATGCCGCCCAGAAGAGAGTTTGGGAAGTGGGAAACGGAGGGAGAGGAAGGACACACACACACACACACACACACACACACACACACACACACACACACACACGCACACACGCACACACACACCCCTCTGTCACTCAGTGAAGTGACTGTAATTCATTACAGGTCTTTCGCTGACCTTTTACCAGAGTGCTCACCCACTGTGACTCCTGCAGACCTCTGCCAGCGTTACACTGTGGGCCGATTCAATCCAGCCGCTGCACACGGAGCAGCTCTCCTCACAAAGCTTGGCGAGCAGTGCTGCTTTTACTTTCCAACACTGTGCTCTCTTTCATAGTCTCTGTTTGAGCAGTGAAAAGAGGGGGTTTCACCGTTATTTTTAAGCCAAGTCTGTCTGCTTGATCGTGAGCCAAAAATCTTCTTTGTCACCTTTTATTTAAGGAGGATTCCGCTTTATTTCAACGTTCATAAAAAATTTGCACTTTTGTAATGGATGACAGTGAAAGATTTTCTGCATCAGACACACTGAAGGTCCCAGAACCGCAGGCCATGAGAGCATGGGGTTGTATCTCTTTTTAAAATAAACTACAGGCATCCTGTCTTCCCGTGTTAAGCACTGGAGGTAAACTTGAGGACTGCCACGTTGATTACTAAACATGCACTTTGTCTGGGAGGACAAAACACAAACTTTTATGAAGGGCACAGTTTACAGCAGGTTGTTGGCAGAGGCTTGCACTGCTGCCTTTTAGCTCGTCCTTGTCTTTATCTACCTTACCTACTGACTGTCTGTCGTCGTCATTGTATCCCCGCCCGCCACCACTAACCCCAGCTCGACCCCCTTTTCCTACAACAGACAGAACTGGGGAGGAGCGGCGCTGTTGCTCATTCGTTCCCTGTCATTACATCCTTGTTTTAACACGGTGGAGGCCGGGTTCCCACAGAGAACCTGATTGATTCGCAGAAGTACAAACACAGCCAATTACTCTTTAATGCCACTGAGTGAGCGCCAATTCAGCCAGAGGCGCTCACCAATGCCATAAAAGACGGCTGCGGACTGGTGCTCCCATCATCGCGGGCTGAATAAGAACTACTGAGGATTATCTAAACTGCTCCCAATCAATAAGTCCCTTTATTTTACGTCACATCCTCTCAGCGCACATCACATTACGTCATTACCATGGAGAACATCCATGGTAATGACTTGACACTGAAGTGGTCTGTGAAACAAAATGAGGACAACCTCTTGCAACACATTATAGGTGTGTATTCCTATGTTTCTCCGGCTCCTGCTGTCATTGTGTGTGACCAGACTCGGCAGGAAAAAGTAAGCAGAAGCTGTCAGTTTTAGCGGATTAGCTGTAGTATTGGGGCAGGTGCTGCACTCCTGGTGGAGACACATTGTGTTTCCCTGAGCTTATCTAAAAAAACCAGGAAGGACACACACACACACACACACACACACACACACACACACACACACACACACACACACACACACACACACCTGCTGTGTAAGTCCTGCAGGGAGGCTCTGCCCTTGATTTGCTCAATTCCAACCTCTGTGGATATGATTCCTGCAAGTTTGCACTCCCAGGAATCTCTCTGTATTTCTGTCTCTTTGGAGCTGCTGCAACCTGCCATTACCATGAATGTGACTGCCTGTCAGTCTGTGTACTGGGCTGTCCCACCCAGAAGCCAAAACGGCCCAGCTCATATCAGTTTATCTGAAAACAGAAACACGGAGAGACAAGATGGGTAAAATCCTCGACAAATAACTTCCTTAATCCCAGTTCATCAGTGTGTGTGGGATATACACCGTTATCAGCCGTGAACTTCTCGGCAAACGGGGCTCAGGACAAACTGGATGGGAACCATTTACTGAACCAGCAACCAAAGCCTCTAACAGGGAGCTGAGAATGACAATTACATATAAAAGAGGCAGTTCTCCCAAATTACCACCCATCCACGGTGATATCTATGCAAATAGTTTAGTTTTTTAGATATTTGTCTCCGATTTCTACAACCATCCCAATACAATGGAGGTGAATGGAATAATCAGCAGATTTCACTTGAATTCTTTTTTCACTGAGGAAATTATCTCAAGAAAACTTCAGTATAAACAAAGCCGACTAATCACAAATTGCCGACTCACTGAGCTGAGGTTTTGCAGAAAGGACTAAAAGCATAAAGTAGCGTTTCGGACCGTAGAGAGAGCCAGAGTGACTGAATGCAAGTTAACAGCGTTATGCTTCATCCTCATACCGTTGTCACAGTGTCGGAAAGCACTTTTCTATTGCCAGATGTGACAACATTGTTCGGCTTATTTTCTGTAATCAGTGTAGCATCAATGCATGGTGGAATTAGCAAGCTAGCTATCTTACGAGCAGACAGCTAGCTAGTCAGCTAAACTGGTTTCAACAAATTATTCACAATTGGGATGACGTCCGCTGGGTCTAACGGTCCATTGGCTTCCCTCCCCCGATGCTCCGGAGAAGGACAAGCTACCTAACAAGCTAACTAGCCAGAATGTGTCCGCTCTCTGCCCGGTGAGCTGCGACCACACTTTACTCTGACACTATTTGCACCAAAGTCATGGCAAATTACCAATGAGTGGGAAAAGCTAGAGAGGAACTGAAAACTGCTGTGGTGTCAGTGGAGATAGACTGAAGATCAGGGACATTATAAAGTGCATCCCGAGATCCTGTTAGCTAAGAGGACACATCAGAGAGTCAGTCTCTGAACCCAGGGAGTTTGGCTGCTCTGAAGCTAAATAAAAGAGAGCTGAACAAACAGAAATAGCGGCTTAGGTTTCATGTGTCAGCCTCACACTGGGCACTAATCGTGTTACCCATAGCAGAAAAAAAAAACGTTGATCTGGAGGCCAAATAAAACTGCAGAAGAATGCAGCCCTAGGCGGTCATTGACGGCAAAGTGAACTGTTGAGGGAGTCATAGCCGTTGCATCAAATGCATGTTAAATTAGGCCCAATTAGACTCAGTAACTCCGCAACTAGCGCTCCAAACAAAACACGCAGCTGGTGGAGCAGTGAAACGAATCCACCTTTACATGTCAAACAAGGGCGGGTGTCTGAGTTGCCCAGAAGAGGCGGAGAAGTGTTACGGGGCACAGCGGGAGCTAATGCTGCCATTACCGTGGGTAGAGTGACCTGCGAGGGTTCCTAACAGCAGGAGAATTCTTCACAACAACCTCCTGAGACCATTTCTATGGAAATGCGCTTCATCTCTGCATATGTGAAAATACTTGACTCGACTCCAGCGTCTTATCTAACTGCTGTGACTTTTCCCTAATGCGCTCGCCCATAAACATTTCCAAGGACGCGTCGTGGTGGTGGAGCCTTTAATTTGAAACATGGAGGAGAAAATAAGTGCACAGAAGAGGCACTTGAGAGGCTGTGACGAAGAAAAAAAGAAAGCTTCCTGCAGAGTGGGAGATCATTTGATTATATTGAGAGTACAAGGTCCATATGAAGCTGAGAACATGTGCAATGAAAGAAAGATATGCACCATCTAGGTGCACTTTAGACCCATGCTGGGATTTCACCCACCATGGAAAGAGATATACAGAGCAGCCTCTGTGGTAACAACGCCCATTTGGGAGGAGGGTCAATCCCTATACTCAAGCTGGGGAACAGGGAATTGTGTTTTTTGTCCTTCGCTGATGCAACTATTCTCAACATCAGCTGCCTTGGCTCTTTCGTTATTTTGGAGCTTCATTGTGCGAGGGCTCAACCTGATGTGTACTCTTTTTTTTTTTAAGGTTACGATTAACAAGCTGTCAGCAAAAGCAACAACAGCACCAGCGGTAATGTGTGTCCCCTCTGGAGCTGAAAGATGATACAGTAGATCTGCCGGGACTCGAAGAATATCACTGACAGCACAAACACGAGCTGATGAGGATAATAAGCCCGAGTAAAGCTCATTAGCACTAACGTGAGAAATAACAATAATAGAGCAGCATCAGGTGGGGTGACACATTGAGCTAAAGATAGTACAACCTGTGAGTAATTAGAGATTTGTCACCGCGTTCACAGTCGTCTTGTGTCACAGGATTTATCTGATTGCACGTACAAGTTATTGATAGTCCTGTTTTAGTACATACTAATTAATGGGCTTACATATATCTGCATAGATGCATTATGTATCATCATTGAAAGTGAGAAAGTGAAATACACACGAACAAGTGGCTTTTGTCTTTCGTGGGAAAGGTCACAATCGTCATTCATTCCCGGGACAAGTGACTCTGCAGTATAGTCACAGGTATTAACCAGCTCAAACTCTGATCGGTAGGGATGGAAACATGACACCCAGGTAGACACGTTCAATTTCACCCATTTTCCGACATGTGCGTTGTGACGCGCGTTGGAGTAAATATGTAATAAATACTTTTCCTGTGTTAAAAAAACTGCATTTACATGGTTATTTTGGTGGAGCAAGGGTATACTGTATGTGTCAGCCCTGGGATTTACTAGCGACCTGTTCAGGTTGTAGAGTTGTTCTAATACCAGTACCAGTATCCGAAATACCTCCGATACAGCCTAACATGCTGGATCGTGTATCAGAGGACGTGATTCTCACGTTATCAGCTCGTTTACGTTGCATCGATACATGTTTGTATATCTTGTGTATCGGATTGGTATATATATCAACATGCAAGTTTAGGAATCAGAAAATAAGAAATATTCCCCATTATGTCAGCTGGGACCCTCTCAAGGAGCAAGTATTGCCATATGGATGTATATACACTATGTATAGATTCATAGAAATATCTTCATCCACAGCATGGAGAAAAAGCTAAAGGTATTTCAGGTAAAGCCTAATTTGTGGTTCTGCGTCACGTCGACGGCGTACCTACGCCGTCGACGTGACGCCGTCGTTGAGCATTCAAAGTTCTGCGTCGAGGGACCGCGTTGCTCTGCAATTAACCGCCATGCCGCCAGGGGGGTGTGCCTGTGTGGCTGTGTGGTTTCACGGGTTATAGCCGAATCCTTGCTTTTTCTTCCGGTCACAGTAAACAATGGCGACCAAGTTGGAGCGGCTGCATTTGGAGTTGGAGCTCATCAATATTGAAGAGCAAATGCTTATATTGCAAATGTTGAAGCGCAGGCGACAGAGAAGACGTTTGCGGAGGTGGTCTGTACGACCACTAAACCGGTGTAGGAAGACAGACCGGAAAAAGCAACTGCCGGAAATTACGTTCTGAGCAGACCAATCACAGCGCTTGCGGTCCGCGCCAACGCGACGCGTAGTTAGGATTTTTTGGAGGTGCACGTCAGGCTACGGCGTAGGGGTCTGCGTCGACGGCGTAGCTACGGCGTAGGTACGCCGTCGACCTGACAGAACCATAAATTACGCTTAACTCTGCAGAGAACTATTGTTTCTGTTTGCGCTGAAGGCCTTCAGTGTAAAACAGTAATTCCATGCAGTCCATTAGGCCTATCGCACTTCATGTGTCCATGCTGTTGCAGAGCCAGTAGGCTCTGTTGGAGCCCTGTTGGAGCCTTTGAGTTGCTGAGTGCTGACAAGACCAATCAATAGCAACCACTGCCTTGTACCAGGCTTCTTCCTGGATTAAAAAGTATTTCCCCGAGCCAGACAGAGGAGGAGCCGCTGCCTTAACATTGAGTATGCAGCGTGACGTCTCCACACCGGACTCATCTCTTAAGACTGTCGAGAAAGATGTTAGCGCTCATGCAGTGATACATCTTTGATGGAGTAAATAAAGACACAGGCCTGGATGGGCATGCTAGTGAGGCAAAGAACATCATTAGTGTGTACTTATGTTCCTGTTTCTCCATGCGTGCATATTCTGCATATGCAGGCACATTTCTCCTTTTGGACATTAGGCAGATGGCTTTAAATATTAACACATTCTCTCACTGTGTATACGAACGAGGCATGCGTCATATGTGCTACAGCAGAGGGACACAATATGCTGCAGCTTCATTGACTTCTAGCGCCGGAGAAAAGCATGTTTCATCATAAATGACACTCCTAAGTGACATAAATCAGTAAAGTTGGAGAACGGGCATCGTACACACACACACACACACACACACACACACTGCTGGAAACAGCTCAGTGAACTGAACTACTCTCCTATGTTGTGGATAAATGCCCAATTCTTCCATAAAAAGTACATTTTCAAGATAAAATAAAAAAAAGAATGATGGATGTTTAGTTAAAAAGCTGCGGCTCGACCTTAAAAAGCAACATTACATTTGCGTTGTCCAAAGAGCGATTGGAAATGTGTTGCCAAAACATACACGCCATGCTTAGCTAAGCCATGCTATGAAAACGTGCCTTGTGTAATTCCTCAACTACACATTAGATAGACAGATAGATAGATAGATAGATAGATAGATAGATAGATAGATAGATAGATAGATAGATAGATAGATACTTTATTCATCCTCAGGGGGAAATTTGTTTGAAGAAGCAGCAAGCAAGCAAGTTACAGAGTCAACATGAAAATATTAATTATGAAAATACTCAATATATATATACACAATACAATTAGTCCATAAACATTTGTGATTTTTCTAGTTTGAAAAACCCCTTCAGAAATACAGCGTTAATGGCGAACAAAAGTCAAAACATGCTTTTTAATGGGGCGATTTAGATCAATACAACCTTTTACAACAGGTGGGGTACCTCATTCAAGTTAGGACACACTGGAGGACAATATCCCAGCTAAACATCCCACTAATAATCAGGTATTCAGTTTAAAGAGGGGGAGAGTACAACTGTGGCCCTATAAGGTGACTGAATGCCAGACCGAAGCCTCAAGCTGGGCTCTGTTTAAATCTGATGGGTCCATCCTCAAACAGCTCTCTGATTACAAGTAAATAATCTCATCCTCAATCATTCAGCCGCACATAAAAACATTTATGAGGATATAATGGTCACATTTAATGGTGGCTTAGAGCCACAGCCAGACATAATCTCCAGTTTATAAAGTACAAGAGGAGAAATTAAATTGTTCTGTAAAACATCTACTCTCAGACTGCTAGGCTTTGTTTATAACTCAAATAAAACAAAAGAAGAGGATACCCGAGTCTGCTGCGTAACACATGTTATCCTAAGCCAATTTAAGTTGGAGGTGAGTGTGGAGTCAAATATCACCATACTGTAGAGCGGGATTCCGGCTCCTCCAGTCACAATAGAAGTGTGAGCTGCCTTAAGGGAGCGAACCCCGAACATGGATAATACCGCCACAGCCAATAGAGCCGTGGCTGCCCAATTTACATAGTTGATTTAACAATCAGCGTTTCTCAGCCCCTTACTCGAATGGCGTGGGACTGCCGTGGATTGGAGTGGAACTCTGGGTAAACCTCTTTACCATACAGATCAAAACACAGAGGCAGCCAGACTGGAGGGCTTGCGACTACCCAGCTCTCTGCGTTTAGCGAGTTCAGGCTGTGGCTGCGGCCCAAAGACAACTGCATCGAGCAAATCCTTCAATCCGACTGCCGCGCCCAAGCTTCTTAATAAAATAAGGCCATTAGATCCATCACAAATACTCCAGCACCCGCCGACTCTCAGACAAGTCCAACAAGCAGCACGCTTGATGGAAGCACCCAGCCACTCTTATGCCAACCAAAAGGGCTGCGAATTTTCGCAACGCTTTTTCGCCTGACTTTACTCGCTCGACTGTGTGGTTAATTTGCTTTTTCCCCACAAACGTTGGAACATCAAACGCCCCCGTGTCTGGGTTTATAATATTATCCGTAGTCGCTTAATATTAATATTAGCTTAATATTAGTCGTAGTCACTTTCGCAACCCAGACAATATTTCGGGCGATAAAGCGGAAAAGCGCTTTTTCGCAACCATTCACGTCTGTGCATTGACTTTACATGTAATCTACTCACACGAATATTTTGCAACTCTTTTGGTGTGAACGCGGCATTAGGCTAGGTTACACTAAAATGGGTTAAATTCTAATCTGAATTTAGCAAAACTAAGTTTAAAATGAGTAAATCCACATTTAACTCACTGCACACTGGAGGTCATTTTCAGTCGATTTTCTCGATTTGACATAATTTTCTTAGATTCACCTTTTAAGGCACTTGCATATAAGATATATACCCATGTTTTACATCATAAATTGCAGAACAATCTCAGCTATCTATATAATGAGGCACCATTGTCGTAAGGCAAAAGTGTAAAGAAAAAAACTTTATAATATGACACTAAAGCTGAAAAATGGAATCTCGATTTTTGGAAATTCTTCATATCGCTTGAAAAAACCTAACTTTACTCAGGTGGTGACTCTGTTTAGGTGATGGCAATTGGTTTACCAAAGGTTTTAGGTTCACAAAAGCAGTGAAATATATGAATAAAATGTTAGATACATGTAAATAAATGTCTAAAACTAAAGTTTTTATTATCGTTTTTTGAGTAGAAATATGGTCTTTCACAGCTTTCACCAAAATGATAAAAATGGGACTGAGAAATGACTTCATAGTGCAGATAAAGCTTCAGGGAGTGTGTGCAAATGAAAAATGACCATCACAACAATTTTTTTTTTTTTTAAATAAAAATATGTATTATAAAAAAAAAAGAAAATATGTACAGAATATATATTCAGAAATATAAAACAGAACAAAGACTAGACCATTTACAATATACAAGTATATATGCTTCAATGGCATATCCTCATGCCATGGCATGCCAGTCATGGAAACAGTTTCTGTTCAGCTGCAGGCAGAGGGGAACGTTACACGCCTCGCACTTCCACGCCGTGTCTTTTCTCACTTTCTTCATGCTGCAAAGCTCGCAAACCCTGCGACCCACCGTGGACTTAGTTGGAAGAACAGTTTGAAGAGTTCAATGGGTGTTGCTGTGGCACTGACATGTGGACCAGGTGTCCGGGCTGGAACTTGATGACGGGGGGAGCGGTGTCCGGGTCTTCATCCGTCCTCCAGGACAGCGTAGGTGCAGGTGGTGCACGTGCTGCTGTCTTTCTTGATCTGGCCTGAGGTGAAAGCAGTCGCCGGGCAGCACGCGCCCTGTTTGCTGGAGATGGTGTCTTTAGTCGTCGGTCAACGCGCTGCCTCTTTGCTGGTCGTGGTAGTTGCCGTCCAACACGCTGCCTCTTTGCTGGCCAGGCTGGTCGGGGCGGCTGGTGCTCCTCTCTGTAAAATAAATCAATACTAGTCAGTTGAAAGAAAGATGACGTAACGATTGAGCAGAATGCTCCACATTGGATGTGCAAATATTATTCAGATCATGACTGTGGTATTAATTTTAGCATAGTGCTCCGCATTGGATGTATAAATATTAGTGGTAGTAACGTGAAGCAGAGTATTGTACAAAGCAGACTGTGTATAAACATTACTTAGATCATGACGTAGTAACGTGAACAGCAGTGTGCACCGCGTGGCTGGCTCTCGTGCACAGTGTACACATTACTAGTTTGTACACATTACTAGTTTGTACACATTACTAGTTTGCACCATGCAGCCTTACAGACACGTAACAAAGTTTAGTAACTACACTTACCCATCTTCCTCAGAAGAACTAAAGCCTTCGAGCTCTGACGACGACGCGTCGTCCTCCTCCTCGCTGCTCTCCAGAATCTCTTTGTCGTCATGATGTTGATTGTAAACTGTAGTGTGTACATGCTGTACAAGTGGGTAGTCCTTTTGAGATTTTCCTGAGTGTACATTGGTTGTTTAGTTCACGAAATGGCGACGGACATATGACTCAACTAATCACAGAGAAGGATTTCTTTTTTTTTTTTTTTTCCAGCGTCAGATGACACACTGCTGCCCTTTCGCTTGCCTGATGATGTTAAAATTATGCTGGGCTCTGCCTGGGCAGGCACCCGGAAGCAGGAAGCCGTCTCTTTCCGCCAGACGTAAAATTATATTTTTGCGATGTATTATCGGGGTGCTGTGAATATTTTAGAAACTTAGAGAAAAGTTTCAAGTGTCACCACGCGAAACCGCGGGCTCCGTGGACGAAGGGTTAAAATAAAGCAGAGCTAATCTCTGTTTAGTCAATCCAAGTATATGGATTATAGTTTAAACAATATGAAGATGCTTGCTTACCCAAATTAAAATGTGAGACCGAGTATGTATTTGTCAACTTCCGGCTGTTATGTATTCCTCAACAAACGTTACATTGTTTGCTAGCTTTCAGGCTAACTAGCTAACTAAAAAGTCAGTTAGTTAGCCGAACGTTACACATGATGGATCGACAGAGAAGCTCTAATTTGTCCTCTTTTGAGATAAACTTGTTAGCTGAATTAATGTTGCAATATGCCAAAATAATAGAGGATAAAACAAACAAACATGAGACAGTTGGTCAAATCGTTCTGCTCCATAACAGTCCTTGCTGGACCCGTATCTTGGGAGAAATCATTGAACTCAATTTGGTTGCGTTTGTCGATTAACTTTCTGCAAGGACTTGATTATCAAGTCAAGTTTTAAGGAGTTTAAAGTTTAGTTTTGACAGAATTAAATATAATCTAGTGTAACATTTTGTGTAAAAACTAAACTGATGTTTAAAGAAAGGTTTAAAAATGAAATTAATTAAGTTTTACAGTTTGGTGCAACTTGATTTAAGGTTAAACCATGATTTAAATCAGGTCAAAAAAATATATTAAAAACTCAAAAAGGTGGTTTTCCAATAAAAGTGAGGCAGACACTACTGGTAAAAAAAAGATACCGTTACGCACCCTGATTTAACTCCGCCCTCTTGCTGTGTAATTGTTGCAGATCTGGCGCACCTGGAGCAGCGCCACCTGAGAGACATCAGGCAATCAGTGGGCTGGAGATATAGGCCGTTTCTCAATAAGCGTTCTTCTCTGTACTTGTGTTCTCGTGAAACGTCATCAGTAGCAGTCCAAGTACTGTTCCAATTCAAAAGTCCGCTTCTCGCCAAGCACGGTGAAAATGCCCGGATGTGACTTGATCCTCCCATTTTACCGGGGATGCATCAGAGCAGACTTGAGCGTACTTGAGAGAGCCAATATCCCAGAATGCATTTCGGACCAGCAAACGGGGAACAATGGCGGATGAGAAAACTCACAACTGAAAGTTGACATTCTATAAATACTACCGTTGTTGAGTCACAAAATGTAATTTTAGGATGTTTTCAGGCGAGAAGTTATTTGTTTAAGCATCAAATCTGTGGTCGGTTTGTCCAGACTCATCTTATTTAAAAAGATACGCCGACGCGCTATGCTGTCCGCCGACAGCAGCTTGATCTCGGCTGGACTTTTTGAAATGATCCGCTGGCTCCGATGTCTCCGTATTGATTAAACATGAGATATAAAATCGACTTTGAGGATCTAACAAGCAATCTTTATTATTTATTCAGTCACATTAAATCAGTTTGACTGAGGGAAAGGTTACGATTTATAACTTAAGATTTTAATTTAACTTTTACTTTGAACTACAGTCTTATTACTTTTGACCGAATTGTTTGCAATTATGTGTATCTATATATATACATACACACACACACACACACACACACACACACACACACACACACACACACACTGATATGTGTATGTCTGTGAAACCAGTGCAAAAAAAGCAGGGTTGTCATATTTTGTTTGACTGTAAAAATACTTTACAGTGAAGAATCAGAGTAACTCATGACAACGACAGCTGAGGTGGTGACGTCATCAAGTCAGCTGCTGTTCCAATTGCAGAAAGACCGTCCTGCGTCCTCCAGTCCTTGAGAGTCTGGACTCCCAAGTCCAAACTCCCAAGTCCAAACTCCAAAAGTTCACAAGTCTGGACTTAGCGTACTTGGTATTGAGAAACGGCCATAGAGACCCAGATCCAGTGCTC
Source organism: Myoxocephalus aenaeus (assembly GCA_038501785.1). Classification (NCBI taxonomy): domain Eukaryota; kingdom Metazoa; phylum Chordata; class Actinopteri; order Perciformes; family Cottidae; genus Myoxocephalus; species Myoxocephalus aenaeus. The sequence continues at coordinate 7,215,628 of JBAMJR010000379.1, forward strand.
TCTCTCTCTCTTCCTCTCTGTCTCTGAGCGGTCGGACTGGAGCTTGGATGGTGCCTGAGTGCAGGCTACCATTTGTGACATTTTGGGGGAAGCTGTGTAGGGGTTCTCTGCCATTTTTGTTGTCACTTCTGTTTTCTCCTGTTTTGTGGCTAGCCAGGGAGGTCAGTGTTGTTGTTCTGCCCCACATTGTTATGTGTTGCATTCGAGACGCCAAGTGGTGCAGAATGCAATTGCATCTTCGTTTATCCCTCCTCTCTTACCGTAGTTAGTTCTGATTCTATTGAGAAAACATGCTGCAGCTTCTTTTCACACGTAATGTCTGCCTCTAAAGATCTAAGTCTGTAAGTAAATCTGTATGTAGCATGTACATATCTTGTATGATGTATTCTCTGTGTGTTTACCGTTTTAGTACAACCTTGTGTTGTATAGATGCTAATCGTGATGCTAATCGCGATGCTAATCGTGATTAGCATTTCTGCATTTACTTCAATGTTAAAATTAGGTTAGACGCTAAACTGGTCAAGGGAGTCTTATGTTAATGGTTACTTACCTTTTCTGGCATAATGGCTGTATGTTGAATCAGAGCTTTATATTCATGTGTATGTATATGAACTGTTTGTAAGCTCATTTCATGTTCTGTTTTTCACAGTTTTACAAAACCAAGATTCTAACTAAAAACCTAAACTCCACTCCGGATACCTGGGTCTTCATTTTATGGATCTGCTGTTAGCTATCTGCTAAGCTAACTTAAAGAAGCAAGGGCAGAATAATTGTTGTTCCACGATAGGCAAGAAATACTTTGTGTTCTAGCTAGTATGGGGGGTTTTGTTTGTTGTTTTGGCCTTTGAGACCCTGAGGCCTATTGCTTCCATTTTAGTTATCTTACCTTTTTGTTAGCGGTCAATAAATTATATATTTATTGCCGCTTATCTCACCTGCCTTGTTTCCTTTCCTGGTTCCACCTTTGCCAAAGCTATTGTCCTTTTGTGTGTTGTGTTAGGCCTGTGTACCCCTAGGCACACTAGGCAGGCTGTAACAATACTCTAGATTAAATTAGGAAATAGTTATGGGCTGAACAATTATCCTCAACTCTACAGATCTGAAACAACCTTTTCAGATTCAACAACCTGAAAGGAACATTCCAGTATCGGCTCATTGAATGCAGTGTCCATTTTCTAAAAGCGTGCCATGACTTTACAAACTGACTTTGTCGCATGCAGACTTGCTCCAAACAGGTAATTCAACACTGTGGACATTAAGTCTTTCTTATTATTACATTTTAATGTGGTTGCAGGCATTGGCTGTGTTAAAAAATGTAAAACTAATTTCGTTGTGCATTTATGATGCTCCAATACAAGCAATTGAAGAGGATGCCAAATAGCCATATGCTTAATGCAAGAATTGACCAAAGTCACATTATCATTCAACAATGTCCACGTTTGCTTATTATTTTTATTTTCAACAGATTCTTTTCTACATCTGCCTGTGAAGTATTGATTAAATTGCATCCAATTTATCCATCCAAGCAACTTTAAATAAGTGCATGCAGCCATTAGAGGAGAGAGCTAGAGCTAAAAAAGAAAAACTAAAAACCTCACAACTGCATTATCATTAGATGATATTGAATCTCTGACAAGTTTATAAATGATTAAATGAAATAATGGCTGGAAATCTATTTAAAACTCAATGGTACCCTTTGGAAAATGGCCAGCAGGAATGTTAAATACCATTAGTGGACTAAACATGCAAAGCTCCTTGAACTAGAGGTTCTCGGTAATTTAATGAAACTATTTGAGTCGCTGAAATTTAATCTACCCTTAACCCTTCCCCAGTGTGCAAAATACCCGGTAGCAATAAAGGAGGATACCCCTGCGTGGTCCTGCTGTGTCATGCGGATGTCGGATAGACTCTATGGGCAATAAAGGCCTCCAAGATTTCATGGATGCAAGCCGATGCAATCGTTAATAAGGTCATTCACACGACTACTAAACCATTCAACAACTGTGCCCTGCAGTAGAATCCACCCTGGCATGTATTCAAAACATTCTATCTCACCATGAAAATATTCACTGCTTCTCCGGTTGCACATGGTAAATGGACTATACTTGTAAAGCGCCTTTCTAGTCTACCGACCACTCATAGCGCTTTAACAGTACTTGTCATCATTCACACCCATTCATATACTGATGGCAGGGGTTACCATGCAAGGTGCCACCTGCCCGTCAGGACTATCTGACCATTCATAAAACATTCACACACACCGTAGGGACAGCCTACATCCGGGGATCGAACCGCCGATCCTCGGATTGAAGGACAACCGTGCTGAGTCAAGTAGCGTCAAGTTTTTTAAACTACACAACGACGCCCATCTGTACTTGTGTTTTTCAAAACATGTTTTGCAGTTTTAGTGATGAATAGGCCACTGCCGGAAATAGTGCGCTTTTAAAAGACGTTTTTAGTGACAAATCGTTTTTTTAAGATCTTTCCAGAAAGTGTGATTTTGAGGCTTTCAGGGGGTCTCTGTGTCTTCACAACCTCAAGCATTGGTGAAATGTTTGCATATCTGAAACGTCAGAGTTCCACAGATCTTGCACGTTTCTCAAATGTGATTTGTCTCATTACTGATGCCATATTAAAAAGGTGCAGGTCGCTTGACCACGTTGCTTTCTCAGATCAATCCTTGTTCTCCTTAGCCAGTCCCCATCACGTCATACACTCATTGTGTGTTCATGTCAGGTCATTCGAAATATCAGTCTGTGGCCCACAGCCAGCATAAACGTGCTCCTGAAAGAAAACCATGAATTAAAAGCTCACACACTGCCAGCTATGGATGCTTTACTCCGAGACACACACACACACACACACGGCAAAGAGAACAAAAAGCGCCAAAGTACGGCTACATTTTACTCCAGTAGATGCTGAGGACTCTCATTGTCACAAATGCAATAAAACCTTCACAAGTAAAGGAGGAAACACCAGCGATTTATCACAACATTTAGCCAACAAGCAGAACATCAATCTGCTGAAATTCAGAGTTTACGACCATTTGTCGAGCAGACGTCCGTCCCTGTGCACCGCAGGCATCGTCAGCGATGCCATACGGAGTTTGATCATAAGAGCAGGCTAAACGAAAGCTAATCCCTTCGTTAATTGTTTCGCTGCGACTGTATTTGAAAGATTTTGCAATTTATTGTATTGCTCAAGAAAGACTATTTGTTTAAATCCAAGAATAATTAAGCAATGTCCATTCTTTTCTGAAACAAGTGTCTTTTTTTTCTTCTCACAAAATAATCAAAAAGAACCAACAAGAGTATCGATAATGAAGCAAACCGATAAGGAGAATCGATGAGTGCACTAGTATTAATTAAAATCCAAACGGTACCCATCCCTACATCCAGCCTTACTTTTTTATCATCCTGATGTAATGGATAATATGGTCACATGAGCCACGGCTCAGCCTGAGCTTGGAAAAGTAGAGTCCTACCTTGACAGTAAGTAGAGTCCCCGTGGATGGAGGCATAGCCGCCCTTGCATTCACACTCCGCTTTAGTATTCCGGTTTTTACATTCAGAGTTTTCGCCACAAATGAGTCCCTCTGCGCAGAAGTCATAACCTGGAAGAGAGAGGGACAAAGGAGGCCTCCATTTACTTTGGACCGTACACAGAGATCAAAGCAGACAAATGCACGAACGAGCATGAATACTGTGGATGACAAGGAGCCCGGTGTATAAAGTTTATGACTGCAGTACATTTTTGGTGCAATAATAAAACAGTTTGGCTCTCATGACTGCATGCACACACTCAAACAATACCAAAAAAAAGCACAGACCTGAACCCACAATGATGCTGAGATTTCAAAATAAGAGTGAACCGCAAAATGGCATACAACAATTATCTCTCGACTAATAACATGGTTAATTGGCTACTTCTGAGTGCAACAGGGAACTAATTAGCGCTCTTGCGGAGAACGTGTTATTGAACAGTGGTTTGAGAGGCTTTCTGTGGACATTTACATTTAGTTCTGACACTTCCTTTTCGATGACTCCATGAGCCCCATTTTGAATCCGAGATGAATCCGACTGCCACCTTCCGAAATGAAGCAAGCCACACACTGCGCTTTTCAGAAACCACGTTTCAAGGTCACGGGGGATAAGTGTTTTCTTCTATGGAAGTCAGCCGTGCAGGAGACACTAGTGCAGTGACAAGATCAGAATCCCTCACTGGCTTCCCACCTGTTAACATCATTATCTATCGGAACACATGGCACCACTGCCGGGATTAAAACCCCGATCGGCTGCGGTGGGTGGATTGGAACTTTAACCCCCTGTGTTAAACGCTTCTTGTGTGCCAGACTGAGACGGAGATCCTGCACGTGTGCAGAAATGTGACATGGCAGATAGACGGATGTTCTGAGATCCAGCCTGACATAAGGAAGCGGGCCAACGGACAGACAGCGAGGTGATTGTCTGCTGCTCAGTAAATATGAGCTGATGTCGCCCATCATGTCCCGTAATGAAAGACACACTGGCAGCACATAAAAGCCCCGAGAGGCAGGGGGCCTGGGGAGCCATTACTGGAGGAAAGAGCTGTGACTGCGTTCTGCTTCCTCCGCCATCTACAGCGCCCCCCGAATTGTGTAAACATGTAAAAAGGGCCGATCCCACAAGGAATAACACGCATTTTAGGGCTGCACAAATAATCAAATATTTATTGCGATTCCCACAATTAACTGGACATGGTCGTATCGACTTTTTTTTAAATGCTTCGCCCCCATATCGAATCAAGCGCTCCCTACACTAAAACAGCCAGCCCGGAGGCCGTCATGCGCGCGCACTATGCAGTGGCAGCCTCTGGAAGAAAAAAAAAACGTTACAGAATGTTGCAGCTGCAGAGTAATATTCTGTGTATTGCGCGTTCGTGCCACAGCAAGGGCCAAACCCGAAGACTTCTGTGAAATATTTCTCGTTTTTCTATTTCAGTAAAAACAGAGGGGCATGAACACTCTGTGGCAAATTGTGTATTTAGCAATTTAACAGAGGACTTAACCGCGACGCACAAGTAAATATCAGACTGGTGGCAAAGCGTCGAGTCACACAGCGGAGGAGAGGTCTGGAGATGATTAGGAAATAATGACCCGCTCTGAGTTTTAACGATCGCGGGTGTGTGTGTGTGTGTGTGTGTGTGTGTGTGTGTGTGTGTGTGTGTGTGTGTGTGTGTGTGTGTGTGTGTGTGTGTGTGAGAGAGAGAGAGAGAGACAGAGAGAGGGCTGTAGATAAAAGACACTGCGACTATCAATCTTTAATAGTTAGCTCTTACTGTGTAAACTCTCCTCTGGCCTACACGTCTGTCCTCTCCCTGCCGTCTTTTCCTCTATACTTCACACATTTCTTCTCTCTTCTTTCTCTCTTTCAGTCTTATTATTTCTCTATTCTCATCCCGCTCTGTTTCACTTCTCTTTATCTTTCCTCTCCTGGCCTCTCTCATCGATCTCATTTCCTTTGCTCTTCTCTCAACATGACGTCAATCATCGTATCCTCTCCTCAACTTTCTTATCGCCTTCCTCTCCTCTCATGTTCTCTACACTCGTTACCTTTCCTCTCCTCTCGTCCTCGTCTCCTTCCTTTACAACACAGCAGGTACGAGACTTTATATCTCCTTCCCTCTCCTTGAATTAACCTTTCATCCTCTTTCTCTCCTTCCCTTTCCTGTCTTCTCCTTGCCTTCTCTTTTACACGCTATTCATCTTCCTCCCCTCTAAATACAGCGAGTCTGAGGCACGCTGCTTATCTTACGTAAATGAGAGCCCAATTTTCTTCGCTCAGAACCTGCCCCGGGTTTCTTTCATTATGGCTCTATAGCCGACAGCCTCCTACAGTTTGTTTATTCAATGTATTTACTGAATTACCCGTGGCTATTTACCCTGTAGAAGCTCCCTGCCAAAGCAGCGGGGTTCAGGCAAATTGGCATAGCAGGTGCTCTATAGCAGACAGACCAATCTGCTCCGATAGGTATACCGGCCCAGAAGCACTCACACCCGGTGGAAAGGGAGAGAAACAGAATTATTGCAGCGGCGCAGCCAGAATCAGCAACCAGCAGACTGGTTATGTTTGCCTTTCGCAGCGGCGGGTGGGGATGGTGCGTGCACGTCCAAGGAAAGAAGGGAGACATACCTCTGCAAACATTGCAGCACCTGCCATCTGGTAGGATCTGTTCGCCGATGGTGCAGTTGAGCTCCGGACAAGTCTCTGTGACTTTCACCATCAGGCCATTCTGGAAGGACAGGACGGAGGAAAAACATCCCAATTTCAACGCTCGGGGTAAAATGTGTGACAAGATTTTCACCAGAACAATTGCACCATTTGATGGGAATAATGACACAGTCTGATCTGTTCCAGGTCCAGGGCTCAAACTAGGAAGCTTCCCATTGCAAGCACACTTATTTAACCTTTTTTGTGGTATGTTTGTTTAAACATAAAAAATACAGGCATTTTTCACCCGTTAAAAAAAAAAAAAAGTATGTTTTTGTTATAACCGTAACAAAGTAGTTTTGTTGCCTAACCAGTCGTTTCACAACTTTAACCACAAAACGCTTTGCATTTCCTCAAGCGTGATACGGAGACTCATATGAAACTGATTTATAAAACATATTTTTGATACAAAAACATTGGTTTGCAGAAACGTACAGTGCCAACTTTTTGTATTCTGGCGACGGGGAGGATGTTATTTTATTTGGTTTAATCCTCCGTTTTTTGGCAGATGAAAAGACTAACTAACCTACGTGAGAAGGTGTGAACTTGATGACATGCTCTGCAGTAGGATGACCTGGTGTGTGTTTTTAATGGTCAACTATAGACATTTCTTTGGTCATGTCATGGAGAAATGTCATGCCCTTTTCATTCATATACATATACATATATATATATATACATACATATATATATATATATATACACATATATATATATATACACATATATATATATATATATATACACATATATATATATATATATACATACATATATATATATATATACATACATATATATATATATATATACACATATATATATATATATATATATATATATATATATATATATATATATATATATATACACACACACACTTATACACACACACAGTATATATTTGACTTGATAATTCAAGTCAAATTTGACTTGAATTATCATTGGCACAGATTAGAGTATACAACATTCATTCATTTTGAAGGAGACGGCAGCAGACGCAGATTTACTCATGTGCGCCGTCTATTTTCGTGCTCCTTTCCTAAAGTATAACCGGTTTTGTTTTCTTCAGATGACATTGATTACATAACTAATAATGTTCTAATTTTTCCATTTTTCTATGATTGTTTATTACAGTAGTTTATTCTTGGGGTCTCAAGGGAACCGTTTCTGTAGTCACAAGAACTACAACAGACTGATTTGTAGTTTCAAAAACAAGTTGGTCAGGTCGTTGGCGACGTTAAACTTAATCTGAATAATTTGAAGAGCACCAGCCACCAAGCTTTTTCGTACACATGTTTTCCCTGCTCCCCATCCGACTTATTGCATAACAACCTGGTCACACGCAGGTGACACTCCCTTGGGCGACTGCGACTCAGTGGTCAAGCGGGTCGTCGTTCAATCAGAAAACTGCCGGTTCTGATTGAAGCTGGTCCAAGTCGTCATGTTTCCCTTGGGAGTTCTAAATTACTCCCGTCGGTGTGTGAATGTGTGTGTATGTGTGTGTGGGAGTGTCAGATAGTCCTGATGGGCGACTGGCACCCTGCATGGCAGTCCTTGCCATTAGTGTGTGCATGAGTGCATAACATTTAATGTAAAAGTGCTTTGAGTGGTTGAGAGAATAGAAAAAGCTCTATACAAGTACAAGTCCATACCATTTACTACACTCAAGCATGTGTCATTCTATAACCCAGTGGTTCCCAACCTCTTTCCATAATCGTGTTTATTTTCTATCATTCGGTCAACTGACAACCCCCCACTAAGTGACATATTTCATGGATTTTTCATATTATATTCAATGCATAACTATAATAGCACAGAGCAACTGATAAACTGTACAGTTAACTGAAATAGTGAACGCAATAACTGCAGGATTCTCTTTTTGCAGAACAAAAAATACATTTTGAGCAGATTATTTCCTGTCAATATTGCATTAATGATGAGTTTTCCTGTACATTTTGTAACAATTTTTAATAGAATTCTCTGTATTTTTTCTTTGTGATTTTTTTCTTAACAATCCTACAGACGTCTTTTTTTGCTATTTTTTTCTCTCTCCCCTGTCTCCCACTGTGTACTTTCCCAATGAGGCTGACAGACAGAAGGCCCTGTGAATATAATGTAGCTTGTTCCGGATGTCCATTTTCACAAACATTAGAGACCCAGGAAGCTCTGCAGTGTTTAAAACCAGCCTCAAGCTTTGGCAGCACCAATGGGTCACCGCCAATGATTGCCTTGTATTTATCCAACTGATTATATTCATCTCACGTTGACAGACTTTTATGTATTGCACTTGTTTTATGCAATGTATTTGTTGTAATGCGTTTTTTTTGTTTGTCTACCTGCCCAGGTACAACAGATGCAAACTAAGGTCTAGTTAACTCTGGGGCAATTACTTTTTATTGTCCGCTGTCAAACAATAAAAAAATATTAATATAAGAGTCAGATTCTACCAGTTCAACCTTCGCTCATATAAATAATGTAATAATATTATTTTAAACCAAGGCCTCAAATGCTGACGATTGTGTCTGTAGCAAGCCACATAATGGCATGTCCTTGTTATAAGTATTAAATATCAAACCTTCATGTTGTACAACCCTGCAAATGAAGCCAAATGTAACCTTGTTTATTATTGTTATGTCTATTAAATATTTCCAGCTCTCTGACCTCTCATAAAGGCATAGAGCTACATGCCAGTTTGAACCTTACAATTTGAACATAACAAAAGTGGAGAATGACACCGCCTTTGAAATGTATGAAACAACAACGGGGAAGGTAAAAAAAAAAGACGTTTCAAGATGTTGAAACAAGAGAGTACTCTCAGATATCCCTGACTGAAGGACACTGCCATGACAATAGAGACGGTGAGATGTAAAGGCTGTATACGCCGCTCACATTCACGAGGAGGGCATGAACACAGATAGCAGGTGAGGTGCAGATAGGCGCCACAAAAGACAGGAAACAAAAAGGGAGATCGAACACTGTGTCATCTTCCCCTGGTGCCTTTTATAACAAACAGTCTGGCTGCTGCGTGGGGACCAGACCTCTCAAGGTCGAAAGTATCGACTCAAATCCTCCTTCAGTTCAATTCAACCTCCTTCAATGTCGCGCCATTCTAGGAACCGTGTTAACCGTTTCCCAGTGTCATCTTTTCATAGTATCGCCTTGCATTTTATCAGTGAGAGCAACAAACTCATTGTTTTGGTTTGAAGGCCTGCACAGTCCACTCATCAAGGCTTCTTATAAACTCACGTACGCTATCTGTGCAGCGCCAGACAGCAGGTAGATAAGAGTTAGCTCCCTGCCACAAAAGACACACCAATGCCGAGCTGAGAGGAGAGTAAAGACATACTTAATAATGTCATGGTTATTCATGCAAAGAGCTTGTTTTGTCTGAAAACCTTAAGTTATTCTACTTATAATGATGTAAAAACATACTGCAGCTACCTCCTCACAGTCAAAATGCGGTTTACAGCCGTGTCCGTCCAAGATGACTAAAACTTCATCCAGTCAGACATTTGTGTCAATTAATTAGCATCTGGTGTCAATTAATTAGCATCTGATGTCGTCTCGACCACCACATTTTGAAGAAATTCCCTCCAGGCATTCCTAAAATATCACGTTCACAATAATGTGACAGACGAGCGGTCACGGTAACCTTGACCAACAAATTCTAACGAGTTCATCCAAGAGTCCAAGTGGAAGAAATTCCCTCCAGGCGTTCCTGAGATATCGCGTTCGCGAGAATGGAACGAAGTACGAACGAAAACATAACGCTGTCGCCGGCACAAGAAGCAAATCATCCCATTTGAGAAGAACATATTTGGTATTTTTTGCTGAACAAATATATTTAACAAAACACGTAAACATTTTGAAAAGGGTTGTCAATACATGTCTGATTAACTGCTGGATCAACTTATCAACTAATCGTTTCAGCACTAGCATTAATATTCTCTCATGTCAGGCAGCCATGATGGCATCACTAACGCTATGAGTGAAGGAAAACACAGCAGTGTTTTTTTTTTGGGTGACAATTTGAGCTGCTGAGTGTCACTCATCCGTACAGATGGCACCGCATTGAGGGTGTCGCATGATAGAGCCCCTTGAGGCAAACCTGTCATTTGTCATATAGGGCTATATAATCAAAATCGACTTGAAACACCGCAGACCACCCCTCTCTCTTACTCTCTCTACATGTCAAGGCATATGTTCATTGATGCTTTCCCCACTTCCCACTGCCGTGATGGTAAAGGGGACAGCTACATGGTCCGACGTGAAGAAACAACGTGGAAGTACACGCGTGCTGAAACGGACAGCTGAGATTTGTGGGCGGTCGTGGATTAAAGCTCTGACAAAAAGCCTCAGAATATAACTTTCTCAAAGCACCCAGAGATTGGTCACAAGCAGGGTTCAACTCTCTGGGTAAAGGTTGGCAGTAATTGCTCAAAATAATGATGTTTTTAGTTGCCTGAAGGCAAATAATAAGTTCAGCAATTCACTGTGCGACTCTTTGGAAGCAATTACACGCAAAAAAAACTTATTTCCCCTTAAAGAGCGTCTTTAAAGATAAATGGCTACTCAGTGAAGAAAGCTCACCTCTGTTCAATGGTGAACTGGAATAATGACTCGTGATAAAGCTTCTTTTCAAATCAGGCCTTTGTGTTACCTAGTTATCTCGCCATTAGAGAGAAGGAAAAAAGAAAAAAAGGTAGATTGAACAGATTGGGGGACGGAGGGAAAACTAATATGGCCCGCTGGCTAATTGAATAACACACCGAGCCGTCCGCCACGCATAATTATTACGCATTGACGCTGAAAGAGAAGTCCTGCATGGTGTATTCTATTGCAGAATGGAGGCCAAATGCTGGTGAAAGAACTGCCCCCTAAGATGTTAAACGTTACCTTGCATTCCCTGCAGCTCCTGGATAGAAAGCGCTGGCCTTCGGAAAAGGTCTGGCCCCTGTAGGTGCATTTCGCTGCGGGCACAAAGACATAACTGCTTGAGTAACACAGGTAAGTACAGTAACTGTGATACACCAGGAAAAATAATTATTACTCAAGACCGTATCGGCTCCTGCGGTGCTCCTAAAAGTAGAGAAACGCTTAGGGAATAAAAACAGACAAAGTTCCCCGCCTGAAGTTCTGCATAGTTAATTCTGTCAGAAACAAAGTTGTTCATGGCTTGTGTGCATAAGCGGAGAGGAAATGTAACGGCGCATTAAGAATACAACAGAGGAGAGAGCCTTCTGCATAATCCTCCGGCGGTGAAGCAGAAATAGAAAATGAAGCACATGATACGAAGTCCTCCTCTCCAGGGGGGGCGGGGCCGCGCGGCGCTCAGTCGCAGCTCTGGACCGCTGCTCCCTCGTCCGTCTGTGCCAAAGCTCTGATGTTCACAGGGGAGGAAGAGGAGGAAGGAGCAGCGAGTGGAGGGAGGGAGGCAGAAGAGGAGGGCTAGAATTATTTAAAGTGGAACTCTCCTCCAGGGATTCAGTGTTTTTGCAGGATAGCGAGAGAAACGCGGTCGTCTGTGGGCCTGCGAGCCACTGCCAGACCCCTGTGTGCTTTATACTCGAAATAGAGCTTCCTTTTCAGCTTCCATGAAAACCACTGTGATCTCTGCTCTTGCAGATAGTTTATACTGGTTTCGTTGTGCCGGCAGAGCATCAGCCACAGTCTATCTGCAGTGGCTCTGGTTGTAGTGTCACCTTTCAAAAAGGATGTGAAGCAAACAAGCTGAGCAACACACGGAGGACCGTCAAAAACAACAGCATTTGGCGATTTGTTCATATACAACCTATGTTTATGTTCATATTCATGAATCCTAGGGGTGGAAATCACCAGAGGTCCCACGATTCGATTTTATCACGATACTTGGGTCCCGATTCGATACTATCACGATACTGCGATACTATCACGATTCTGCGATATATTGAGTATTGCGATTTTATTCCCTTTTTTTCACCGCAAATTGTCCCCAAAGGAAAACTTTGTCAACATATTGTATCTAAGAAGATAAAGTTTTCAGTATGTTCATCTCCAACAAAATGTGATTGTCAAGCAGACAAACACTTTCATAAATGTTGCACCTGACAAACTGAACTGCTTGTGTTACAGCAGGGGTGTCCAAACCTTTTTCACCGAGGGCCACAAACAGAAAAATAGACAAACGTCTGGGCCGCTCAGGTGAGGTATATCGCAAAATGAATCAAATGAGGTCAATTATGCTTATATATATATATATATATATAATATTTAAAAAATAACATCAGAGGAAACGTGGCCTTTTCCAAGCTCCAGTAGAAGTCGGGTAGAGAGAGAAGCTGATTCTTCAGAGAATCATCACACTGCATCTCCATCAGTTCTAGTTCAGACTCTCTTCACTTCTTCTGCATCCAGGAGGAAGGGAGTCGAGAACAGCTTGATTTCTTTCTCAATGCAGAAAGATCTTGGCAGCGCTGACTGAGTTCTGTCATGAGATGTGATGACAGACACATATTTCCCCTTTTTAGCAGAAAGGTTGACCTACTACTTTGATGTCAGACAGCGTGGGGATCGCAGCGTTGACGTTACGTAGTTGTGTCTCATAGAGACGGAGCTTCACACAGAACGGGTTCATGTGTGCGTGAGGTTGTGCTACTACCTGCTCTTTGCCTTGCAGGCTCTTGTTCAGTGTGAGATGATGATAAGATCAACTAGAAGGCCAGGTCTGCCAACGTGTCACTCAGCTCATGAGGTCCTTCTCTTTCAAAAACTGGTCAGCGCAACGCTGCAGCGGTTTTATTCCCTGAGGTCAGACTCAGGGAATAAAACCCTGAGAGGTCAGACTCAGGGAATACAACAACTACACCGCGGAGCTGCGGCGGAGCAGCGCACCTCAGACAGAGGAGGTCCGTGTTCAGCTCCGCTTTAGCTGACAAGTCTTCTGCTCTGTTATGAAGTCTCGTCTAAGAGGTTTTTGTGTCGCGTTGTGAGCTGAGCGACCTCGTAGCTGTTATGAGGCATTTTCGCGTGTTTTGTTCGGGGCGGGGCTTATCTCTGTGGTTTATCTCTTTGCAAAGAGTTTCCATTTCTGCCATCCACCATGAAAATAACTACTATTTCTGCTTTATACTTGTTGTGGAAATCCCAAAGACGTCGGAGCATCAAACGCCGTCGTGTCTGGGTTCATAATATTACTTCTCCAGGAACTGCGTCGGGATGACGGTGTTACGGATTAACAGGCGGCCGTGTTAACTGGCGACTTTCGGCCGGAAACCGTTGATTTATGCTTGAGTTAATGTCTTTGACCAGCGCCGTGTCGCGGATGTTCTGTGCGCCGTGCAACAGCTGTGCAGCAGCGCCGCTACGAGTGACAGGAAATCCAGACGTTTGATTTACACGCGGACGGCGCTTTTCTCATTTCTTTCTCCGATGCCTCCCATAACTGATTACATAAAAAAAAGATCGATACTTGGCTTCAGTGTATCGATACAATATCGGCACGCAAACTATCGCGATACTATGCTGAATCGATCCCCCCCCCTAATGAATCCCTACCTTCAAACGTTTGTGGTTGGGCAAATAATGACTGTCTCCTCTCACTAGCAGAGAACAGGGAGTGTGACACTGGTACACTGCTGTAAAACGACCCAGATAGGACTTGGCTCTTGTCTTTTTGGTTCCAGAAAGGCAAAAAAAAAATTAAAACATCCTCCTCCAAAATCTGGAAATATACGGCTACATGTGGAGAAAATCAAAGCTCGCTACCTTTAGCTATGATCCAATAACGCCGCTTGAGGAAGGGTTTTAGCAAATTGTCAATTATTCACGCTTATGTCAAACATTTAATTGTCATTACCTTGACATTAAGTCACCATCCAATTAAAAAGGATAACTTCAGTATTTCTCTTATTTGCCCACGTTTTCTCATCTAACTGACTGCGATTTCGAAAATTGGTCCAGACGATCTGCAACGTAATCCTGTAACCGGGGCAAGCTGGCACCATTATTTACGTCCACTAAGAGTGATTGTTTTGTTTTTTAGTGTTATTTTAAGCGTCAGGCATTGTGGAAAGAGTCTCCATTGACATGTATAGAAAAAACGAAATGATTATAGAGAAGAATGGATTTTCAAGAAAGCAGCTGTGGAGAGATGACATCATTCTTAGCTCTATGCTGGTTTGAGAGACAGAATATGAGTAGTAGATCTGAATGGCGGTAGAAGTCTACAAGGTATAGGCTGAGCAACATGAACGGTGTATTTTTTCCCCGCTTCTTTTTGTTCGAGAGCTGATGGACATTTTCACAGATTGATCTAAACACGTGGGCTGCTGATACTCACGTCTGCATTTCTTGCAGCAGGTCCCATCAACGTGTACGGGCAGCGAGTCCTCTGAGCAGTTTGCTGGAGGACAGAATATCCTGCGACACTCCACCACACCATTCTGGAAGAAACATCCGGAGCAGAAAGCCAACGCTCATGTGAACACTCTGCTTTTGCCTGTAGGACCGCTAAAATAAATCAGCACGTCGCCTGCTTCTTTTTTTTTATGTCTCAATTTACACTTGCTCAATCATTCATGGATTGGATATCTTTATCTGGGAAAAATAAAATGTTTCCCATTACCCAGCAAAGAGTTAATCCAATACCGCTTACATTACAGCTCAACCCTGAGCGGGGAATGCTTTTAGTGTCAGCGCCACGCAAACTAACCAAAAACTGTTCAGAATCCCACCTTCAAGAACGCAATCTAAAGCTGAAAGCTATCATATTCAGGAATAATAAAAAAAAAAAGTATAATGTCATATAATCAGATAAGAGATTCATCAACGAGCGCTGGCTGGCGGGTTCTGAAACCGAGCGGCCTGCTGATAGCGGGTGGTTATTCGGGCCCTGAAGGACTGCCTTGATTTTTTTGAGGCCGATATCTCTCTCTGCGAGCGCCTCCTCATTTCATGAGTCATCGAAAATGGTTCCCCCGGGACGCCGCGGTTATCAGTTAATGGCATGTCCGCGGGAGGAAATCGGACCGACTAAACTCCACCCCGTGCTTGATGTGCAATGATGCAGCAAGTCTAATTCCCCGGGGCCCCGGGATGGCCTGATTCAACACATTTCAAAGTCTGGCTCCCGCAGTATGCATGAGTGCAGGCAGGGAGGCTTATTAGGGAGGCGCTTGTTAGGGGGCGGGCAGGAGGCAGGGAGACACAATGCTGGGGCTGGCAGCGAGGGAGGTCTGACGAGAACACAAGTTAAAGAAGCTAAGTGTTGACAGTGGAGGACATAAAAGTTGTAGAGACTTTCGAAAGGAACAAAATAATAATAAAAAAAACGACCCTCAGATCCCTTTATGTATCAACAATCTGTGATGCTGAAAGTGTTCCAAAGGTTATGTTGTTATAAATCCTTACATTTACCATTTTTGTGTACCCCAAATGTACAGTATATAGCTTCATCTTATAATTGCCTATTGATATGTCTTGAAAGTCTTATTTTGTTTTAAAAGGTTGAAAATGTATTTGGGTGTAAAATACAAATCAACTTGACACAGTGTAAACATATTTGGTACATAAGATGATACTATTGGGGCACTTTGGTTGTTCACGGACTTTTATTCCCCGTCTGTCTTTCACCTGATTTCCTGTCATCTTTCTACTGTCACTGTAAAAGGCAAGAATGCTTCAAGAAATACTTAAAAATGAATAAGCCACTCTCAGACAGTGACGAATGAGATGATTTCAATATTCCTAAGGCTGGACTTCGCTGTGTTTACCCCATTTAATGTTTATTTTTTTGCAAAGTCTTTACTGGTTAAATTACCGCACAAAAAATAATATCCAGTTTACTGACATATTAACACTAGATTTAAGAAATGTATGTAAACATGACATGTATTGCACGTGTCTCCATTCAGGGAGAGAGGCCCTTCCCTCCTGTATTGCTCTTTCTGAGATTTGTAAATTTCTATTAAAAAGGTTGGTTTTGTTCTGAATCAAGGGCCTCAGACGCAGGTATGCTGTTTAGATTGTAAAGTCGTCCTGAGGCACATTTGTGATTTGTAACATTTCAAAATAAATAAATAAAATGTTTTCTACAATGCCGAAGTTGAAAGCAGGCGCCTCCGTCTTTGATGGTGTGGGATGAAGGTGACACTCACCTTACATGCACAGTTCCTGCAGTTCTCCGGCTCCACCCACAGCTCCTTGTCCCGGTAGACCACGCTGTTGGCGCTGCAGGTCCTCTCGCAGTGACAGCCCTCCAATTGGGTCAGCCGAGACTCCGCGTAGTTCAACTGAGGACGAGCACAGAATCAGCAGTCACAAAACCAAATAGAAAGTCTCAGTGTGTGTGCAGGTTAACCTCCCCACACACACACACACACACACACACACACACACACACACACACACACACACACACACACACACACACACACACACACACACAGCCCCCAGCGTACCCCGGTCCGTTCTCACTGAGGGCTGCTCCGCTGGGAGACGCTCATTAGAAGGGCACAGAATAATAAGTGATCACCATTCAGCTCACGCTGCAGACCTCAGGCTATAATCTACTGAGAAATGACAGACAGGACTGACAGCCACGATCCTGCCTCACTCCCCTTTTACTCGCACACACTGATCTGCTCTTCCTCGTCGGCTTATTTCACGCCCAACACTCTCCGCGTTGTCTCAACAGAAAGTGATGCATCTTTGACTGACAAAAGCGTCACAGGGAGGGGCACGGAGTGTAGGCCGCACAAACCAGGATTAACTTTCAAATCAGGATTTAACAAACATGTCTCTTAGAAGTTCTGTTCATATACTACTAATTTGTCAAAAATGGCAATTATTGCAAAGTGTGTTTTGACACGTAATTGCTGGCTGGATCATTCATCGTTTATTCCAGTGAGGAAAGTCCTACGTAGTTATTTTTTGTGCAGCAATTGATATTGTATTGCAAGAGCTTATATTGTAGGAAAAACTAATTCAATGTGGTGACAGTCAAGTTTTGGAAATTATGTCAAGAATTTACATTTTGCGATAAAACAAAGATAAGCGAAGTGGTCCTCTCCATATGTATTTCCCGTTTTATATATGGTGAATGTAATTTAGAGGAGAAGGAGTTGGATTTGTTCACAAGCCCTGTTGCTCCACGTTTAAAGCTCAAACTGGTGCAGGAAGAGTTCATGTTGATATTTTAGCAAAGGAGATGATTCGTCAATAACCTGGCATCTTGTTGATCCAAAACTCAATGTGAACGGTGGTTTGTTTTCCTAATATCATTTAAAGTAACCGCATGTCAGTCATAATAAATCTATAATACTTTTTTTCAGCCCACTGCATCCAAAGGCTCCTACTCAAGGCCAAGAGGGACCTTGAATAGGAGCCGGCTGGTTACACACAAACAGCAGTTCACACGTAAGTTAATATATCCATTAAAATACAAGTACTGTCTGACCCACGCGTTTATCAACAGGACAATCAGAGTCCTGTTTGAAAGGTGGAAAGGGGGGAATTCAAAGGTCCGATTGATCCGAGCAGCGTGGGTCAACTCAGAAATTGCAGGTCCACTTAAGACACTCAAGGCTGCACTGCCTCCGCCCCACACAATCGAAGCTATTTCTATCACAATCGAAGCTATTTCTATCACAATCGAAGCTATTTCTATTTTATTCTATCACAATCGAAGCTATTTCTATTTTATTCTATTTTATTTTATTATTATTATTATTATTGTATATATCTTTTATCTTTCGTCCTGCTGTTTTTGTTTATTTTGTTGTAAGTTGCTGCTACCCCCGACACCAAATTTCCCCTCGGGGATTAATAAAGTATATATTCATTCATTCATTCATTCATTCATTCATCTGCTCCTCTGAGACCTGCCCAGGCCACAGAGTCAGAAGGAGAGGGCTCGAAATGATAAGAGGCTTCTCAGGGAAAAAATTAATGAAAAAAGAAATAAATTAAAAAAAAGAAAATTGCTGGATGTCACTTAGGCTTTTAACGTCATCTGGAAGAGTCCCGGCTGGTTTTCTGGAGAGCCGTGTGAGCTGTGAGCATTGAAGATGTGTCCTGTCAAAGCCCCAAACAAAATGTTTGAAATGCCGTTTCAAAGGCTGAGAGGCTGCCTCCAGGCACCACAGAGGAATACGGCTCCTGTACAACGTGAGTATCAAATGCCTTGGTGATATCACACAAAGTAGTCAGAGGCTAATAGGCATGTATCTCCTATGGTTGATACAAGAGCCAGAGAGACATGAGAGAAATACTGACTTAAAAGCTGAAGACAAAGGAAAAATGCCTTTAATCTTTATTGTTTGCATGCATGTCTGACAGATATGTTACACCAGTTTAACTGCTGAGTCCAGATCAGTCTTGGGCCAAAAGTAATTAATTAAATATTGTTTGTAATTCATATCTGGAATGTCTGCCATAAATGGACATTTCAGCTGTAACAATGAAACAAACCCATACTGGCGCTCCAGAAACCTGCGTTTGATGGCTCAGTACTGGAGATCAATCATCTTTAAATGCCAGTGATGGTCAGGATGTGAATGGGCAGACAGCAAGTGTGGGAATCCTTCACTCATCGCCTTCATAAGTAAGCCTAAATATTGTATACGTTGTTGTACACAACAAAACGATCCCATCACAGCACACTGGGAAAAAAAAAAAATTCATTGAATGTATGATGAACAACCCACCATCCATGGTTCAAACCCCATTACACATTGCTAAAATTACATTTAAAAAGGGAAATTCTGTTTGTTTATTTATAACCTGCGTCTTTACACAAGGCACTCTAGGCATGAGAATCAACGGGTAGGTTATAATTTAGTTGGTTTATAGAGTAGATTTTACCTTCTGGCTACGACAACAATACACTGATGTATCAAATATCTTTGAGAAAGCGAATGCTAGCTTTACTGGATTCTTGCAATGTCAGGAGATTGCGGGAGAATCATGGTGTAAATGCTGCAATAGCATCAGTTATAGCACAACAGAAGAGGATTTGTTTATTAAAATAACAGCAAAGAAAGCACAGGAAAGTTTTCTTGATGGAAATGGTATTTTTCGCTCTTTTCCAGGTTGGCTTCGACAAAAGTTTGATGGATTGATGGTTTCATCCAATCAATTTCTAAGTGTGTTTTGAAAGAGCCTGCCCTTTTCCAAACAGTTTCCAATCAAGTCCTCTCAGATGGTGCTGTGTAAATAACATCTGGCGGGTCAGGTAATTGCAGATTGCAACCACCTGAAACTTACCACACTGACTATCTCGAGCCAGTGTTTGGTTTGTCCATTCTGGGCTATGGTAGAAAGATACTGCAACATAGTGGCCTTCGTGAAAAGGACCCGCATTGTTGGCAACGGCCAAAACGCAAACTCGAGGCTTCAAAACGTCAGTTCTAAAAAACATATTTTTACGCCGCTGGGACTTTCTCTACTTCTTATATATGCCCTAAATGCTCCACACTTCAATAAATAAATCTAATCTATTTTGATAACTGGGTTAATTCCATCAATGGGTCACGATAACTTGGCAATCGCCACCTCAGATAGATAGATAGATACTTTATTAATTCCGCAAGGGGAATTTTTTTCGCTACAGCAACATTTATACATACAGGTAAGCAATAAAATCTAAAAAAAACTAAATAGGATAGAATAATAAGAAAAATGCACAATATATACTAGGGCTGCAACAACGAATCGATACAATCGATAATCGATTATCAAAAGTGTTGGCAACAAATTTCATTATCGATTCGTTGTGTCGCGCGATTATTACGGCAGTCAATAAGTCGCGGAGAAAAAAAAAAAGAGCGGAGCAGAGCAACTGGCCTGGCGGCGTGTCGGAGATTGGAGTGAGATGAAGAGAAAAGCTGAGGTCGTGATCTTCGCAAAAATAAAATATCTTTGACGTGACGTGTCGAGTCTTGGCCAATCAGCGTTAAGATGTCTCCAGCGTCTTCATTTCCCTCAAACTTGTTTTTAATGGAAGCTAACGTGTTTGGGTTGTGTATTGTCGTTAAAGTTACGTTATGTTCCGTTACAGTTCAGTCTTTCTTGTAAAAAAACGTAACGTGATGAAACATGCCGTAACCCCCCGGTCTGGTTCAGTTCACGCAGTCACTCATTAACGTTAAACCGGCACACCGGCGGATCTGGCTGCAGGTTGTTTTTTTACTCAAAGTAGAATGAATCAAATCACGTAGTTGGGCTTAGCCAACAACGTGATGTCGTGGTCGTAAGTGACCCAGAATGAAATGGTTTGAGGAAGAGGACGCTCTATATGTAGCGCAGTTTGATGCAGGGCTGAGATGAAGAGGTCAAAACAGACGCGAGAGGAGCAGTACAGCTTCCCACTGTCCCAGTATTTCATACATATTGATAAAGCAGGGTATGCTAAATGCAGCCTCTGCTCCAAGGAGATCAATTACAGTAAAAAGGGCTCACATTAGGCAGATGTAAAGCATACATGTGTATGTTTTTACTGTTAGTCCATTTTTATTTTATTGTTTTAATTAACAGCTCAGGGATGTTCAAGGAGCAACCTGTTTGTGCTTTCTGAAGATGTTTTGCACTGTCACTTCTGTTTTTGAACAAAGGTTTGGAAATTAATGCTTTTTAGATTTTTTTGTGTTTTTATCCGATTCATCGATTAATCGAAAAATAATCAACCGATTAATCGATTATTCAAATAATCGTTAGTTGCAGCCCTAATATATACAAAAATAATAATGCAAACCGTGCAAGCCTCTATAAACTTTTCCAAACTAACTTCAGTTTTTCATAATTCATCTTAAACCTCGTCTTGGAGTCCAACCCAGTCAACACAGAAATGTGCCTAGTGGATGAGCTGTTTTACGTGCATACTGCGGGGAGCTACTTTGGGTTCAACTTGCCTGGAAATAAAACCAGCTATTCTGCAATAATAACACACATTTATACAGCTGACACATGGACCCTGAATCCTCCGTTATTAGTAGGAACACTGGATGCACTCAAAACCGCTTTCATGGCATACACACAAGGGAATCCACTGAAGCAGCAATGGAGGAGAATCTTTAACGATTCATGCATCGGTATATTTATATAGCTATTCCGAAGCAAATGGCTTATGGCTTAAGAATAAACAGGGTGTCTGGAACATGATATGGAAATTTACAATTTTGGGGTTGGTTCCAAGAGAGTTGTTTTCACAGGGCCCAGCATTTCTGGCATAAATAAGGGTCTTATCAAAAATCACTAAATGTAAAGATGATTGCCAATGGACCATGATGGTATATAGGTATTCAGTTCACCCATAATATCCACTTACCTCTCGCAGCATCTATCCATGCAGACGGTTTTTTGAGATACAGCTGGCAGACAGTTTTATTTATTTATTTTATTTGGACTAATTCTTCTGGCTTTGAAGGCAGAAATATGACACAGAAACAAAGTTTTTTGTGTGTAAGTTGGGTGATCTTACCTTTAAAAGAGGGTAAAAAAAACAGTTATATTGAAATAGTATCTGTGTAGATAATTCATGCTGTAGTATTATTTAAAAAAAAGATGTATTGAGACGTCTTTTGGCGTAAACTCTTCTCACAAACACACAGGTACAATACATGCGAATAATGCTGCGCTAATCCACACAGATCCCTTTGTCATCTCACCTCGCCTTGACATGATACACTCAGGACCGAGCAATTATTCACCTCACGCTGAATAACTCAAATCTCCACCGCGCGAAGGCAGACAGACATTTAACGCTGGAGACGGCTGCTTATACAAGCCGCAGCAGGGAGTATGCAATGAGGTCAGGTGGCAATAGGCTGGGGTGTGTTCAAGTGAAGGAGGATGCGTTGACACAGCGGTAGGGTAATGTTCTTCATTTCACCCTTATTTAAACCCAAAATTATTCTATGGCTCACCCGCCCGCCAAGATGTCCTTGCTCCATTCCCTCCCACCGGATAGCAGTCACTCATGCACATAGTCAATCACACACACAGTTATGCAGATGTTACGTCCCCCCGTGGCTGCACTGCCGAAAGCAGGCCACCTGTTAGCCTCCTGTTGTGCCAATGCAGTCGCCATTCCCTGACACCTTTCCGGTTTGGAGCACTAGGTACGGGGTGTATTTCGCACACCGGGTAAAATCGTACTTAAACTTCCATTTTGTACGCATTATGCGGTCCATGCTGACTGAGAATGGAGTATGCAGTATGTTAGGGTGCGATTTCGAACACAGCAAGCGTCGTAGCTAAGCAGTAGTAACTTAGTTGCTAACATTAGCCAGCTACTGCTCGCATTTAAGTGATCGAGATGTACCGTTGCAGTAAAAGTGACTTGTTTACTTCCCTGGATTCGCATACGCAGCAGTTATTTAAATGATATAAATGAATTATCTTTGAATGTATATATTTGCACATATACAGACAACATATGAAACCCAATAATAGTCATACTAATAGACAGACAAACAGATAATCATAGAGAATATAAGTGTAGCTCAGAAGCCCTTCTAGTCACTAATAATTATGAAATACAAGCAGCTAAATCAGGGGTGGGCAAACTTTTTGACTCGCGGGCCACAATGGGTTCTAAAATTTGACAGAGGGGCCGGGCCAGGACCAGATGGATGGAGTGTTTGTGTGAACTAATATAAATGACATGTAAAAATCATTACATGAAAGGATTTGGCCTTTAACAGGTAGCAAAGCATTTATTTGCAAGGCAATTTAACAAATTGCAACTAACGATTATTTTAATAATCGATTAATCGGTTGATTAATCGGATAAAAACATCAAAAAAGCATTAATTTCCAACCCTTTATTCAAAAACAGAACTGACAGTGCAAATTCACAGTGCAAAACATCTTCAGAAAGTGCACAAACAGGTTGCTCCTTGAACATTCCTGAGCTGTTAATAAAAAAAATTAAATAAAAATGGACTAACACTAAAAACGTGTATGCTTTACATTTGCCAAATGTGAGCCCCTTTTACTGTAATGATCTCCTTGGAGCAGAGGCTGCATTTAGCATGCCCTGCTTTATCAATATGTATGAAACACTGGACAGAGGGAAGCTGTACTGCTCCTCTCACGTCTGTTTTGACCTCTTCATCTCAGCTCTGCATCAAGCTGCGCTGCATAGAGCGTCCTCTTCCTTAAACTATTTCATTCTGGGTCTCTTACGACCACGACATCACGTTGTTGGCTAAGCCCAACTACGTGATTTGATTCATTCTACTTTGAGTAAAAAAACAACCTGCAGCCAGATCCGCCGGTGTGCCGGTGTACCAGACCGGGGGGTTACGGCATGTTTCATTTTACAAGCAAGACTGAACTGTAACGGAACATAAAGTAACTTTAACGACACTACACAACCCAAACACGTTAGCTAACGTGATAGCAAGCTGACTAGCTTCCATTAAAAACACGTTTGAGGGAAATGAAGACGCTGTAGACATCTTAACGCTGATTGGCCAAGACTCGACACGTCACATGCAAGATGTTCTATTTTTCTCAGTATCTCACTCCAATCTCAGAAACGCTGCCGGCCAGTTGCTCTGCTCCGCTCTTTTTTTTTTTTTCTTTCTCCGCGACTTATTGACTGGCGTTATAATCGCGCGACACAACGAATCGATAATGAAATTCATTGCCAACACTTTTGCTAATCGATTCGTTGTTGCAGCCCTAATAATAATATTTGGACAAGTTCGGCGGGCCGGATTAAAAAGCCCAACGGGCCGTATACGGCCCGGGGGCCGTACTTTGCCCATGTCTGAGCTAAATGCATCTTTAAATGGGATTTATAGAACGAGCAATTCATATTAAATAAACTCCTTGAAGATACAATATAGACAGACATATAAATATAAAGTAAAGACCTTACAATATATTTCAAAAACCCGACCCAAGTAGCACATGCTGTGCAAAGCTTTCAAAGCTACGGGCAAAGCGAATCTTCTAAATCATTGTGTGGATCATCTCTGCATCCTGAACCGGTCACACAAAAAAACAAAACAAGGAATGACCTTCAAACTCAAGTACAGCTTGTACTTAAAATAACACACAAGATAAACTCATAAAACATATAATCTCCCATCCTTCCCTTAATCCTTCTTTCCATTCCTACTTCAGCTGACATTAAAGCGCAAAAATCCGCCAAACTTGAGGCTTAGTTTTTTCCCCCAAGCAGCAAAAACTAAAAGGTCTTTTTTCAGTTTCCGCACAATTGTAAATGAGCAAACTCCATCCGCTGATGAGGACAGTGTAATATTTTCAAAAGCTCCTGGACAAGCAAGTAAGTACACGGGACTCTCAAAGAACACGGTCTTTCACACAGATTGGTGTACTTTTTGCAGGACGTAGCAGTGCACGCTCCCATGCCTGTTCGTGTTGTACAAATAACGTAAGCTACTACTTTTAATTTAACTTTTAATTTTAACTTTATCGAGTCACGCTCAGGGGCGTGACTGTAGACCATGTAGGCGCCTCGGTTGCACTGTTGCATACCCAAAAATGTGTCTTTTTCTTTTTTGAACATGATGATCTAACCTTAACCCTTTGTTAGATTAAAAATGCATGCTCTACATACCCTTAAAAAAAACTTTTAGGTTTTCCGTTTTACTC
Organism: Myoxocephalus aenaeus; assembly: GCA_038501785.1. Lineage (NCBI taxonomy): Eukaryota > Metazoa > Chordata > Actinopteri > Perciformes > Cottidae > Myoxocephalus > Myoxocephalus aenaeus. Next base: position 7,240,482 of record JBAMJR010000379.1, read on the forward strand.
GCCAAAAGTGAAACGACGACCCGGTCGGTGCGAGCGGACACACATTAGTGTGTGAGGCAGGTTGCAGTGTCAGCAGTTATTTACAGGCTCTATACTCTTCTTTGCTGACATTCTCAATATAATTAATTTCTCTCTACTGTTGCGATGCAAATGTATCTCCAAAGTGAAAACGGTTCCAGTGTTTCATCGCTCTAATCCTGAGCGATTACAAAAAACAAAACCACGACAAAAAGAAAATATGAGGACTTCTGGGACTAAGGGACTGTCTGTTTGCTGTTCCCCGTTACATGCACATTAATATCTTTTCTGGGTCTTTTAAAACCACTTCAATCCGCGCTCGCAATAACAACTGACAGGATAATCATAGACAGATTAAGGTGCATGTTCATTTTGTTTTTGTTTCCCAATAATAATGTTCTACCTTTTTTAGGCAGCCTCTTGTTGAAATGAAATGAGGAAAAAGAAAAATGCACTACAATGAAGACATCAAATAAATCAAAGGATTCGGTTGCCTCCCGCCGTGGTGAAGAACGAAGTTATTTATAAATTTCCATTATTTACTTATTTGCTTGTCAGCTACAACTGGGAAAGGTAATAGGGAATCTTTTAACTGGCTACTTTTATTGAACACTAGTGCTGTCAAGCGATTAAAATATTTAATCTCGATTAATCGGATTTATGTCATAGTTAACTCGCGATTAATCGCAATTAATCGCATTTTTTTTTTTTGCATTTTAATGCTCTTATCAACATGAAAAAGTGGATTGGCTTGCTTTATTTTATTGAAAAACAACTGCCAAACAGGGCGGTACAAAATAAAATCACTGCACATTTCAGGTAAACAAGAGTTTACAAAATAAAATTATAGAGTGCACCAGGCATGAAAACGGGTCAGGGGTGAAAAAGGTGAGAAGGATATTACCACTCTAGGAGGGTCCGGGGGCATGCTCCCCCGTAAGAAACATTTAAATATTCCATATTTTAAAGCATCAATCTGATGCATTTTGAGATGCATTTTTTGCCAACCTGGGGAGAGCTGGAGAAACTTAACTTCAGCCATGAGTCAAACATGATTATGGCCTCCTTACTAAGTATTATGCAAGCCATTTCATGCCAGCCTGTCACTGGTCTAACATTTACAGTATATGAGGCACAATGTGGTAAGGGAGAGCATGGCTGCCTTTGTTAGCATCATTTATATCTTTGATGCAGAGAATGCATCTGGCGAATCCCTGCCTGTTGATTTTGGAGAATACATCTCCTAGATGAAAGGACACCTCTTGCCCTTTTATTGAGACCTTGCCTTCCAGTTTTAGCCACGACCAGTTCCAGCTGCATTTCAATCCAACTGTTTAACAATGGCTGCATCCTTCTCCCCTAACACACTCATTCTGCAAAAATAATGTTTGTATTGGTGTTAACTTCTAGTTTAGCCTTATTAAAGGACCACTTTACCTTCTGCCTTGTCAGTCTCCTCACCTCAAAATCTACCTCCTCAAAAACGGTAGCGTTACGCCGTGTTCACGTGTGAACACGGCTTAAGCTAATAATTTCCCACCGGAGCTTTAGCTAGCTGGCTAACGTTGCGTTCTCTCCTGCTGTGTTCAATGTGTTCACTCGCGCTCCCTTCTGGCACGTGCACCTGTTCGCAGTTCACTGAATATCATTCATTTTGCCGTATCGCGCTCACCATTCATTCATTTCAAACCGTAACGTTAGCCTAGCTTCCAAGCCCAAACGGCGTGCCTATTGTTTTGCTTCCGGTTGAGCTACATCCGGCGTGGTGCTCGCGTAAAAAAAAAAAAATTGAAAAATTAAAATGTGTTAACGCCGTTAATAAAATTGACGGCGTTAAAATTGGTTTGCGTTAACGCCGTTAATAACGCGCTAATATGACAGCACTATTAAACACTGACAGGGTTACCAACATTTTAAATATTCCGTGGTTCTTTTTTTTAAATCTGTAAACATGACAAACATTTGTGGCACCAATAAATGTACTACTTCAGCATTTTACGAAAAATCTAGTAATCTCTGTCTGTTGGTCTCTGTGTGTATGTGGAAATCTTGAAACCTTTCACACTTGGAGGGTGCATCGCTGGGGCAATTTGACCAGATGGTGGCGCTATTACAACAAACTTTACGGTTTTGATCTGTAACTTTGAACTATAAGTCTCAGAAATGTTGTTCTTAGATTCTGCAGTTCCAGACGAATCTGTCTGTATAAGCCACGCCCACCTGTGTCTCGATCGTTTTTTTATACCACATTTAAGTGTGTACAAATCTGTTTTTCCCCCACTACTCCTCCAATAAAATTGGTACAGACTAGGGCTGCAACTAACGATTATTTTAATAATCGATTAATCGGTTGATAATTTTTTCCGATTAATCGATGAATCGGATAAAAAAACAAAAGCATTAATTTCCAACCCTTTATTCAAAAACAGAACTGACAGTGCAAAACATCTTCAGAAAGCACAAACAGGTTGCTCCTTTAACATCACTGAGCTGTTAATAAAAAATAAAAATAAACTAGACCAACACTAAAAACATACACATGTATGCTTTACATCTGCTAAATGTGAGCCCTTTTTACTGTAATTGATCTCCTTGGAGCAGAGGCTGAATTTAGCATACCCTGCTTTATCAATATGTATGAAACACTGGGACAGTGGGAAGCTGTACTGCTCCTCTCATGTCTGTTTTCACCTCCACCTTCAGGCCCAGCTCCACCTCATCTCAGCCCTGCATCAAGCTGTACTGCATATAGAGCATCCTCTTCCTTAAACTCTTTCATTCACATCATCTGATCAATATCTGGGCCTCTTATGACCACGACGTCACGTTGTTGGCTAAACTACAGATACTATTATCTTATGTTATTGTCGAGCGAGTAAACTACCACGGTAAACGCGCCGCGTTTGGTGTGAACGCAGCATAAGCCCAACTACGTGATTTGCTTCATTCTACTTTGAGTAAAAAAAATTTAAAAAAAACCTGCAGTGAGATCCGCCGGTGTGCCGGTTTAACGTTAACGAGTGACAGCGTGAACTGAACCAGACCGGGCGGTTACGGCATGTTTCATCACGTTACGGTTTTTTACAAGCAAGACTGAACTGTAACGGAACATAAAATAACTTTAACGACAATACACAACCCAAACACGTTAGCTAACGCGATAACAAGCTGACTAGCTTCCATTAAAAACAAGTTTGAGGGAAATGAAGACGCTGGAGACATCTTAACGCTGATTGGCCAAGACACGTCACATCAAAGATCTTCTATTGCTAAGATGACGACCTAAACTTTTCTCCTCGTCTCACTCAATCTCAGACACGCTGGCGGGCAGTTGCTCTGCTCCGCTCTTTATTTCTTCTCCGCGACTTATTGACTGCCGTAATAATCGCGCGACACAACAAATCGATGATGAAATTCCTTGCCAACACTTTTGATAATCGATTTTATCGATTCGTTGTTGCAGCCCTAGTGCAGACCACCTCTGGACCACCTCTGGACTGGCTATGACACATCTGGTGCCTCACGGACAATAAGTGGCCCTGTAGCGGCATCATCTAACCATTAGTCACAGAATCCTTCACATATCTCGAGAAGCGTCCTTTCGATTTACTTCATACTTGGTGGGTGTATTGCCGGGGAACCAAGGACGTGCATTGTTAAAGCTGGTTTTGACAGGCGACAAGTTCACCGTTAATAAACTGAAAAGTTAAGTGAGCAGTACACTGTACAGCAGCGTGGGCGGAGCTTCAAGGGCCCTGGAGACTGAGTCGAGCATGTTGCAGCAGGCAAGGTCGCGGCAAGGTCGCGGCTCGTGTGTGAGGTCATTCCTTGCTCTTACCTTCATGGTCATCTTGGCCAGTAGCTCCTGAAGGTCCATGATGCCTTGCACCAGGCTCAGGAAATCGCTGCAGGTCGGACAGGCTCAAAGGAGGAAAGGGAAAGCACCAAAACAGGGAAGGAAAGGAGAGGAAGAGCAAAAAGGAAGCATTTAGATAATAGGTAAACAAAGCGATATATAACATATGTATTTGGACACAGCTCATGTCGACCAGCAAACAAAAGGGAACCCTCACACATCTATTTACTCTTAGGCTTAGGCTCGTGGCTGGCGTTAGCATCAATAATAAAGCGACAAGGTGTGATTACAGGCCTTATTGATTAGTAACAGAGACAGTGGGACAGCGGTGGCCTTGTATCTTAATCTGTTTGACAGTAAACAGATGGAGAAACGAGGCGGGGATGGAGGAGGCTGCACTGAATCTGAATTACAGCAAAATAAAGATTACTGGGATAGAGGGAGATGATAAAATGAAGGGGAGGCTTTGTCCATGATCAGCGGGGACAGGTCACCACCGGCTGACACGTAGCTCATTGCGGGTCCAATTTTATAACGGCGCCTTTCTTTCTCCTTTCTACTCTTTGTGCGTGTTCAGAACACTATGTACTACTGTGTAATCATGATACTCACTGCGGTTAAGGTTAGGACACTGTGTAATGTAGCCGTTGGGAGCGAAAATCAACTTCACATCCTGGATAACGCCCTGGCAACACAGAGGGAGGGAGAAGACAGGAAGAGTTACACATGGATTGGCAAGATCGTGGGATATCTCTTTGGATGTAATGGCAGAAAACCCGGCAGAGAAATACTTTAGAGTCTACGGCTATGCTAGTTGGTAGCTTTCGTGAACATAGCTTTTTATCATATTTGCTCAAACTGTTACTACATATGGAAAAAAGGTCATCAAATGTAAGCTTTACCAGTTTACCATCTTTGGATAGCATGTTAGCATTCTGACATTTACTATCAATACACAGTAAAAATGTAACTTAAAAAAAAAATACTTGAATCAGCACCAGAGCTGCAACAGTTGACAAACAACAAATGATAATGAAAGAGCCCCAAAGGCTTCTGTCTTTCATTTTAACGATAGCCTTGAAAGTGCTCACATTTTCAAAATGGTGAAAAACCACCACAGGAAATAAACCTAATGCAGTGCAATGTATACAGCAACCATTCCTAACTGAATGGAGTTCTCTTCTTTGTCAATCAATCACTGAGTGGCAGGCTCCATAGGTGCATGGCTACTAAATAGAGGGCTTCATGATGACTACAGTGAAAAAAAATAGGCTACCTCTCTAATGGAAAAGCAAACTTGTAAAAACACCGGGGCGCTCACACTCGGGGGTAATATAATTCCACCATTCCTTCAAAGTGGCTACTGAGAACATGCTGGAAGGACATTTGGAATGCACCACCCTGAGCACAGCTCGTCTCTCGCTCTGCTCTCTGTGTGTACGCTAAATCCATTTACAGTGCATTTGGCTAGCCTGGATGCAAGCAACACCTGCCTCCATTTCAAACAGAGGCACAGGGAGAGGGAGCCTTGAGGCGAACAGGCATGGAGCACAGATTGAGAACACACACACACACACAAAAAGAGAGAGAGAGACAGGCTGTGCGAGCACAGTGGATGGTGAAGAAGAGATTGTCAGGGTGTCACTCAGAATGAAAATGAGGGCGTAGATCACAGATGTCTGTCCCAGAGGTCCACACACGTCACCCCACACATCACTGTCAGTGATCAGTAGGTAATTTCGATCTGAAGACATCAAATCTCTCTTCCCCCCCCCCCCACACACACACACACACACCTGTTTCATGCCTCTACCAAATTCTATGGCAGATATGTTTGCATAGCACTATTCAGTACATGTCGATACTCCCGTGGTAAGTCAAGTTCAACTGCACAGCTGCATTCCAAGTCATGTACAGCACAACGTTATAACAATGGTTTTCTATCGTTGTGTCTCTGTGTGACAGAACATTGGATTTGAAATGAGTGAGGGGGAAAGTGCTGACTCTCAGCTTTAAAAGCTGCACTAATCAATATTTTTATAGCAACAATGAAATGAGGGGACTGCATTTAATACGAAGGAGGTCTCTAAAAGTGACGACGCCACGGAGACCGACTCACAGAGCTACGTAGAGATTTTTAAAGCTATTTTAACTCTTAGTTTGGGGTTTGGTTGTGTGGTCCAAGCCTCACTGCATTCATCAGAAGGCATACCTGTAAATCCAGTGCGTCCTAACTGCCTGCACCAAACGGCGGACAGACTAAACCAGTGGCCATCTGGCGGTGAAAAAAGCCTTTTTGTTCCTAAGGAGTCGGTAGAGACCAAACCAGAGCTCAAAGATAGAATATTATGTTCTTCTTTCATCGGGATGACTTCAAAAGAATGCAAATGTTCATTGTCTCCTTGATGTATCGTTTAGAGTTACTGTTAGGAACTTTTAATTGGTTATGAGGCCGTCTCAATTTTAATAATGAGTCCTCTTTATGACGTACATTCATAAGTAAACAAGATGAGTAAGCAAGATGATTGGAAATTTCTACGAAGTCGGATTCTGCGAGAAATCAGACGAGATCACGCGGGTTCACCAGAAACTTCAGCTCCGAACTCCAGCGAGGCCTCCGGCAGCGACCAGCCCCTCCACAGGCAGACCTGGACTCGGCTTTGCTGCCGCCTCCGACCTGCAGTCGGAGCTCCGGTGGGAAGGAGAGCAACTTTACAAGGCGATAAATTGAGTGGGTTGTGCGTCAACTTCTTCTGCCTGAGTGGCCAAAAAGTTAATTATGCAGCCTTGATGAGGTTTGAGGGTCTTCGCAGCCACATAGTGTGTGACTAGTTGCCTTTTTCTTTTTCTTCCCCCACACCATCTCATTTTATGGATGATCCAGGGACGAACAGGCGACAAGGGTTTCTTTTATGGCCAAACAGTTTATTGTCTCTCCAAGTGAATGTGAGCTTCCTCCACACAGATACATAGCATCCCGTTGAGGGACTATGAATAAAACGGGCTACTGTTCCTACACCGTTCCTCTGATGTGTGTGTGTGTGTGTGTGTGTGTGTGTGTGAGAAGATAATCAAAGTAAAGCTGGACGTTAGCGCTATAGAGACAGAGCAATTACAAATGTGTCACTGTCCAAATACTTACAGATGGCGTGGCAGTCTTGACTTCATGCGAAACAAATGTGTTTGTTATACACATGAATTAGAAACAGCTGTTTTTGTACGGTTCAAAATATTTAAATAATGTGATAAAATTTGATAAAATTAGCATCGATTTAAGGTTTGGTTATGATTCATGCTAGGATAAGGGAATGAATACATCCAGCGAGGGTCCTCAAAAGTAGTGCATATATGCAAATATATATATATGTGTGTGTGTGTGTGTGTGTGTGTGTGTGTGTCCTAATGTTCGATTTATGCATCATTTGTTTCTTTGTGTCCCCAAACGTTCACAAGTTCAATCCACTATAGCTGATAACATTGCCTTCACTCTGCCTGTCTGCTCGCGTGTACAGTCATAATTCCCAGTTAGCTTGTTTATTATAGCAATAATGGGCCTTGCATATTTAGCCGGGCACTTCGTCTTCCGGCAACATTGACAGAAGTGTATTATCCAGGGTAAAGCTTTATCCAGTGATTCTATTTCCTCAATTTGATCATGCACAACGTGACCTTTCCTCCGTCTAGCCGGATCTGAAGACTTAACCTCCACCTGCAGGTTCATCTCCCGGGACGAGAGCGGCGTCAACAACACAAATTAACAAGTATGAGAGGGGAGAGAAAGACGGCAGATGAACAGTCAGAGAGCGAGAGAGAGGGAAATGGTAATGATAACAATGATCTCCACAAAGGATTGGCTTTTTCACGACTTCGTGCTACATTTGAAAGAGGTTAACTATTGATTGAAGTTGATATTTTTGCTTAATTCTCTATTTAGTCTGGTTCAGTTTCACAGAGCACAAATTAAAACAAAAAAATATATAATAATTGCCAAAGGGGTGTGTAAAAAAAGAGCCAATACATTTTTTGGGGGTCTCAAAGGCTGCCAGTTCTATGGAGGGAATGGAGGACTTTGAAACAACGCTGTCAACGTTTTTGTGCGCAGGAACATCATAAACATCGCTATAGTTTGGGGAGATTATTTAGCATCTTCTCTATGTTCTCATTGGCCCTGGCGTCAGTTCTCACCCACTCATGTCATTCATGTCAAGTCATTCGCCTGTGTCCAAATGAACACATTTTGGTTTTGGTTTACTTCCTGCAACAGCGTTGGGTTATGTTCAAACTGCAATTAAAAGTTTGATTAAAACAGCTGCACACTTTCATTCCAGTTGACAACTTGCTGTGCTGCACTATTAAATAGCATTTTTTTTTTGTGTACATGTCGTTCACTGTGCAGCTTACGCACTCAGCCTGAGGTCGGCATGCATTACAGCACAAGACTTCCCAACATAACAAGGATAGAAACTTGGAACAGTTCAGACTCTAATCCACAAAAATGATTGAGTCTTGTCTCTTTAAGAAATTCAGATACAAGAATATACATTCAATGAAAATATAAATGATTCAAACATTTATACAAAAGCCCCGATCCTCCACCATTCAGGGGTCAAGGTACTGTAGTACTCATAATATAAATTGTTATGTGTTGTAGATATTCTTCATTTCATTATTCTTATGTCTATGAGAGTTCAGGTTGTGCAAGGTCAGTTTAACAAATAATGTCTGTGAGAAGTGTCTGTGAGAAACGTCCGGTGTTCTGTTCCTCAAGGTTCCACGCTTTGCACTACAACACCCACACATGTTATCAGTATATTGACATTAGGGAAGCAGACTGGCCGTTGCACGTCCCAGCCTTGTGAGAAAAGATGAGGACACGAGTCTCCTCCTCTTAGACGGGTTAGAGCCAATTAAGTGTTACATGTTCATGACGAAAAACCATGTATTAAAGAGCCGAACTTCCGGCTGTTCGGTGTGTTTTTGGACGGTCAACCTGCGTGTTGACTGGACGACTCCCTGCTTTTGCAACTGCAGCGTTTATTACTTTGTTTGTGATCAAGGGAAATAAATTCAGACAACGAGAGAAGTTGTTTGGCTAAGTTCTTTCCGGAGGCTACACCAGGCATCCAATAATTATTACGCGCTAACAGTACCACCATGAAAAGGAAGTCTCACAGCATCAATGGGAAAACATACAGCATGTTTAAAGTGTAGCGCTTCATAAAGAATTTAAAAAGCATTATTTTTTTCTAGAGTTCATCCTACAAGTTTCATTTAGCTACTTCTACTTTTACAAATCAGGTTATTAACCCGAGACTGCAGTGTAATGTTACTGATGGAGGGTTGAACTCCAGGTATGGAGGAGATTATGCTGCTGATGATACAACTCTCGGAAAAAGAAAAAGAAAGAACAAAGACGTGAACAAACTACTTTAAACGATTCAGGAAACAGAGGAGACAGAAGACGGACACACACACACACACACACACACACACACACACACACACACACACACACACACACACAGAGAGAGTAGAAGACGGACTGAGTGAGCGATCGAAGCTCTGAATCTCTCATGTCCAGATTTTGGCTTTTCCTTCGTCGCGCTGCCTTATGCAACGCGCCAAAGCTTTCCTCCATTGTCCGTAGTGTTACCATTACCATCCCATGGTGCATGACACACCGAGCCGTTCACAAAAGCACCACTTCCAAACGAGCCGGCGGCGTCCCTGAGGAGTCGGCATCCTCGGCACAATGGATTCTAGATAAAGATAATTTATTACAGTTCCTCCTTCGGACGGAGAAGGGCGAGGAGCGTCTCGAGCCATGCAAAGGCTCAATATGTTTTTATTTAAAGGCCTAGTTAGCTCATTGTATCATTATCCCCACTCGCGTCCTGAATGGGATAGATTACAGCTGCGGCTTTATTTCACCTCCTATCTCCAACTGCAGTGTTACTTCTTTCGCCTCTTGCCTCTTTATTCTCTTCTCTCGTTACCCAGCATGCCCTCCACCCTTCTTGGCTTTTGGCGCAACGAGACGCAAGTAGCCTCTATTTATCCACTCGTCTGTAGCGGGTAGATGGGAGCCGGTGAGAAAAGGGTGAAGATAATAGCAAAGAAGTAGCAATGTAAAGTTGGACGATATGTTTTGTCTCTGTCAATATCTGTATCTCTCTTTGTGTGTGTGTGTGTGTGTGTGTGTGTGTGTGTGTGTGTGTGTGTGTGTGTGTTCTTGAAGCCACTGCACAATATGCCTGGCCACTTCTTGCCAATAAATAGTTCTTAAACTTCTGTTTGTGTGCAGATTGAGCACACGAGATAGAAGGTGTTAATTTGTTTTCAAGGTGGTTGCAGGCGTATTGAGCTTTGGAGAGAGCCGAGCGAGGTGCTTCTCCCTGCTTTCAGTCTTTATGCGGCGCTCAGCTAATTAAAGACTGGGAAATAAAAGATAACGGGATTTTAGTACGTTTTTTCGTCAAACCTTTGGGGGTGGGGGAGGGGGGGCAGTATTTCACCTCTACTGTTGCCATCATACAATTTAAATTGAGAGTCAGTCAGTAAAAAAAATAATATTTTAAAGCCAACCGCTTACTAACAGCAGGTCAAGGACATGCAAAATTCAACCACTGAAAGCCAGTCAAACCAAATATTATCTTCTAATATTTCGTCTTTAGTTTACGTGCGTGTTTGTGTTACTATATATATATATATATATATATATATATATATATATATATGTGTATATGTTTAAAACAATTAGCTTATTGGATTAAGTTAAATCCAAAATGGCAGAAACTGGAAAACAATACATTGGCATAATGTCAAAAATGTTACTTCTCTGTTGATAATGTTTGCTATTTTTTTATGTTTTAAACTGAAATTATTGCCAAATCTTCCACGTTACAAAGTATACAAACAGTTTGAACTCAGCTAGCTAGTAGGCTAACTTACCAAGACCTGATTGGAACCAAACCCATCAACAAGTACTAATTCATTATATTTAGATCTCGGCGGACACACGCACATGGAATGAACAAACTGCACCTAAATTTCTATCTCTGGCAACTTGTTGTTGTGCATGAAATTAAGAGATGTTGGCTCAGGAATATGCATGAGCAACAGCAGGCGATAATGAGGGTACCGTTAATGAGAAAGGGCTAAGCTCTAAATGGCCCCTCTGATACAATATGCAACAGGTCCTTGATTCAATGTTTTACAATTGCACCTGTCAGCAGGCGTTCCAACTCTAACCGCCATAAACCTGAAGGGACTCCGTCACTTCACACAAGCCCACACGCTTCCACGCCATCTGTCTCGGCTGCTGACAAACACTTTTGAGCGCTGCCTGCACACGCAGGATAGGACTCTGACTGCCGACTTTGGGTGTAGGGAACCGGCTGATGGAGCTGCGGCTTTCAAGAAAAGAGCTTTCCTCCTGAAGAAGGAGCTCCTTGAAGCCTCGATGCGAGAGGGGATGAAGGAGGGACAGAGGGCTGATGCGCAGCAGCGACACTCTCAATCACGAGGAGGAGAAATTATTTACACCACAGTGGGGCCTGGTGGCTAATCAATATTACATAGATGTGAGATTTAAAAAAAGGCCCATTGATCGCACGATGGCTGGGCGAGAGAGGAGGGAATATCGAGAATATGCGCATGTCTTGGTGACACTCAGCCCCTCACTGCTGTGAACGTATGCAGGAGCCTGGGAAAATGAGCGGTGATTAAAAATCGACATCTTTGTAACGGGCTTGTGGGAATGAGCGTTTCAAAGCATACGCTGAGCTTTTTGTGGTTCCTCGGAGGGCCCTCAGTACTTCTTCCTTGTATCTGCCACTTGGCTGTATTCCCCCCAACACACACACACACACACACACACACACACAACCAATTACACGGGGCGATCTCGAATGCCACGCACGTTCAGGTGAGTGAGGGGAAGTGCATGCATGTGTGTATCAGTCTTACCTTGAACAGGCCGTGCTTGTGGCCGTGCTGGCCAAGCCACACTCCACTGCCCGGGGTGAGCTCCATCTGAGGAGGGTCTATAACCCGTTCATAAATCCTGCCAATGACAAATCAGAAGGAAATGCTTGGTTATGATAACGACACAGGCATAAACACGTTTCCTCTTTCTTTTTTGTCCTGGTCTGGCGGCAGCACTGATCCAATACAGCTGAATAGTAAATCCAACCTACTGTGTGCCTGTCCGCTCCCTCTCCCTTCATGGGAAGCAGCTGAGTGTAGAGCAGAGGCTGCTCTCCTCGAGCATGACAGCCAGTCTCGCCCCGTAGCCGTCTAACACGGTATTGATATCTGAACCTGGGATGAAAGCTGGATTAACAGCCCGACTCCAGACGGACACAAACAGGCTTTGGCATTAGCGAGGCAAACATCCTCGGCGTTATTCAGCACCATCTTTCGTTTTTTCCCAATGAGTTGGGCTTAACGATGCTGGCGAGCTCCGATCGGCTACTGTGAGGATGTCAAGTAACGATGTCAGGTTTTCTCCTCCTCCCCCTACTCACATTAGTAGTAGAAGGTGGAGGAAAAATCTCCTGCATCTCTCTGCATGAGAGCTACAAGAGTAGCGAGCTGATTTCTAAATAAATAAATAAAAACATCCTGCTTTTTAGTGGTGGGGGCTGTTTCTGAAACAGAGAAGACATAAAGGTCAAACAGCTGGCCAGGGGATTGGTCTTGATACATGACTGTACCAATCCCATCCACATGCTGTTAAACTCAGTCATTTTCAAAGCTTATGCTAACAGCTCCATTAAGCAGCATTTTTTTGTTACTAACACCGAGTGAAACGACTCCCTGTGATGTGAAAGGATAGCTAGGGCTGCTAATCCCTGCAGCTCTGCAGCTTTCAAAGGTTTTGTCAGCTTTTTGGTTCGCACATATGGTTGACTACTAATGGTTCTCACTAACCCCCCACCTCCCCCATAAAACCATGGGCAGCTCACACAAAATACCTGCCCAGCACAAAGTGGGGGAGAGACATTTCTCTCAGGAGAAAAAGGGCTTCAATCACGACTACAATGCCTGCATTACATTTGACACGTGACAAGAAAATGGGCTCCATGGGGAGGCTTTATGGCCATGTGTTTCTGCGACATGTGTACTTTAAATTACATTATAAATGCTCCTGAGAGTGTTTTCTGATTTAAAGTTGTTAAAGACTACCTAATGCGGCTTTAATTCACATTTGAATGTATGTAATTTTAACATTTATACTCTCATTTCAACTGTCACAATTAACATTTCGAGACGCGAGTATACAAGCCTGATCGAATGAGACTTGACTTCACAGTGAAGATCATCAGCCTCTACCTGTGCCTGCATTGATAAATATATCAAGTCCTCGCTGTAAAACCAAGAGAGATATCACTTTTAAATGACGTGCAATTTGGAAAACTAAAAACACAAGGTAGTTTTCTTTACCACTATAAAAAAAAGCTGTGTTCCTCCAGTGACAGAATTATTTTAGTACAAAACATCTGAGTCACAGCTAGTCCCTTTTATATTACATTATGATGTGTGGCCGTGATTTACATGCATGCGTTTTCAAAACAATGTCCTTTTATTGCTATAATCTACATGATCTAAATAGCAGCGCGTTCATTTGAAAATGTAGACATATGCACACGTTTTATGCTCAATGTGTATTGTAAGTGCTGCAGTGCAGTAATGCTGTTTATGCTGTAGCTGTCTGATTTTCCACCTGCTGGGCGAGCTGTCACTGCGGTAGAGGATGTAGAGGTCATGTGATTATACTCTATTTTGTCTTTCCCCCCCCTACCATACTGTCTTTGCTTCCCTCACCTTCCCCTCTTGTCAGCAGCTCGGCAGCAGGGAAGACTGGGAGCTTCACACGGGGAACAATGGGGAGAGGCAGCAACGCCAATTAGAATAGCGCCGTGCTCGCGGACATATATTTGCATGGTCTGACACCACAGGCTGCAGCCATCAACAGCTAATTATAAAGGACATTCACCAGTCAACACACTGTAAGGTATGATTAACAGAGCTCTTCTATCGCCAAGGTGCAGGATTCAATGAATAATAGCTACAGTTTACAACACACAACACGGCCATTCGATTTAAAAAAATTGCCTGCCTGAGCATGAAGGACTCACAGGAAATGACAAGCCATCTCATTCAGCATTACTGTTTGTAATTTCATCTCATTGACATCCGCCTCACATTTAACTGTTCACTCTCCCTCTGCCGTATCAGAGCCGTGTTAAGGTACCACGTATCTTACCAAACATTCCTTACTGCTGCTTGTTCACATTAAAAGCGTTAATTTAGCAAAACACAGGGGGGGGCTTTTATTCTGGAGCCTTCCACAGGAAATGCAATCAATTTGTCACCGAGGTTAGTGCCTCTACAATTATTTATTTATTTTACAACGGAGTAATGCGATGAAACATGTTAGAGCAACAACAGCGAGCTAGATTAGGAGCTGCAGGCAACTCCTCCGCCATGTCACCAGTTCCACCATGTTTTGTCACGATGACCAAACTTGTTGGATGACACACGACCAAAACACAAAAATGTGCAATCTCGAGGATTTACAATGACATAAAACAATATTGAAGTCTATATATTGTACCAAAATACAATTAACGTAAAAAGGATAGAGGTCGTGTCCATATATCCTACGATAAGCCGATGACTTCAAAATGATTGAGGTCGGTACCATATATTGTATGATAAGTCGGTCACGTAAAAGTGATCGAGGTCGTGGTCATATATCTTAAGTTACGTTGATATTGTAAAAAACATTGAGGTCATGTGCATTTATCGTACGATAATTCAATAAAGTAAACATGATTGAAGACGATGAAATGATATAGTCATTATTGAGACAGGCCCATCGGCATGCTATAAAGTTAAGAGCAAAACCACTTGTGCCGTGTGCAGCATGAAAGCAGATCACAGTTGCTCACGGCTAGATGGAACAATGCTAATTATTGACTGATGTCTTAATTAACGCAACATGTGTAAACAGATACACAACAGTTGCTTCTCTGTTGTATTACTGACAAAGCAGCTGCTCAACACATGTTTTTTTTTTATATTCTAGGAATATTAAAGAATGCGTCGTATTAAACCACATTTGCAGTCTCTACCAGGACTGAAATTTTAAGGATTATAACTTTAATGTGGGATTAACAGTGGCACTCTGCTTTGCCAAATCCCTCAGCAGCCATCTACTGCACAGTCGAAAGAACATCAATAAAAGCTTGTTGGACATGGAGAGTCTTGCGGGGAATACAAGATACAGTGGAGCCACATGAGCCAGACCCATCACTTCATCCCAAACCAGTAAAATAGGGCAGCACTGCTCCACTTTTACACTGCTCCTCTTCACCTTCATCGGTGCGTATGTGGATGTGAGCGAGAAAGAGAAAGAGAGGCCCACATCTTGTTTACAGAAGAAAGAAGCGAGCAGGTGTGGAGCGACTCAGCCATCATTCATGTGACTGGAGGCTGAAGCAAAGAGAAAACCCTGAGATGTGGAAACTGCTGCATTATGGCCAGATAGAGAGGCGAGAGCACCGTATGGTTGAGAATGTATACATCTAAATTTTAGCACATATTTTGTTGACAGTCCACTTCAATAAGCTACCAGGCCACATCATTTCTTCTGATTTACTGACTGGATTGAATAAACTACATTTAATCATGGGCTGTCAGGATTTCAGCTCTACTGGCTGGCTAGTTCCCAAGATTGTCTTTAAGCCAGTGATAAGGGCAAATACATTAGAACGACTTAATAAACACTGAAGAAAGCCACTAATGCCATCAAAAGCCATGTCCATCTAATTTAAGGATTACGTCAGAACATTCAAAAACAGACAGCTTTCCTCTTCAAAAGTGAGACACAATCCCTCGCTCTTTGGCAGCCTTCATGGCTACCCTTCAAGAGAACAATCTCAATCACAGCCTCCATTATTTGCTCTGCCAATATCTGTCGGCCACAATAAACTCTAAACCACTACAGGGTTTCCCCTACCGTTAGAATAGGGGGGCGGGGCGCCCCCCTGAAAAAACCCTCCGCCCCCCTGTAATTTTCTCCGTCGCGCCAGATCACAGACGTGATTTAAGGTTCCCTTTCCTATAAACAGGTCTACACCTTGTTCTTTTATTAAACAAACTCAATGTTCTTATTTTATTGATCGTATTTCTGTCATGGTCGCGTTTACAACTCTACTTTGCTCTCGGTAACGCGCACCGCGGAGATCCGCCCCGATGCCCACAGACTCGTGCGCGCGCACAGGTGGGCAGAGAGCACACTTCCATCAGCCGGCAGAGAGCGTCCAATAATGTATAACGTTGCTCGTTGCTCCCAACGTCGCTCCCAATGTCCCAACGTCGCCGTCGTCGCCGACCCCCCCCCCCGGCCGACACCCCGCCCCCCTGAAGCTGTAAACCTAGGGGAAACACTGCAATGTTCCACGAGTTGAGCTTGAGACATTTCCTGTCATGTCTGTGTCTGTCCTCTGCCTCTCTGGCAAGACATAATTCAAAGTCCCTTTTGAATCACTTGCCGTCACTGAAGGAGGGCGGGAGATTACTGGTTGTTACATGACAGGAAGCAAAAAAAACAACAACAACAACAAAAACATTCTGCATGCTGCCAAATGATCTTAATGTGTGTGTTACTGGGATTGTGGTTCCATGGAACTTAAACTAGAGTAACACAAATACATTAAACACATTTAAGAAGTGAATATTATAAGAAGTAAAAGACATATGTGCCGAGTGCCAATGGCTCTGTTCAGACCCGGCATCAACATGCGTCTTGGGTGATCTGATCGTAGGTGGACACGTTCTAACCCGTCAGTTCAAACCTGGCATTTGAAGGTGTGTCTACGTGTATCTGGAGAGGCCACTGATCTCACTTCCCAGCTCTAGCTGCATATGGACATGTAGCCTACATCGATTCCGTTTGCTAAGGCAAAATGATTGTTGGTTTTAACCATCAGGAGACAGCAGTAGTAATATCCTGCATGTTCGAAAGCTCGGGTACATTTTATGAACATAGAAGTATAAGGTTATTGCCTGCCGGCAGTCCGCTGGGACCTCTGTATCGGCACAGCGCTTCAGAGAGTCGGGTATGAGAGTGAGCGGGCGGGCAGAACCAAAACACTGACACATAACTGACAACATGCTATCATGTTACTTTACTATATCAAGCTGTTGAGTTTTTGATGCAGTTTAGCTCTAAAAGTCTCGGGCTTTTATTGTGATGGGTCAGAAGCTGCTATCCGCTGCTGTTCATAACGTGGGAGTAATAGTGTTTGCCGTTGTTTTATTAGCCAGCCTTCACAAAGTGTGGGAACAACGTAGCCAACTATGCATCAAATACCGCAGCTTGTTCAGCGCGCCTCGGCATCCGACATCAACCCACCAGGTACTGTTTAGTATCTGTGTGCGGGTACGAAGAGCCTCAGAGTTTGAAGCACAGGAGCACTGTATTGGAGGAGGAGTATTTGAAGAATTGAGTCGAGAATGTGTTGCAGAAGTCCTACTTTACTCTTCTGCACAAGAAAACTGAGAAAAGGTAAACGATCTGACAAAACATTCAATAGACTTGAAAAAAGACATGTTGCGGCAAACAAAACCCGACCCCATTTGTAACAATATCAATACATTGGTGGCATTTCAAGCATACTGGTCCTCAGAAATGAACCATCTGCTTCAGCTGCTGTCCATGGTGCTGATCAAAGACTGGCTTGCAGGATGGGAGTTGAATGGTGACATAGCCCCTCTTTGCTTTGCAATTGTCTGGCGTGGTTGTGTGTCCGTGCACGGTGTGTGCTTAATGTTGGGCATGAGAGCCCAAAAAATAAATAACAATTGCATAAATAACAATTGCACGTGGGTGGTTAGGGTAAACCTAGGCTAAACCTAACCACCTACGGGATATAAGTCCTGTACATAATACAAAGTAGCATAATACAAAGCAACTTTGTATTATGTACAAAGTTGCTTTGTACATAATATGTACAACTTCTGTGCCGTACAAAAACATATCGCTTTATGGACTGGAAAAGACATTGAATAAGAAAAGAAGAAAAGTCGGAAAAAAACACATTTCGGAATGGATAAACATCATTTTCAGTAGACAGTGTTGTTTGATTTTACCCTTTTAAAGTTTCATCTCTATCCCTTATGTCCGAATTCTCTGGTGGTGGGGTGAGGGCTTTGTTCTTTGTCATCTTGAAGCAGCATCAGATACTATTGCTGTTGTGGGCCCCTAAAGCCCAGTGAGGCTGTATACATTAACTTGACTTTATTTCTGTCAGTAGGTGCCAACAGAAAATGGGTGGTCTTTAAACTGAAACCGCTAAGCCTATCATTAATCATGATACCACTCAGGTGGAGCACATCTGAAGTACATAACACTCTGGAACAGGTTCAAATGTGGACAGAAATAGAGTGGATATAGTGTTAACAAAATGTACAATCATTTTCATGAGACAACCTTTCCTTTGTGAATACAGATTATGCTTCACTAATTATAATGTGGTCATAATAATTGGGCTGAGTTTGAGCTACAGTCCATTTACTGAGATTGGATATTAATTCTGGCTCATTTACATGTGAATCTATTCTACTGAGAGAGCTACTGGTCAGCACTTTCCTTATGGTAAAATACAGTATATTCATTTGTCAATTGTGAATCCTCTGCATTATAGTGGGAAAAGATAAATTTGACAGAAAAAGCTCCATCCACAACTCACTTCCACCTTCATATATAGTAGTGGAGATGTTACAGAACAGATTGTAAGAGATAGTAAACAGGTCTGACATCACTGGGAATGCTTGTGCATAATTGCATGTGTTTTCCTTTTCTCTCTTTGAAAAATGCTACAAAATAACAGACCTATTTCCAGCCCGGTCTCAATCCCTGGGCTTCAAATACAGATGTTTTGTCATGGCCGTTGGCATGCGATAGCGATGCACAAGGCACCCTTTAGTGTCTGTATAAAAAAACACACCAGGCTTTCAATTAACTTCAATGTTAAACTGCAGTAATAGCAGACGCTCAGAGAAAGCGCTCCGGTAGTCTGGTCCCGTAATATAAAGACAGATTAGTTCTCCTCGGGAGGTTGGGAGGAGGAGATGGATGAGCCAAACAAACACAGGACTTTCATCCAGGACACCACGGTTTGTGTCGTGTGAAACCAAAACTCGACGTGGACTTATTTTAAGTTGATTTATTTCAACCTAAACTCAGCCTAAACTCAACCTAAACAAGTATTTTTAGTTTGAATTCACAACTTTAACCACCTGATTACTACGACTGTAGAGGAGTTTCATTGTTTCACATTCTGGGCTACCCAGTTTTTTAGAAAGTAAAGCGAAGGGTCTCACATCTGATGTGACTAGTTGGAAAATGACAACCGGTTGAAATTTCCTGAGCTGCAAGAAACGGTGTCAAAATGAGTCATCTTTTTGTCATTTATTTTCATGCATTTTTCTGCAAAACAAACAAATCAGATGCATTTTTAAAGTGACAAAGACAGCGTGCTCTTGTGTTTTATTTTCATAACCTTGAAAGGCGCTTTGAGGTGAAATGGGGCCAATGGGTTGAACGAGGCTAATTATTGTCAGTCCAACCAGTAAACGCATTTAACCTGCATAAAAAATGTAGGTCTAATGCAGACGTCAATAAAGCAGTCTGCATTTATCTTTAAATGATTGCAGTATTTGTTGTTCACA
The DNA here is from genome assembly GCA_038501785.1 of Myoxocephalus aenaeus. Lineage (NCBI taxonomy): Eukaryota > Metazoa > Chordata > Actinopteri > Perciformes > Cottidae > Myoxocephalus > Myoxocephalus aenaeus. Next base: position 7,260,100 of record JBAMJR010000379.1, read on the forward strand.
GTTGTGTAATACGGTTTGAAATACTCTTCCTTCAGTTCATTAAATCCCTGCAGTTATCTGGAGGCAGCATAACTGATATGTTTGATGAATCTAAATCTCAAGATAAGAAATGAAGGCTAGGTTTAACAGCCATGTTTCTGTGCGAATTAAAACATTTCGGGGGCTTTATCCAAAGTTTCCAGTGGGGTGCACGCTCTTGACGTTTAAATTCCGACACAGCCGACACATTCCGAAACAGCCGACAAAGTTCATGTCTTCCAAGCTCGAGGATATCATTAGGGCTTGTTTTTGCCATATAAGCTGATACAACAGACGTATGGAGAAAGATGAATAAAGCTTTTCAATGAAATTCCATTGGATCTACATGTATGCAGAGGCTAGGAAGCACAGTATGTCATGTATTGTTTTACATAATCAAGCTGTAGCTGCAGCAGAGCACTTACAGTACGTACAGAGACCATTAGTCGATTCATCTATTAGTCAATTAAAAGGAAATTATTTGGCAACTATTTGGATAACTTAACATAAAAAAAATGAATAAAATGATAACATTAAATATAACTTTAACCTGAAGAGGATACATTGTGTTGTGGAAGTGTAAAAATGCAGTGCTGGTGTTCCTTCTTACCCTCGTCTTTTCTTGACTTCAGTGGCAGCCCTGCTGTATATTCAGGCAGCTGTCACTGCAGCTCTGCGGCATCTACTTCTAAAAGGGCATCTGTCAGTCTCTCTCATGCTTCTTAAGTGCTGCGAATGAATCAAACTGTACCAGCTCCACTCAAACTGCAGCTCTGCCACCCACAGTGGCTGAGAGACCTTATTATGTGTTATGCTCAGAGATGGCAGGATTGCGATTTGAGTCGATATTCACATTTATTGTGAAATCCAGTCTTAGTCGTATTTCAGCAGAAATTAAATCCCTTTCGGATGAAATATGGACAATATTGAATTTGACAACATATTTTTTAAACATCTATGGCGATATGTGATGCAAAACAACCCAAAAGCAGAAAAAGTACAAACTAACGGAGAATAACTAGAGCACCCCCACTGAAAAAAGGAGAGGAAGCTATTGCCTGAAACTAGAGCATATCCTAATACGATGGCAGATGTATCATGTTTAATGGAGAAAATGACCCAAATTCCTTTACCCCCAGCTTGGTGCAGGGGATAGGACTGGTTCTACCTCCAGTAGGTAGATGAAGATAGTCTAATCTGGCTTTGTCACCCAATTCCCAAAGGAACTGTACGCCTGCTTCTGCTCCGTCTCAGATATCTGTAATAACTTCACCTCGACAATGACCTTATCTGTTGACAGACACTGCTGTCCTTTACTGATAAGACACGACTACAGTAGCTGCAGATATACAAAAAACAAAGCAAGTATAGGTATATGCTTGTGGATGTATGATGCATGTGTGTGAGTCCCCTGGGTCTCCTTGGCGCAGGAAGCTCCCCCTTTCCTCCTCCTCCTCACTGCCACCAGGGGCCCCCGAGCTGGGGCGTCTGCCAGCATGATGTGGGTTGGACACTGCTGAGCCGGACGCAGGGAGGCTACAATAATGACTCACTCGATCACACCTAACACAAGACTGCAGTGAACAGCGGACACAAGCAGGCTATTAGGGAGGACTAACAGCCTCAAATTTGCTCCTTAAAACAAAGTCAAATACTTGAGCAGCTGAATGATGGAGGCTCAGGCAGGGCTAATGACGGCAGGAGGAGTTTGTCTCACGGATTATGGCCGTCATAACTTGCTAAGGCAGAACATAACGAAATATAGAGAGAAAACAAGGTACTACATCGCCGCCATGTACCCAGTTTGAATCCAAGAAGGGATCTTTGTTGCATGTCACCCTTTAGCCGAGTATGCCTAATCTGTGGAACAATATTTATATCTAAATGGCTATTTTTAGTGCCAATTTGTAGAGGTGGCCAACATTTCTTACACAATCACACGTGTGCGCCGCTGCAGCCCTTAACGTTCAAAAGCATTGCCATCTAACATAACATTCACACCCATTCATACACTGGTAGCAATTTGGGGTTAAGTGTCTCGCACAAGGACACACGGACATGGACTAGCGGAGCTGGGGAGAGAAATCAAACCCCTGATTCTCCGATTGAAGGACGACCCGCTCTATCACTGAGCCACAGTCGCCCTCAAAACACTTTGTCTAGTGGTGGAGTTAAATCCCCCGATCTGTCGCCCCATATTTCCTCTCCGTCTTGCTATCAATTGAAGCCAAAGAGCGCCACAAAAGCCCAAAATAGTATTAGCCGATTAACACCAGATCCATTCATATAGTAATTACAAGTGCACCCTTTAAATCAATGTCAGGTAAAAAGGGCAACCTGATGGAAAATAATGAGAATCAACAGTTGCATCAGCGGCACGGCAGGCTTGCAACCCTGATTGAAAATCCCAGTCAGATGGTCGAGGTTTGTGTGTGCAGCTTAACACATGAGGAGCAAATTACAGAAAACTAATTGGGGGAAAAGAACACACCACCACCACTCATTGACATTTACAATGTTCCTTCATTAGGCTGGCGAAGAGTAATTACTCGGAGAGACGTGTATGAGCCGATGCACTGGAACTGCAGCCACCCATTGGTCTAAATGGGGTTTATTCTGCTGGAGTTGCCCCATTGATTAGAGACCCACGGGCCACATATTATTTTCTCTAGGCTTTCTATGTGCAGCTGTGACAACACAACCACCCGGTGAAACAAAAAGAGCGTTTCCGGCCTTTTTTTGTGAAGGAGGAGATACCTACTGTAGCTTGGGCCCAGCGCTTGCCAAGGGCAAGCTGAAACGCGTCAAGGTTGCATAAAGCACCATGTGGCATTATCAACCCTATCTCGACTCATTGTCATCGTGTGTGCACCCCTCTTAGATGGGGCTCAATGGTCAGGTAATGAAATAATGAACGCTCGCTGCTCTGCTGAACAACGCTGGCACTGCCCTTCGCAGGAAATTAAAATGCTACCCCTGAATTGCTCAGTTGGGCTAACATTACTAGTTCTTCACACATGGCTTGACTACGATTCAAACCTGCCCATGCATACCACTACATCTAACAACATATATTAAGTTAAAGGGTTGTCTTATTTCACAGTTTGTGGGTTGGCATGCAGAGCTATACATTATGTGCACAAGCACTGAAAAAGTGAGTTGTTCATGATATGTCCCCCTTTAAAACATTAAGATATATCATGATTTGGCAAAAATAAAACTACAACACTTGACAGAAGACACGTAGACTATGTTTAGCGCCGCTGCAACTTCATCTTTATTCTAATGTTTCACTCAAGTGTAACAGCCTTATTCTTGTCTTTATGATAGTTTTGACCAGGCTGATGAAGCTGCTTAGCAGGTAAAAAAAAAAAAAAAACCTTCCAGCTCACTGGCTTCTTTAATGAGCAAAGCCGAATGTAATTTTCTGGCTGCTGGACACAAAAGCAGTGTGAGTCTAATCATTACGAGATATTTAAGGTGGAGAGCTCCCGATGGCTCCCCTCCTTCATTAGCCAAGTGTGTGATGAAACAGGCAGTATTTCATAACCTACGTAGAACTGCACACCCGACTGTGAAACTGCACGAACGTGAAACAGGTCTGCCATCATCAGCTCTACGAGACATCATTTAGAAATGCATAATGTTGATCTTTATAATGCAGAAGCTTTTGAGGGGTAGTAAAGAGTCTAATGTATTTCAGATGAGTGCAAGGCTCATTGAGTCGCCGGTCCTCTACCTGGCATCGATGTGCACATTAACGGCATTGTAAAACTGTAAAATTAGCACAATGGAAAGAAAATAGACATAATGTGCAGCAAGAAGCACAATTCCAGATGCAGCAGCAGGTCAAAAACGGGGATTATGAAAATTGAATAAACATGTCAGCAGTGCTCCAGTGCAAGCTTCCTCTGACCCATGAGCGGATTATGAGAATATGAACCCCTGAGCACAGACATGCAAACAGCCCCATCACCTCTCCTACTTAGGAGCAAGACACACGCTATCGTGGTTTGGCCTTTTTGTTGTTGTTGTTTTGTGTGTCTTTGTAATTGTTACTCAACTAGTTTGTGGTTTTGTGTCTCTTTGTGACCATTTTGCGTCTCTTTGTTCTCGTTTTGTATCTCTTTGTGGTTGTTTTCGGTCGGCCTTTTTGTACGTTAATATTTTTGCCCCTACCTGTAATCATTTTGCATCTCTTTGTCGTTGTTTTGTGGGTTTTTGTAGTCATTTGGAGTCCCTTTGTGATTGCTATATGTCTCTTTGTCGTCATTTTGTGGAGCTTTGCAGTTGCGTTGTGGTTGTTTTGCTCCCTTTCATGGTTGTGGTGAGTCTCTTTGCATCTCTTTATAGTTTTTTGTCTCTCTTTGTAGTAAATTTTAGTCTTTTATTGGCCAATATGCGTCTCTTTGAGTGACATGTTAGTTAGCGCTGACACTTTCCATCCAAGGTCTGACCTCCTCATGTGAGGAACAGGTAAACGGTCACATCTGGAAAATAATCTTCACACAGATTGTATTCAGAAAAACATTGTTCCCTGTGTGCGCCCATTTCGCAACATTTTATCAGATTCTGTGTAACAACGGCCATCAACACTGATAGTCAGCCGTTTTGAAGACTTAATTGGGACATTATTCAACACAACCACCATGAGACAGACTGAGGATGAAAGAGGCAACAGGGAGCACTGAAATATTTAAAAGAGGTTCTTAATGCACGTGTTTACGCCATAACTGAAACACAGAAGGCTGCAATGTGATTTGTAAAAAACAATATGTTCAGAGTGGCAATGAGTTGAGGCTCAAAAGAAAATACATTAAAAAAAATATTAGCTGGTGGCTGTTTATTCCTAATGAAACCAACAACGGCTCCTCTTTCAGCCACAAAAGCACCTCGTTAAGGCAACAACAACATTATGAACATTGATATCCGCGGATGATTTATGGGCCAAATGAGATGAATAATGTAGATCAGACATTGTGAGTCAGGCGTCTGGTTAATGCAGGCCACGTAAACGCCTCTTCATTACCATGTCCTCATGCTGTTCAAGCATCTGCTCCTCTAGTTATGGCTGAACCAAGTGTCCACTGGCCTCCATCAGTCATTGTGCAACAGGCACTTTCAAACAAGCGATCTGATTGGCTCAAGACACTCATGTAGTGGTGACAACTACAGCTAAGAGGAAACCCTCGGGGGGGATGATGAAACCTGGCACTATTTACTGTTGCTAAATGGTCAAATTAGACTTAACATTTTGAATCGCCAAAATAATTAGGTATTCTATTCTGGGCTCAAATTTGGCCTCTTTATCATTTTGCCCAAATGATGCAGGACACGGATTTGGTCGATGGATATTTATAGTTTACTGTGTATTAGACAGCTCCTTCTAAATGCAGACTTCAGACCCTCCGCTAATGGAGCTGTGTCAATAAATCTGTGTTTTCGAAGCCTTGACCTGGAATACTTAAAGAAATGGGGTCAAATAAATCACCCGTTTAAAGTGAAGCATTACCTCTGACTTAACTACAACAACAACAAAAAAAGCTTATCCACATGTAAAGCTCGTCACCGAGTGTACAAAGCGGGTTGTTGTGACACCCACGTTCTCTCACCAACCAAAAAAATCCTCCAGCAGAGAGACTTCAATATTATAACCATAAAATAATGTTAATGATCAAAAAGGAGCTGTAGCCTTACAGACACCAGACTGGAGCAAAACACCTTCTGTGTCTCTGACACTTTGAATTATAATCAAAATAGTCAGTAAAACATTCAGTAAATCACAGTTTACAGAGTTTACCGACTTCTTTATTTTAATTTAAAGTCACCTGCCATACTTTCCATAGTTGTAACGACACAGTGCATCTGCAATTGGGGATTATTAGCAACCTTTAGCTTCCCTTCAGTTTTAGCAGTAAATCTGGGTAAAGTGTTGGCTTGTTCACACCACGTCCACCACATAGTGTGTTTGCACCAAATTGAGCTTGTCCTTACTTCAGGACCATTCGCTTTTCAGATCTTTGTTCTAATTCCCATGCTCGTCTTCCTCTTTGTCCCAGACCCCACCATTAAATACACATTCTGCTTTTGTCTCGGTGTAGGTTAAAATACCGACAACAGACCCTTAGTGACACAAGACAGACGGAGCTATTTTAATAATACCCCCAGTATTCCTTCTGTGATTCAGTAATTAGGTATAATGCGTTTTTTGTTGTCTATGAATGCATCATCGCTGCTGGGTATACAGGGAATGTGGCTGTGCGCTAATCCATGTAAAAGCATGACCTATGGATGAGCTAAAGGACCAGATACCATTTTTGTCCAGAGCGGTCTCCATGACAACTCAGGAATTCAATCCCCGAAGAAAGACTTGAATGCTGTTAAAAGCTAAGGAAAAAGCTGTTAATCTTTTTTTTTTTTTTTTTTTTTTTTACAGATTTACATTCTCCCCAGAGGATGAACCTTTTCCATGTTGTGTGTTTTATGGACTCTCCTCTGTCAGGCCAGTGGCCACTGACGGGGCACAAACGTCTTCCTTATCCACTTGATACACTCTCTAATTAGCAGATTATATAGCTTGCTGAGCACATTTGCTGAGCACAAAGCCTGAGGAGGTTTTATTGTAATGACCCTTTGACCTTTTCTCTAGCACCACCCCCAGGACAAAAAACATATATTCAAGGCCCACTGCTATGCTAAGGCTCTGCGTGAAGCTATTTTTGTACTGTGGGTCTTGGTGGAAACCGTATTCCTGTATGCAGTCCACTGAGGGAGAGAGAGGCCTGGCAGGCAGAGAACAGAACGGGTGAAGAGGGAGGTTGAGCAGCTCTTGAGAGGGGGTTGCTTTTGTCTCAAGCCCATTTCTTTGCTGCACCCCAGAGGAAGGAGCCAACGATTGGAAACCAGTTACTTTCAACTCAACCCTGCTTGAAGGTTTGACTTTCATAACAACATCTGAAGATCACACATGCGGTAGAGCCTCGGCTAAACTGGGTGCCGGAATAAAAAAATAAAAAAGCGGCACGGGAGCAGCGAATGAGCTGGAAGCGGGTAACCGAACAGCGCCGAGGGCATCAAAAGCCCTCCCCAAAAGGTAAACGCCTGCCAGTCTGCACACGGAATGACCTTCCGCATGTAGAGGGGACAACCGCCTGGTTGGAAGTGACAGGCAGAGCCAATGTCATTACTGCGATTAGCTATTCAGGTCCAAAACAAAGAGCTGACTCGGAGTGTGTGACGAGGGAGTGTGTCCTGGGTGTCTGCCACTAATTCAATTAGGAAAATTTGGCAATCGCAATTACATAGTACAGTTACGCGAGCGTCCGACCTTGTGTCGGCTCGACAGTGGCACTATACTGTAGGCAATGTCACGTAAATGGTGCGTGTGTGTGGGAGGGAAATAGCCTACAGTAAGTAGTTCTGATGAAATGCATGTGAAAATGATAGTTGGCGGTAGAGGACGGAAAAAGTCACCCACTGTATATGAGGCAACACGTCCTTCTCACTCCACACATCTGAATGCAATAACATTTTATATTCCATACATATCATTATTTCTAAGTGTCTTCATTGAAATGCTCCCAAAAACGCTGCAGCAGCAAGAAATCAAATTCCATTTTTCATCTGGTGACGTGAGTCGTACGTTTTCTCTTCTTCTACAGAGCAAGACAGAAGAGCAGTTTTTTTCTCTGGATGTCGGAGAAATGATTTGGAGTGGAGTGGAAATAACAAAACTGAGGGATTCTAATCCCCGACTTAAGGCCGACTTCACACCAGCATTCATAACAGCAAAACTGGAATCAAAACGGTGGATCGGTGCAGAGATTTTTGTATAGTTCAAACCAAAGTTTGGCATGCTGTTTACAAAAATAAAACAGAAAATATGGCCGTGCAGTAAGCAGTCAGTTAGACAACCCTTAAACAAGAGTGGATTGTACAAATATTTTATACAACATTTTTGCAAAATAAAAGAGTCCTGAGTCTTTAACTGAGATATTGTTTTGCCTATCAGCTTTTCTGGGGATATTTTTAACATGAGCGCAAATTAATGTTGTAACAATGGATCCCAATTCAGAGCCAGCTGTGGAAATTTGTCAATGTCAATATTCCGAAAGACTTTTGTGGCTCACTGGCTAGGAGATTTTTTTGGAGTTAGCCACTAAAAGCAATAATTAAATACATAATTTACTAATTAGATTATGTAGTTGGTTGACTTTCTTGAGCTTTTAAGCTTAATGTACCTTCCTAACCTGACTTAATTAATACCGCTGTCACCTCACAGCAAGATGGATCAATTAAATGTGAGGCCCATTATGTGTGGAGTGTTCATACATAAAACATCTCCTTCGACTGGCGACCTTTTCAAGGTGTTTCTCCACCACTCACCCAGTGCTTACAGATGGAGTAAGGAAATTAAATGACTGCTGATTTAATAATGTTAAGGAACAATAACAGGGGGCCAGATGTATGATAAAAAAAAAAATTGTGGACAGACATTTACTTATTGCAACCGTGATCTGGATCATCAATTAGGGAGAATAGAGATGTTGTGCCTGTGAATAATCTGAGCCGAGCTGATGAGGCGGACCCCATTCATCAATGAGAAGAAGAGACATAATTACTGACGGGAGTATTATGTGATGATTATTAGATACGGCGCGTCCAGGAGACCAGGCGAGTCGCTGACAAATTAGGAGACTACGATTCGATGTGCCAAAGCTGAAACACCGGGGTCAGGCGGCCTTAACACTGGCCCCTCTGTGAGCAAGCTGGACTCAGTGTAACATTCACTTTCAGGTCACTACACGGTGGTGATCAGAGCAGAAAACAGTAGAGGATGCTTTAGTGCACTCAGCCTATCTCCATACAACATGATATAACGGAGATTACATACTGTGTTTTCCTAAGAAAGCCTGCAACATGTGTCAATTTCCCCTTGTTACATGCATACTGTCTTTTTAAAATACAATTCTGTCTTCTCAGGTTTAGGCAACAAAACTATTTGGTTAAGTTTAAATTAATAAATAGTCATTTGGGGTTTAAAAAAGCGAAACAAGAAAGTGGCGTTACTGAGGCACACAAGTTACGTGACAAAAACATCCACATTGACTTCTTGTTTCACACGCGGAACAAACTGCCGTCTCCTGGGTGAAAGATTGGTGTTTGATGGGCCCATCCATCCATTGTTGGACCCATCCATCTCCCTTCCGGACCGCCAGCTGTATGATTTAGTGGTCTTTATACGTCCTCATTCAAGATTACATGGTTAACCTATGAAAAGATTTTGTGGGATAACTACGAATTACAGCGCATAATTTTTCACAGGTATTGCAGCAAATGCTGGATGGGACCGGTCTGCTGCAGTAGCTTCGTGCTGTCAATGTTTCGAATGCAGTATATGGCACAACCTTTTGGCAGTCTGGTGGTCCTTTAAGTCCACATTGGATAGACTTCCCTACAGTCGGTGGGCCATGTCCGGAGTAGAGTCTCACGTCCGCCAAGATAGGTTTAAGTTAAGTGTCCAGTCACAAGTCCTCTTCATAAACAAAGTGCAACTGCAAATCTTCAAGGTCTTGTCAAAACATAGAACGTCACGTCTTTAAAAAGGTCTCAAGCAAGTCTTTTTTGTTACTCAGAGGTCCAGTGTTTACGCTTTAGTGCAGGGCTCCAGACTAACTTTTTTTACTAGGAGCACAGTGGCCCCTAACTTAAAATTTTAGGGGCGCAAGCAGAAAATTTAGGGGCGCACACTATAAATCAACTTGCAAAGTTTTCCTATCATTTTCACTGTATTACTGATAAATACTTTGACAATAAATGCATACACTACAATCTTAGGTGAACTCGCGCAGCCACTCATCGCGAAAGCTGAATTTCCTGCCTTTTTTCGCCACGACTGTTTCCTCACAATCTGAGTCGGACTCATTCTCGGGATTTGTCTTCTCTAGATCATTAGGTTTAAGAAGAAAGTACGAACTGATAGTCCGGTTCGCCATTGTCCATTGTTTACAGGAGTAACCGCTATGTGAAATCTGTGGATTCGCGCGATAATCCCCAAGACCCGCCTCTTTTCACACATTAGCCTATCACAGTGGTCATTCCCCCCCCCCCCCCCCAGGCATTACCGCTAACCAGGCACGTGCACAAGCATTTTGGGGGGCAGGTGCTCAAACCCCAAAAAAATTTAAAACAGTAGGATATTTTCAACTTATATATTTATTTTTGTTAACAAACTAACTAAAATTGAATAAATAAATGAATAACAGGCAACTTTCCGTGTCCTCTCCTGACCAGGCACAACAGTAGGTAAAGGAATGTTGAGAGCCTCTGCTTCTCTGACGCACCTTGAAATATCTCCTGAACTTCTCCTCAGACCTCAATGCTTATTGTGTGAATTACACCATCAGTTAGCTTGCAGGCTGTGGAGCGGTCCAGGCTTTCTTGTTGCAGAGCGTTTGATGAAGAGCAGTGACTTCACATGCTGGGTGCTGATTTCCATGCAGAGGATGAATGCCAAGTTAATCGCATTTTTGTAAATTTTTTCTAGCTGTGAATTCTCGTGACATTTATAAACACGTCGGACCAGTTGCGACGTAATGTTTTCAGCGGCGTTAATGTTGTGGTTAATTTATCACCAAACAACGTCGGGGGATTGCACAAACACCGTCACTACCCGTTTGTCTGATGCTGCGGGTCAGAGAAGACGTAGCTGCACCCGTCTGGCCTGGCGCTCAGCGCTGCATGAGCACTACGTGGAGGAGGAGGAGGAGCGCGCGGGGGCTCGTGAGCGCCGCGGAGCATGTCGGGGCGAAATTCTCACAAGAACTCAAATAAATGCAAAAGGGCAGGTGCTTGAGGACCACTAGGGGTCTATCTGTGCACGTGCCTGCCGCTAACTATAGTGGGCTGAAGTGTAGAACAAGTTTGTCAGCAACAAAAATATTTAATTAAAAAAATAAAAAATAAAAAATAAAAAATACTGGTCGCGCATGCGCGAGTAGATGAAAAATTTAGTCGCACTGTGTCTAATTTTAGGCACAAAATGCGACCATTTGGTCGCAGTCTGGCGCCCTGTAGTGGCATTTGAGGTTGCAGATCCCAACCAACTGAACACCCCACCGCTCACCCCTCCTTCTCGGAGCCGAGTGCAAAACCGTGGAAACACCGTGGCATCTACTAGGACTTTTGCCTCGCCTACTTTAGGGACCATGGAATTCAGACAGCGGGTGGAGATACCACTGTTTTCACTTTGGGCTCATGTTACGATGTGTGTGGCCTTCCAGCCGGTGTTTGCTCATTCTTAGCTCACAAAATAAACAACGATTCTTAGTTTTGAGTGACATTACACATATGAAAACATAGTTATAAATATCATATTCAATTTCCGCCAATAGATCCCTCTGAATCCTTTAAACTGGACCTTTAGGTAAACATTTCTTGATTTGATTCTCGATTTTACGCCCAATTTATTATTTTTCATTTTTTATTTAAGCTAGATTTTGGTCCTATTGTTAACATTTCCATAACAACACTCACTGCAGACATTTCATAAAAACTGAACTCTGATGAACACAGCCGCATGGGGGGGTCCTTCAGAGCAACCTTTGGGACAGCCGCCCAGCCAGCACACACACAAAGTGCAAAAGCATGTACGTGATGGAATGGAGGCACCAGAGGGTTTACCGAGTCGTTTAGAGGACGGACTGGAGGCTTGAGTTGCGTGACTTATTGGACAGGATAGCAAAAATCTCTGCAACGAAGAGGTGAGATTATCAGAACTGAGAGGAACGACGGTCACATCTACAACAATAAGACGTTTAACTTCAGCCCTAGTATACGTATCTCCGACCCTTGACACGCGCTGCAGTACTGAAAAAACGATATCTTTAGTAAGACTGCAACTATTATTGTCATTGTACCATAAGATTAGAAAAACGTTATTGATCCCCAGAGGCTACATTCAGTTCTTGCAGCCGCACACAGACAACAAGAGTAGAGATAAATAAAAGTTAAATAATTAAATAATGAGACATATATAAAAAAAAAACTAAACTAAATTAAGATTAGAATAAAAATTACTAAATAGAAAAGTGAATATACAGACAGGGATGTCATATGTGTACAGATTGTAAAGCCCTCAGAGGCAAATTTGTAATTTTGGGCTATGCAAAATAAACTGAATTGAATTGAATATAGAGATTAAAAATAAAGTTAGATAAAGTGACAGTAGTGTTGTTAATAGAATGAAAGTATTTGTTCACAGTGTACAATAGACTTCCTTATTATCAATGTATATATGCATTATTATGATTGTTAACTCATTGTTTAGTCTACAAAACCTCAGAAAAATAATATGAAGCTGAAAAATGTAAGCTTGATTTTTGAAATTCTTCAAATCTCTTGTGAAAACATACCTTTACTCAAGCATGTGGTTTGGTGCTTGAAATTGGTTTACCAAAGGTCTTAGGCAGTGGAATATATGAATAAAATGGTAGATAAATGTAAATAAATGTCTAATACCAAATTTTGTATTGTCATTTTTTGAGTTGAAGTGTTGTCTGTAACTACTTTCACCAAAATGTGAGAGAGACTGAGATAAAATGGGTCTGAGGAATGACTTCATACTACAGACCAAGCTTCATGGGTAGGGTTGGGTACCAAAAACCGGTGCCACTATGGCAGACCGGACCGAAACGCAACGCAGATTTCGGTCCTTCCTTTCGGTGCCTCTAGCTACAGGCACCTGTAGCTACAGTAGCTCTAGCTAGCCATCAACCTTTTAACAGAGAAAAGTCCGAAAGGTAAACGGTCAAAAGTGTGATTGTATTGTGTGATTTGAACAACGTGATGTGCAGCAAATGCAACAAAACAACTGCGTGTAAAGAAGAAGAGCCGAACGCCGAGAAAGAATCACTCTGTTTCCTCCACCAAACCTCGTTGAGGAAACGTCTGTTTTAAATGCTGGGATCTGGACGAGAAAGCTGCAGAAAAGACTCCTGAACTATAAACTCTAAACTTCCTGCTAGAAGCGTCTGTTTTGCTGATGAAGTCAACGTCAGAGCGGAGAAACCGCAGCTGACCAACAAGAACCCCGGCTGAGAAATGCTCCAAGCCGCGACACAAAGTGAGATTATTAGGAGACGTGTTTGTTCCTCGGTTCATTTGGTGTTTGCCGAATTCAAGAGCAGCTCCGTCTGGTTCAGAAAAGCTCTCCCAGTTTCCCAGTTGATATTAATGATGACGTGTAGTCCAGTAAAGCAGCAGAGTTTGTAGAATCCAACCGTTTGAGTTCTGTTGCACACGTTCCCTATCAGGCCACCTGATGCTTTTTTTCTGTTTTTTTTTATATATTGTTTATAGTTTGAAGTTAAAAAGTTTGAAGCTGTAGTTTGAAGTCAAGTGTTTTGTATTTATTTATTTATAGTATACTTTAAACGGTTAATATATTGTTCAATTTGAAGAAAAAAAATTGCCTTGGCAATAAAAAAGTATCAGTTCAGACACCGGTATCGTTTTAATAGTATCGTTTTAGCACCGGTATCTAAAAAAAACAAAAACGATACCCATCTCTATTCATGGGGTGTGTGCAAATGAAAAATGAACATTACAACAGTTTTAGTTTTCAATCTAAATATGTACTATATATTTGAGTCTGTTTTCAGAAGAACAAAATATGTACTATGTACAAAAACTGTTTACACAATGTGCATGTTTCAGTTTTTCAAGAACAGTTTTCAGAACAAGAACAAAATATGTACTCTTTGTACTCTTTACCAGTGCATGGTCGTGTGTTGCGTTGTGCAGAGTAATACTGAACAGCTGATCTGAGTTTACGTCTCTCTAAATGAAAACGGCAGTTTTTTTGTAGTGTGGGTGGGTGCTTAGGGATTTCCTTAGTGCTCATTGGTTAGTTTCACACAAAATGTCGACGGACACACAAATCGACAAATCATGGTGAAAGGCGGAGCTCGACACAAACGCCACAGGCTCTGAGATCATCCTGTGAGAGTCACGTAGGATCTCAAAGAACAAAGACGCGGAAGTGGAGAGTCTGGAGCGTCCACCAACATCCAAACCATATTTTTGTGCCGATTTTTCGCGGAGCTATTAATAGAAACATTGCGTAAAAGATCTGCGTTACGAGACTCGGAAGTGTTAATCGAGCTTATGAAGGTGATTGTTGGGTTGGGTTTTTGAATGATTGGGATGTAGCTTTATTGTATATGGCATTATTACCGTTACCCTGCTCATGAATCTTCAGTTTTGTGCAGATGGAAGATTTCCCCTTCGCTTTGTTCTGGATGGCCTTTCCTCTTTACAGAAGTAACCGTAACCATGTCCATTGACCGACTGCTGAAGGCAACACTGCCTCTCTGTGCTCCCCCAGCATGTTGCCCCCATGGCTTTACCTTTTGATGTTTTCCTCCGATCGAACTCAGACAAAAGGACAGATAAGAAAAACCGACACGGGGGAATTTCGGTGAACTCTCAAATTTCTGATCCACCTTGAGATTAAGACCAAATCCCCACCCGAAGGTAAGAGTCCTTCATCCTGGCGCACTGGCTCTTGTGGCGCTGTCAAACTAAATGGCAGTTAAATTCAAAACCGTTGCCCTGCAGAAAGCCGGGGGATTTGCTTCTTGTAATAAACAAACTACGGGTGTAGCAGGGATATCCAAACGGATCACGTCAGTCAAATAGAGGATAATGTTGTCAATTCTCGGATTTGGCTCACAAAAACAAATCTGAAATGCTCCATTTGACAAATTATCCAATTGGAAAAAAAACACTGGGATTATTCCAATTAGTGTGTTGAATAAAAAATTATTAAAAAAAAGACCAAATTATTTATCTATTTTTGCCCCCTGTCCATATATAATTAATACAAAATAGACATGAAAATCATTCCCATAGTAGGGACAATACAGAAGAAAAAATCATCAGATTTAATAGATGGATTGTGGTCTGTAAATAACAGAGCACAGATGAGCAATAAACAATGACGTTAATGATGTTGAGCACCAGGGGTCTGGCCTACGATGACGTGGTACCTTGTAATCAACAATGAATGCTGCGCTGCATTTGACTGAACCTTAAATACCTCCTATATTCTATTCATGTCGCTCTTCTAAACTTGTACATTTCCTCTAAAAAAAAAGAATCTTCTAGTTTGCATTTCAATATTTGATGCTGTGTGTCTTTCTTCTTTTGTTTTGAAGCATTAGGGGAAGTATACTTTGAATCGCTTTTGTTTCCATTTTGTCGTCACTTTTGTCTCCTCTTATCAATCCGTGTATGTCACAGCTCCAGAGTGAAATGGGCATCAATAAAAGCGAGAGCTGTCGAGGCCAAAGAAACACAGTAAAAAGTCTACATGAAGATGTGAGGATGCGCTGCGCCCTTTCACATTTACGGATATTTATTGAGCCTTGAAATCAATGAAGTGCTGTTTAGTGCAAAAAGCAAATTGTGGTAATGGAGCTGCCAATTTGCTTTGAGAAATCATTCCCAACACTTAAGAGGAGTGAGATGAACAGGTCAGATAAAGAATTTTTTTTAAGGGTCGTCGTTGCCATCAAAACCAAATTTACCTGGTTGCTGTCAAAGTAGTTGGAGAACATCTAAGGGGAAAAACCTACAATTGAAATTCTAAATGTGTTGGAGATAACTTCATCAGCATTAGTTTTCTTCAGGAACCTTGAAGAAACACACTCTGAACAATCAGAATGCAAATAATAGTAAAAGCATCTGGCGTCTGCCTTTCTTTGTAACTAATCTAAATCCAGTCCTCATATAAACTGTACTCATCAGCATCCTCTGGGAAAGTCTGATTGGTAAGTCTGGACATATTCTGCTCTCTGCGGTGTTTATCAGCAATACAAAGGCACCCGAATAACAAGCTTTATCGCTTGAGAACTAATGATGAAAAACATGCACATATTCTATTCTACCGAAATGTCTGTATCAAATGAGAGGACATACAGTTGGGTTTAATGGGGCTTTTTTGTATCCTTGTATCCTTGCACATCCGCTTGCTGGGTTCCTGTAAATAATAAATACCTGTGATGGTGATGGATTTGAGCCAATGATGCAGAGGTCTTTGTCATTTTAGTGAAAAGCCAAATGCTATGTGGACAGTGCCAAACTGAATAAATACGGTGGATAAACAGTTAAGCTGATGTTTTTTTTTCTTCTGTAATTAAGAGTCCGGATGTTCTGCTGCAGGTCCCTATTGTTTTTGTGGATGCTATTATTATTATTGTAATTTTTACTATTCTTTAGAGGAAATCTTCCTTCCCATGCATGAAAATAAACCAAACTTTGCACATGGGTCCTATTCAAACTTCCTCAACTGACTTTGTGAGCTGCCAGGTTGAGACGACAATGCATCAAAACATTTTAGTGTCAACAGTACTGCAAACAGCTACTGCACATTCTTGCTCTATAAATCTCCAATGTTGGTGTCATGGTAGCTGTAGTCTGATCAACTTCCTAATTGTAGCTAAAAATTTAAAATGTTGGCAGTATTTTTAATCATATCAATCAATCAGTCAATAGAAATAGAGCCATCAGAGCATGACCCGTTATTGTGCTGTGTGGTTTAGAGATCCGTAACTTCAAGGTTTAATAATGATTATGGTCCAGATGGTTCCGTTGATGGATCCTCCTGTATTTCTGATTTGATTCCATTCTTTCATCTTCCTTTCTTCTTCTTCTTCTGCCTCCTCAAAATACCAGGCCCTGACTCACTGCTGCAGCTATAATTTTAATTAGTTTTGCCCAAACAAACAACAGTTTGATACGACAGCTGGAGAGTCTCACCATGGGTTCAGAGATATCGCCTGGGGGGCGGGGTCACATCAGCCTAAAGTGCTGTGTCGTTTCTCGGATGACAGGTATCACGAGCTGTGATTGCTACTTTGAAGGCCATGTGGAAACTGATTTGCCAGCAGGTGGTGTCAGCTGGTGCTGCAGGTCACGGTGAAATGCATTCGGGGGAAAACATTAGAGATTAGAGCAGAGCGCGGCTGCAGATGAGCTGGTTGACCTTTCTGCATCTCTGGTGGGAGGCGCTTGGTAACCACGGTGACATTTGTATCCGCCTGTCCTTTGAGCTTGCTCTGCATGAAGGTCTTCTTCTGCCGTTGGAAGATATTCTGTCCAAATCTTCCTGCCACAACGGACTCTTTCCTCTGTGTGTTATATATGACGACACCCACAGGCTGCAGTTGTGCTTTGTGTAGTTATTCTGGAGTAAAACTTTGAATGTTTATTGTATCCATTTGTCAGAGAGTAGATTTCCCCCCAAAATGACCATTTGTGTATCAATTACTCACCTGGCGTTACATTGATATTTTGAAGAAAACTTTGTTTTTCTTGCACGCCTTGTGAAGGGTATTAAAAAAACAAAGATAAGTCTCGATGATTGGATATAAATGGGGGCCATGAACAACAGCAAAGACGTACCAAAACATCTGTTTGCAAACTCTCACTCAACTTATGCAGTATTATCTAAATCTAATTGATCCAGTCATATGCTGGGTACTTCCCGAACAAATGCATCTCAATATCAATATCAATATTTGTCTCAATATCAATTCTCCGTGGAGACGTGTGAGGATAACAACGTTTTCTTCAAGATGAGTAATTGATATACAAATGGTCTCTTTTTGGGTGAAGTAGTCCTCAAACGGAGGATTTAAAATCGGCTCCCCTTCAAACAGCTTTGTATCAACCTTCAGTTTGGTACCATGATGATGAACGCCACTAATGCTGCTTTTACAGAGAACCGGGCAGATGGGAGACGGCCGACAGGCTGCAACTTCTGGACGGCACGGGGGAAAAGTAAAGAAACAGAACGAAAGGGCGGCAAAACAAAACGCACTTGGCGATACTAAATAAAATGATTCCGTGTCCTATTTCATGCAGTGAAAAAATCTGGCCAGAAAAATCTGACTCTTAATCATAAAGCATTGTAAGAGAGCACAAAGTTTTGATTCCAATTTGAATCCAATTACCTTTTGATCTTTTCTCCCCAATAACACTCTGATGCTCTCTTTCATCTTCACTGCAGCCACCGCAATGATAATTAATCGACAAACCACCGGCCTGATGGGAATAATGGGCGTCTGGGAAGAATCAATACTACAACGCAGACCCCCGACCCCCCATGTGAATCATGCAGGTTTTCATCAGCGCGAGGTAACGGAGCTCAGCCTCCACTCAGATGTACACCGCTGGTTCATGTGCGCGTCTGTCTGGCGACGGCAAAAAGAACAAGTGATGCCTTCCCGGCTCTCGGGAGGGAGGGAGAGGATGGAGAAGGATTGTCACAGCTGAAGTGCATGTTTATAGATCAGCTCTGACTGAGCGCTCCTCTCGAAAAGGCCCTTCAACGCCCAATCGATGTAGTGATTATGTCATTGTTACCTTCCACTTGATTATGGAACAGTGTGAGCTGAGCACACATCCTCCAGGCTATATAAAGATACAGCCTCTCTTGTAAACCGCTGTTTGAGTGTTTCATTGTTGGGCCCCGTTAACGGCCCGCCATCCGTGCTGAGACAGTCAAGAACAAATATTTACCTTGATGAACACAGACGGCTCATTAGATGTGTCACTTCAGAAAAGGAGCACGGTGGAAATAATTTGCCACTTGTGACATTAATGTGTTTTTGTGTTTGTGTGTGTTTTTGTGTTTTTTTGTGTTTGTTTGTGTGTGTTTTTGTTTGTTTGTGTGTTTGTGTGTGTTTGTGTTTTTGTGTTTGTTTGTGTTTGTTTGTGTGTGTGTGTTTTTGTTTGTTTGTGTTTTTGTGTTTGTTTGTGTGTGTGTGTTTTTGTTTGTGTGTGTGTGTGTGTGTGTGTGTGTGTGTGTGTGTGTGTGTGTGTGTGTGTGTTTTTGTGTGTGTGTGTGTGTGTGTGTGTGTGTGTGTGTGTGTGTGTTTTTGTTTGTGTGTGTGTTTTTGTTTGTGTGTGTGTGTGTGTGTGTGTTTTTGTTTGTGTGTGTGTTTTTGTTTGTGTGTGTGTGTGTGTGTGTGTGTGTGTGTGTGTGTGTTTTTGTGTGTGTGTGTGTGTGTGTGTGTGTTTTTGTGTGTGTGTGTGTGTGTGTGTGTGTGTGTGTGTTTGTGTGTGTGTGTGTGTTTGTGTGTGTGTGTTTTTGTGTGTGTGTGTGTGTGTTTGTTTGTGTGTGTTTTTGTGTGTGTGTGTGTGTGTTTGTTTGTGTGTGTGTGTGTGTTTGTGTGTTTGTGTGTTTGTGTGTGTGTGTGTGTGTGTGTGTGTGTGTGTGTGTGTGTGTGTGTGTGTGTGTTACCTGTTACAGTCGACGTGCAGCAGGAGGTGGGTGGCGCTGATGGTGAGGGCGATCTTGTGCCACTGGCCGTCAGCGAGGCGGTAGGGGAAGGACTCGGAGCGCGGCTTGCCTTTGAAGCGGTAGTGGTAGCGGATCTCCTCCCTCACCCCGCTGCTCTCCAGCTCAAAGTAGCTGAACAGGGGGGGAAAAAGGAGGTCAGAGAGAGAGAGAGACATTATTCCCCAGACTGGTCGGGGGTGGAGGAACATCTGAACTCGTTGAAAACAGTCAGAATTACGTGCACACGGTCTTGTCCAAAGCAGGTAAGTGATATTATATTGTTTGACATCTTTTCCACTGGCTCACAAGGGAAAACCGGCCCGTCTGGGGCTCTATGCCTTGATATGATGTCTCCCTAAAGTATCTCGTTACGGATACTGAAACAATACCGTAGAATTAACCTTTTCATTACTTAAAAAAGAAAAAGAAAAGCTTTTTGAGTACTGTAAACTGAATATCTTTCAGTTTTCATCTGCTTGTCAGAAAAAAAATAAGCAATCTGTTTATGTCATCTGATCATTTAAGACTAGTATATTCTTGTATTTTCATTTATTTTACAGATTAAATATATATTTCTGAATTCTTAATCCCCTACACGAAACATTAAAACTTTGCTGAAGACTTAACTATTATATGGGCGAGATGTTATTAGGCTCTTAGTGAAAAATGTATTTACAGCATGAGCAAATGACTGAACCCCCGATAGCCCTTCGTCAGGGTGACAGTCGGGCTAATATCAATCCGTGTCTCTTTGAAATCAAAAATATTTGTTATCATTTGGATCAGAAACACAACAGTACCCAGAGAGATGAGAAGGAGACATTTTGACCCCAGGGTGGCACTAAAGAAAAGTATCCAAAGTGGAAATATTTCGTCCTCTGAGGGACACGATTAGTAAAGAAAATGTGAATCTGCCAATTAGAAGTCGACACGTCTCGTGCAGAAGTGAAACATTTGGACACACAGTTGCGCTGGAGAAGAGATCAGCAGGTCATTCGGATTACAGACATTTCTACAAAAGTCACAATCGAGGGCAAATTGTCACCCGGATTGGACAAAACATCTGGAGAATTTTGCTGTTGTGATTGTAAAAACTGATAACAAAAAGGACCATACAGCCAAAACAGCCAACCTCATGCTTACAGGAAAAGAAAGAAACCGTCATTAAACTATGAAAATAAAATATCATTCAATCTTGCAGGCAATATCATTCTAGCTATGGTCCATGAGCAAACTCAGTCATATAGACCACAATGATTTGCTGATACGACAAAAGAAAAACACACTGTTCGTTCATTGCTCAGCTAACAAACAATAATAACGCGAGTTCACGCAAGTTGATGTTTTATCAAACAGCTTCTGAGGTAACCGCTCAGTGTCAGCTTTGTGTGAAAAGATGTCTGACAGCTTATCAAAAAAATAAAGATATTTCTGTCTCAGCTTCACTGAGTGCTCGAAGTGAGCTGGTCCTCACTGGTCCAGGCACTTCTCCGTGTTACTCTCTGGAATACCGCGGCTTATTCTTGCACGTCGGCACTTCTAACAAAGCTGCTGGTGCTCTTTCTTTTCTTTTCTTTTTTCCCTTACATGTCAAGATCTCTGGGCGCTTTCTCCTCCATTATAGGCCGCATGAACATAAAAAAACAATGTGGAGAGCATCTGGACGAGCCGACGCACGGGAGGGAGGAAGTGGGAGAACGAGGGCTCGTTTAAAAACATGAATGAACTACGACTAATACAACTTTATTCAAAACGTTTTCTGGATCTGCTCTTTTCATTTAGTGTGACCTCACAGGGTAAATATTTCAAGGGGAATTAAAAGTTTGGATGATTGCTGGGTTTTGGGTAAATAATACACTTATTAATAAACTACAGAAAGTTATGTCTTTTTGTGCGTTATCTACAGTAAAATAATAGTCCAAAATGATGTGGATTTGCATCCTCAAAACCTTTGAAATCTTCTTGGTGGAGGAAAAAAAATTCTCCTAGTATACCAACATGTGAACAAGGACAGTACTGGTATTTATACACTTCAAGCACTCCCCATCATTTGGAGGTGCGATGCAGGCGTTGGACGCGCAGCTCGTCTCAGCACCACGTGCCTCTCTCACACTCCAGCCTCATCAGCCAGCTAAATTATGAGCCCGCCAGCCCGAGAGCCGCAGGCAGCCAGTCATGACATTTCAGCTTCCCCCACGGCTGACAATGACCCCAACACTGGAACCCATGGCCCCACACACACACACACACACACACACACACACACACACACACACACACACACCCCCCTCACCTGATAGATAATTCGGACCGAGCCAGAACCTCGACTATTCCAATAGATTTAGACACGCACAGGCTTGCACACGTACACACTGGGATCAAGCCCATCCAATACCAAAGCTCAACAGCTCTCATGCATATGTATGAGGAGGGAGAGTGGACCCACTCCAGAGAATATCAATGGAGGCTGAGAGGAGGCATATTCTACCAACTTTCTGTTTGGAAAGTGAATGAAACTGAGTGGAACGCACACAAACAAAACACACTTAAGGATGATGTATCAAGATATAAAGTTCACACCGATAAGGTACACATTAAATCGATGGCCTTCGCCTAGCAGCTCAACTGCATGACGTGATGATGAATGTCCTCTGAGTTTGAGACGCAAGAGAAGGAGGTTTCTATCTGTCTTGATAACGTTGTACTCGCTGAAATTGATCGCTGAGATCTGTGAACTCGAGTCAGACAGGGAAACACGAACAGTTGTTGTAAACAAACCAAACAACAGATTATCTAAACCCCTTAATTAAAACCAAGCGCTGTTTCTAATCCCTCCCTGCACAGAGACACTGTGCCCATTTAACTACGGAAAGCACAGTAGTTCAAAGTCGAAAACGTTGCTAATGCTCTCTCTCAAAATATCTGATATGTATAATGTAATTTTTCATATTTAAAAACAAGATTTTCACGTTTTGTTTCCTTCATAAGCCTTGGAAAACAAAACACCAGAAAAAAAGCAACTTCAGTTGCTGAGTAACAGAATGTTAGCCCTGTGCGTTTGCTTCTACGTTCAGTTAATAAAAGCAGCCGTCATCGTGCCACGTCTCCTGCATAACGAGAATAAATATTTATAAATAATTTGCCGCAACCAAGAAAAGACAAAAGACATTAGGGGAAAGGGGTTCAGATAACTGAGTTCAAACCTTTCCACAGAGCTAATGACGGCCCATCAGCCCCCCGCACAGAAGGCGGTGTTATTACTAAAACAATTATCACACAGCAGATTAACAAGCAACACAGGGAAGTGTTTTTCTACTACCTTAAATTGCATTTGTCGAGCTTCGGCTGCTCACTTACTCACACTTGTATGTGTAAAAGGGGGAGAGAGAGAGAGAAAGAGAGAGCGGTAGAGGTAGAGACAGTATAGGAATGGCTGACCAGCTCACAGTCTCTGTACAGCATGTCATCACTCTGAAATTAAATGAATACATCAGTCTGTGGCTGCGCCGGCCACAGACCCGACAGCTCGTCTGAACCGTGCTGCAGGAGACGGAGACGCTAGCTGGAGAGGAGTCATTTGCATCGAGCGAAGGAGTAAAGTGAACGCAAGAGCTCTCCAGCTTCGCCTCCTCCACTGATGGGAGCCTCCTCGGGGCTTTGGAGAGGCCTGGAATCACTGGACGAGCAGAAACACCGTTATCCTGATTTGACTCTTGAAATAATCGTCAAAGGCATTAACTCCACTTCACTGCAGCGTTTACTTTATGAAGCATGTAGTGGTAGCTATTGGACCCCCCACCCCACCCCATGACAGCATACTTAATAAAGGGGAATCATCTATTGGCAGGCAGTCCATTTGTAACTAATTGTGTGGCCTGACAGACAATACATATGACATATCTGTTTCTCTGTGGAAAACAACAACAATGAGCCTTATCACCATTTTAAAGGCTTTCTTTTCACTGCTGATCCTTTCATAACCAGCCTTTTACTTTTTGTATTCATTATTTTACTAATGGCCATTGCATGGATCTAACAGACCCCTAATGTGAGCTTCCACGATTTTCACAAAAAAGAAAATCATGTTTGCATATCAAAGAAAACAGAAAATGTTGCCGAGCAGTGGCAGAGAGGGAGAGACTCCTCCATGATTAGAATGTGTTTCAAGTCCATGTGATGGGAGACTTGAAAAGTGTGCAAACGATCACGAAGCAACAAAGAAGGGTCAACATGTAATGGATTGAACGATGGCGATGGGGAAAAATTGAGGCTGGAAAGGACACAGCGATCGTGTGCTCCAAATTTTGGACAAGAACTGCTGCAGTTTCTGAGCCGCACTGGGAGAATCCTTTCAGAAGCGGCAGGCTTTGTTGGCCAATTACGATGCATTCGTTCTCAGAATGTAGACTTCAGAGGAGAGAAACCCTGAACTGGGACACGGCTTTATTCCCTTCTCATTTCTAGTAAACCAAAACCGCAATTGTCAAAGAAAAGAAAATGCAAGGAAACGCTTTATGATGCAATTTTTTTCTTTTCTTTCCTTCATGCAACCATTAAATTGTGCGTCTACATATTAAACATCTCTGACATATCTCCGTCTTGGCTCCACAGTGGTGGAATGAATGTAATGTGATATTGTAAAGGGAAATACCCTTCATCTACAGATATGGTGATTTTGCAGGTGTAAAAGGGTATTTTCTGCATCACGACAGTAGCAAAATCTGAATAGACACACCTTAATATTACTTTTTATTACCCGAAAAGTGAAGCTTCCATTTCAGTGTCAACTACGAACATGAGACGGAACATACTTACAATGTTTACGACTGCAAGTGCAGAAATGTGTTTTTGGGACTAAACACACTAAAAAACAAATACAACCAAAAAAGGACTCTTCAAAATAAGAGCTGCTAATAACATTATCGAAAGTAGAAGTAGAACCTCCAGGTGATCTCATCGCTTCTCGTAATATTTTGCCGCTTTTCACTATGAAAACAGTGGTGTCTTGAAGCAGTTAAGTTTAGGTTTAGGTAACAAAACCACTTAGTTAGGGTTAGAAAAAACCTCATGGTTTGGCTTAAAATAAGTATGCTTGTAACGTAACTTAAGGTACAGACGTAACGCCATGAGACTCATCCAAAGTAATGGGGAAACTTTCTGGAAAGTGAAAGCTCATCATTTCTGGGATACACTCTTGTTCACTTTCTGGCAAAGAGTTTGATGAGAAAATGTATACAACGATCATATCCGTTATATGGTTGCAGCTAGGAGCCAGTTAGCTTAGCTTAGCCTAAGGCCTGGAAAAGGTGGCAAACAGCTAGCCTGGCACCTAGTAGCACAAAAACTAGCACCACTACAGCTCAATAATCAACACAATAATGAACGTCTTCAACTGAGTATTTTTCGTCCATCCCTTTTTAGCTGAACCTTAAAGAATTAGGTTTACCTGAGAAAATAGCTTCCCTGATAAAAAGCAGGATACCAAGATGAAGTTTGTTCTTGAGCTGGAGAGAAGTTCATTTCAAAAGGAACGCTTTCAATGTTAAGGGATAACTGCTGTGTTTTCAAACCCTATTTCCCCATGTTTTATGCCCAAGTGACTAATGGGGACAACAATTTTGAAAATGGGTCCAGTATTGATTGAAAAAGCTGCAGACGACATGCAATGTAATCACTCGGGTCAATGTACGTCCACCAAAGTGCTTGTTTCCCCCACTGACAGGCTCAGATTGTTATTACAAGTGTCTGGTAAACATTATGGGAAAGAAACCCACAATTAAATAAAAAGGTTTTTTTTGCAAACTTTTGCTCAAGGAGAAGTCTTGTTTTGAAATCTCGTGTTGCTTGATGCCTAATACCAATAAAAAAAAGAATGAAAAAAATAAATAATCTTGTGTTGCATCCATATTGTTGAAATCAGCTAAATATTCAGCCATGACATTGACAACCTTTTTGATAACACTGAGCTACCTTAATTCTTACAACACCGGCAGTCTCTCTAACTCTTAACTCACGTTTCCTCCGTTGTTTTCCAACCACAAGTCCCATGACAACAAACACCTGATCAATTGAAAAGGTAATGAAGAATTATGTATTTCTCTGTAGGATCCTCTCTTAATACAATAACGTTTAGCAGATAGCATCGACGGTGCCGAGCTCATGCTGCTCACAGTATTGTAAATGTGCTGAGAGCCGGAGTTATGGCGAGTCAAACTGCTGAGTGACAAATAAACATACAGTATATGGTGATTGTGGGCTGTGAGGATCTCGGGAGTGCGGTGACAGCTGTGGGAAAAAGCTGTAGAGGTGACAAGTCTTCATCAAAATGCACCGGTGTCATCCGTGAGAGGAAAGTTTTGGAAATGAATGGCTGCCCCAAGAGTGCTGGGTTGGCTGTATATCATCCGGTCCTTTTATCTTCACCCCACGGTGTCATGCTGCTTTCTTCATATGGAGGACAGCTGACAGCCAATTATCTGCGCAATAGGGAGGTCAACACTCTGGCGCTTGTCCGTGGAATGGGAGGAGAAGGTGGTAAACGCAGTGATGCCTTCAGTTACGGGCCTAAACAGTGGGACCAGGATTGGTTGTGAGGCCTTGTGCTTCAGCTGAAGACCACCCTAGATGAAGTTTCTGGACGGTGATGGCATAGAAACGTAAACTCGAGGTATAGAGATCAATGGGATGCGATGCGCCGCAGCGCATTAACTCGTATTTTCACAGCGAGTGTGAGCGTGGCAGCAAAGCATGGTGGGAGGCAGACCGCCTCGGGTTCCTGGCGATCAGGTCCATAAGGGCAGTGATGCCATGATGTTTAAACTGTTGATGGACAGGCCAGAGGAGGAGGAATTGCAGCGGGCAGAACAGTAAATAAAAAGAACATCCACTTGGTTGCTTCTCTGAAAAATCAAAAAGGCATAGCTCGGGAATAACTGCGATTGCGTAAGATCAGTGAGCAAGCTAACGCGCCACTTAGAATACAAAAGGTTTGTGAATCAGTCATCACCGTGGTCAGAGTTGCAGTGCTCTTTAATGACCACGAGAGCTCGCTTCATGAAAACTCTCATGAGACACCGGTGGGGCAGAAGAAGTATTCAGATCCTTTATCGCGGTAAAAGTAGCAATACCATACGGACAAAACACTTACTTGAAGTAAAAGTCCTGCATTCAAATGATTTAGACAAGAAAAAGTACGTAAGTATTTTCAGAAATGGACTGAAAAGGTAGAATGAGTAGGCTTTTCCGTTGGAATTTCCAGTGGAAATAAAAAGACGAAGATAACCAAAATCCCCGTTGGAGTACACCTAGAGACTATAGTACAGTACATGTCAGTTTAGATTTTGAGATTTCTTATATTTGAGGCATCAAACTGTAAAACAGTCGGTGGTATTAAGGATCCCGATGTTGAAAGATACTTTTGTGGTTTTAGATGTGTGTTTTTGAGCTTTTTTGTGCTTCATCCTTTATGGGGAAGAAGGGCAGCCAAGGTGGTGGAGGCCTCTGGGGTCTGAGTACTGTTGGACAGGTGAGGGAGGTCTGGTAGTCTCAGGGGCGAGGAGGCTCAGGAGGATTCTGCCATTCAAACTAACAACACACACAGTGGAGGTTTCTGGGAAGTGTGGGGCAGGGTGAATGTAAGATTGCCTTTTTGAGCCTTTCTGGTGCTGTGTAAGTAATTTATTTTCCAGTGGCTTTTATGTTCTTCAGGCATCCTTCAGCAGAGCTTCTCCACCCAATGATTTTTTTTTGTTTCTGTTTTTTGAAGGGAACTTTAAAAGCTCTACTAATTATAATTAGTCATGTCATCAACAAATAATTATTTGTAATTTTGACTTTTCTAGCCCTCACGTCTCGTTCAGCGGTTCAGGAAACACGCCGTCCAATTCCATGCGTTGTAAATCACATCACGTGATGCTACCCAGCCAATCACATGTGTGTATTCTGTATTGTTGACGACATACAGATGTTGATACGACTGCGACGCTACTTCAATATATATGGGACTAAATCATAGCGCAAGTTAGACATGAGTTAGACATCCGTGATCCGGACCTTTGCATGAGGACATTGAGGACAACTGGACCTCACTGAATATTAATTGAATACCACTTCTCTAAAGCATTAAATCTGGGTAAGAACTACCTTACCTACAAGCATAAATACAGACTAAAAGTCTGTATTTAAGCTTGTTAGTTCAAATTCTGAAGAAGACTCTTGAGGAGCAAAGGGAAATAGTGTTCGTCAGTATTTGTACCGTATTGCATCCTTCTTATAATCCAGGGAGTGGAGTGTAGAAACTGGAATCTGTCAGAGGTGAGCGGGGGAAGTTCACCCCTCACCCCTGATCCACGGGGAGACCAGGAGTCCAGGATCGAAGCCAGCGGGTTTTCCCATCTCATAACATTCACACACAAATCCCATCTGATGGCAAAACACATTTTGAACAGCACCAAACACTTCTTTTTTTTTCTTCATCTGCCAAGGAACGGTAAACAAATCAAATTGCCTTTAAAAAAAATGATTAGTATTACTTTTGTAGTAGTAATTCTTAGCAATATGTCATCCCACCTGTTTTTCAAGATGACTATAAAAAGAGAAGGTTTCAGATGCTGTGTGTATCTTTATTAGATGCTTTTAAACCAGGACTGCAAACAACTACAAAAAGGAGACCTGTCGATCATGAGAACATTTTATTTGCAGATATTCAGGATTGCCAAAGTGTTTCGTCTTGTATAGATAGTGTAGATGTACAACATATTTTGCTAATCTACTTACTGGTCTAATTTATAACTAATAATACTATAATAAACTTGATTACTGAAAGATTACAAACTTCTATAGAAGTCAATACAACGTACAGAGTGCAGCGGTCCAGTCAGCAAACTAGCAAGGAATCAATCCTGCGGCATCTTTGTGGTTTCACTGGTTGTGTCCATGGATGAATAAAGAGAACTGGATACAGAGGTTGCGTGTGGGACCCCGTTGATTCTTATGGAAGTTGCTCTGTGGCACATGAAGCCAAAAAAAAGTTTGACTCCCTAGAATCCTCTGTTTTCTTTTCACACAGGGCAAGCGCACTAGTGTTTCCTTTAACCCCGCCTCCCAGCCTCAGCCTCGGATTGCTCACATGAATGAAGGAAAGAAAATAACTCTGGTTTAAGCATTTTTCAATCAAAAGGAATTTTGAAGTATTTCACAAAGGTCCATTCTGACTGTTGGTTTAAGTGTTGATTTTGGACAAAGAAAAATCATGTGCTCATGTTCAATTAACTGTTTGTGTAAAAAACCTCTACATCGGGGAGAATATTTCCCGCATTTTTTGCCATATTTACAAGCGTCCCCCAACTTTTCCCACTAAGTCTAATTGAACAAGTCCCTCTACTCCATCTCTGCATGTTTTCAACTCCCACCGCATGTTGACTGCAGCTCAGCATGTTTCCATGCTCGTGAGGCGAAGAGGGTGAGACGGACCTGTAGAGTGACAGAGGCCAGACGGATGAACAGAGCAGCTGGAGGAGCTGGCGGGGCATCTTGGCTGTTTAAGTGTTCAGGTGGGAAGAGCGGTGGAGAGACCGGGCTTTGAGTTTGTTCATCACACAGCTACTGCCACTTGCTGACAACGAGAGCATTACCGGGACCCAGAAAACTGCTGGCTAGGCAGAAACAGGTTTCTTTTGTTCTATTCAGCTTACTGGAGCATCAATAAAACCTTCTCTCCCGTTCCCCAGTGCCGGGCACAAGAAGAAGAAAGAAAAGTTTCTTCTGCTTTTGCAGCGGGTACCCAGAAAGGCTTTCATTCTAGACATTTTTTTCACTTTGAGGATGAGGAGAGCGGAAGATGAGAGGCGCGGAGGATATTATCATATTGGGAAAGCAGAGCTGGCAGAGGAGGTGGGAGGAAAGGAGAGGATGGTTTGATTGTGCAAGAGAGAAAGACGAAGAAGTTAAGAAGGGACAGAGGGAATGTATGATTGGATTTGGCGGTGGTGGAGCTAGCTGTCTGTTAGCTGGCTGAATGGGAGGCCTGTGTTATAATGGGAAAGAATGGCCATTGGCTGAGAGCTCTAATAGGGCCTTCAGAGGGGATTCAGAGGTTCAGAACAAATCCTCGGTCACAATGGGGCAAAGGTCTGCCCCGAGCCAGTCAAGACTCCATCTCGGCAAATTTAATTACACTCGCAGTGTTGGAGTCTAACTCACACAATAGCTCGTCTCAAAATAACTGCAGCCTGCTGCTGAGGCTTGGCTTGGCTGGAGTTGCATCCCAATATCTACTTAATCAAAAGCATACAAGGAAAGAGACTGACTTGGGGTGTATACTGTTTTAATTAAGAAATAAATGGTGAACTATTCGGTCTGTATTTCATCTGTGAATGCTTAATGAGAAAGGAAGTACATTTTCTCTTTTACCCGTATGATGTCTGTCCATGCAGATTGTTTCAGGCTTATGAGTAGAGACGTCCACATTTGAAACATCCGCCACCTCAACAGCGATGATTCTTCTTACAGACAGTATCCTGCTACTCTGGATAATCCACAGGTCTCACTGTGTAAAGACATTGTTATGCCACCACAAATCCTCTTAGGCAGGAGGTTTACGGTGGATGGATGGGTCAACAAACCCGACTTTGACTCGGAAGACAATTCTACACATCTTGTTGCTCATACCAAAAGTAATCTGGTTTCTTTTAAGCATGACTGCAAATGTTCCCTTCTTGTGCCTTAATCTAACTAAAGCACATCCACAGCAGTAGCAGTTCAGAATACAGTCATGAATCACTTTGACGACAGTCTTGCCGGTACACGCATTGGATCAGAATAAGCTCATATTGATTATTTCGGAAGCAAATGACACGTCACATATTTTATTGTTTTGGTTGGAGGACTTATTGCTTAAAACTTGAGCAAATAAATACAATGTGTTTATGGCTACATACCACTAGGGCTGGGTGATAATTCAATATGATAATTTATTGTCCTTCAATGGAATCATATTGTGATGAAAATGTATCAAGATGTAGTGATACACAATTATGTTGTCTAAAATTAATAAGAACAAGCACAAACTAATTAAAATGACATTACATTACATTTGGCTGATGCTTTTATCGAAAGTGACTTAGCTTTTTGCACCGTCTACACCGTAGACACAACAACGGGGAACAATTAGGGGTTAAGTGTCTTGCTCAAGGACACATCGACATGGACTAGCGGAGCCGGGGCTCGATCCTCTGATTGAAAGACGGGCATGCTAACCACTGAGCCAAAGTCACATGTATTAAAATATTTTTTCCGGGAATACCCCAGTGTATTTAAATCAAACCATTGTCTCAATCGAATCACTTTATGTGTGTGCATGCATGTAAACATAATTTCATAGCTGGAACAATTATTTTTTTCCCTCTCCATAATTTCACTTGAAGCTGATGTGTATTCTCTACTTATGTCCTTATTGAGAGAAAAAAACTCAGTACTTTTCATTTGTCAAGTATTTCATTCAAAGCTTTACCATCCCGGCTATCTATTAAAACACGATATGTTGTGATATATATTGTTATCACGATATGAAATTATCTGGAGAGAAAATGTAGGCCAGCTCTACATTCCCCTTGGGGTAAATACCACATTTTAGGGATTAACGGAGCTCACTGAGACCCCTAGAAATGCATGATTTAAATATAATTCATATTTTGTATAACAACATTGAACTGATAATTCATTGTAATGGTGAATAATATTGACCTTGCTGCGTCTTATTGACAGAGGAAGAATCCTCTACGATAACTTAATGCAGTGTTTATATTTTGTTTATATTTTGTTATTATTATAGTTGGAATAACTGGAATAACTGTCAACACCGAATCTGTTTAATGCGCACTTCTGTTAAGTCATGCAAACAAACCACGTATCCATAAACTGTAATCCTTTAAGTAAGCGGTCCCCAACCTTTTTTGAACCACGGACCGGTTTTGTGTCAGACAATATTTTCACAGACCGGCCTTCACGGTGTGGGCGAAAAATATGACGTAATAAATATGACGTAAATGATACGACCGGAAAAAGCCCGACGCCCGACGCGTGTTTATGTCCAGTCAACACCGAGTTGAAACAGACTTTTAAGTTTCATTTTTGGGGTAACGTATCACGGAACCTCTTGACATGTGTCAAGATGTTACGTTTGAGGCTACGCACAGACGGATGTATCCGGTAATTTTTCAGACTTTTTTTTTTTCTTCTTTTTTTTTCATAACTAAGCTCGGTAACCATGGGACCCACGGACCGGTATCGGGCCGCAACCCGGGGGTTGGGGACCGCTGCTTTAAGTGATGGGTGAGCTGTACTTGCCATCTTCCTTTGTTCGTACTTCTCAAGTAGAACAGTTTTTACTACAATACAGCCAACGGCCAGCAGCATAGTTTAGCTCCCTAGCAATCTCCCTCTAGCCAGCCAGGAGTGAAATGAGCGGGCATCGTATAGATTCCTCTTCATTTCAACTTGATGAATTAGAAATTTCCCATCGTGGGAAAATAAAAAATGAGCGACAGGAATGAATAGAAAACATCATGTGAACACAGAAGTTCAGCTCCACATCGTGCTGCGATGCCTCACTCGCAGCCAGTTTGGACAATCCACCTTATTAAAAACATCTAATTTGATTTCATTGCCGACGCTCGCTCACACCCTATTCTGATTGGACATGGTACACACAGCATCCCGATTCACGAGACCTCTATTTTAATATGTTAAGGTCCATCAACAAGCCTGCATTCAAGGCTCCTCTCTGGAGAAAAGCTAATAGCTGGGGTCTGTGTCTGGTTTACTGTCGGGCGTTGCAGTTTGGTTTCTCTGGTAATTCATGCAATATTCCATATGCACAATATTCCTCATTGTGCATATTAGTCGGGTTATAAAAATGCACTGGTATCTAGATTATTAATTTGCATGAGAACAAAGCCTCTGCTGTAGACATTAAATTCCCTCAAGATTTGTATTTCTGATGAATCCCTAAAAGTTTAAACTGTGCTTATGCTATGTACAAAAATATGACTTGTAATTTGGGGGAACAGATCCTTAAAAAGTCCACAACAGCCCTCTGAACATTATAAATGTCGTAGACTGGCTTCAGGAATCAGTACAGTGGCCAACAACTGAGTGTGTTTGAGCACAACTAAGTGCCTGTGATGCAACATTTGCTTAGTGCGAGCACTCCTCTGAGCTACATGTGCTACACGGTGCATGTCATCGCGCCTGAAGGGGGAGGACAGTACAGTTGTCTGTGGTTTGGCCAGTCCGCTGTGTGGCAATTATGTGTGCAGGTAATACGAGAGACTGAGAGAGAGACAAAGAGAGAGAGAGAGAAAGAGAAAGAGGCAATTCTCAGGGTCACCTTAAAAGCAGCAGGGACCAACACATATCTCTTCAAGAGTGGATCATACAGTAGGGGCTTGAAAATAGAAGAATGAGTGCACAGGCATGCACATACACACGAGCGTAGAAAGATTCTTTGCTTACATAAAAGTAGCAATAGCACAAAGGAAAAAAATACTCCAACAGTGCTGCATTCATAATCTCCCTGAAGTAAAAGCATGCATCATGTGCAAAATGTTCTTAGAAGCATAAAGACTTGAATGACGCCGAACAGTCGTTGTTGTTGTTGTGATGTATGTTGCGATTTCAAAGGATTTGATTTAACTCCCTCTTGTAACTGTGCACCGCTCAAATATTCTGTTTAACTGAGGAATACTCACAGCACAAAAGCTAAAGAAGCTCTTACTTCGGTTTCAATGGGACTTTAATTTAGCATAACAAAGCTGAGTGATGAATACAACCTGCAGCTAGTTTTCACTGCAGAGCAACAGGATTCATCTTGTTACAACATTTTAGAGCAGTGGTATCCAACTGTTTTTGTATTGTGACCTCTTAAAATCAACCAATGTGTACTTATGACCCCTAATCGCAGATAATGGACCATTCTGCAGAGGGCAGAATAGATAGAATCCAGTATTTCACAAGAAAATAAGCTAAAAGTAAAGAAAAAACTATATAAAAACTATTGTGACAGATTGTTTTAATGTACCCTTTTAATCCTTTTAAAATAATCCGACGACCCCTCAGATTAACCCTTGGGGGGTCCTGAAACCTCAGGTTGGGAACCAAGAGGACCAGCATTCCTCTCACAACTCTCTCCATATCTCTGCCATTGTGTAAAATTTTGCCTTTTTCTTGACTCCCAGCAAACACATTTACACGTTCCTAGAACGCTCACTTCGACTGCGTGTTTCATAGAACTGAAGACTTTTTATGTCAGAAGGGGCGGAGGAAAAAAATCAATGTTGCCTGCCCTTCCAAAACAATTCATAGTTGTAGTGTTTCTCAGGGGGGCAGGGGTGAGCTCGCTGCTGCCACTCGCTGATGTCCTGCAGCCATCGCATTCTGCAGCAAAATCCAGCCCATTGCAACGAATTCAATAAGACTCCTCGAAACAGCCGAGGAGAGATTACCAATGTTCAAATTATTACTCAGAGAAGAAGAAAAAAAAGAAGAAGTGTACCTATTTCTGTGCTCTGGTCGTTCACCGCAGCTCAGTTACGACGCCATACATTCTTGTTATCAGGGATGCTGTTTGTCTGTTTATGCAGCACTCTACGATAAAACTCGGCATTATCAGCATGCTTGGTATTGCTTGGTGCTTCGCACTCATTTTACAGACACAATACATGCAAGGTTATCTTCCTGCCCTGAGCATACAGGGGGATACGGTGTATTATTCCACCCGTAGACTTGCCCTCCCATCAAACGCCGACTTAAACCGGCGGTGGAGCAATCTCACACTGATCTTTACTTTACTACACCTCATCAACAGCCATCTGCAAACAGGCTGTGAGTGAGATGAGAATTTAATTTAAAATGGGAGCGCGCAGTAACCCGTGGAAGTAAAGTTGCACAGAGAAGGAGCTGCGGGCCAAAATGAGGAGGATTACAGACGGATTACCTGTGTTCTGACTCGTGGATGGAGAATATGACTCCCGACGTGGAGGACTTCTGCTGGATGGAGGCCAAGAAAGTAAACTCACTTTTCCTCCTGAACAGCTGCACCACTTTCTCTGTGATGTGTGCCGGGGCGTGAACTGCTCTCCCAACATCTGAAGGAATAAAGTAAAATGGAAGGAAATCATGAGTAAACCCTTTTCACAGGCGATGTGCTGCTGTGTGCATCCTCCATGTGCACTTGCCAAAAAGTGGGAGCAACATATTAAGCCATCTAATCACACATGGTGGAACACCTTCACACTTTGAAAGTATATTTCATCAACACTTCTGGCAGTTCTGTCAGGCAGTCTGTGTTTTGGGAAAAAGTCATCGTTTGATGCCAACTCGCAACGCCAAACTAGTGCATGCAAAATTTATACTTAGACAGTAAACTTTGGGAAATCCATCGACTTGTGGACAGACTTTCTGCCCACGGTTATGTAGTTTGCTTTTAAAGGATAATACCAGACAGAAATTATAAGCATTGTCAACAGTTGTTATTACTGGCGATGTAATAGCACAGCTTTGGGGAATTTGTTTTAACATTCATGGTCCGCAGGGGACGACTCCGACGGACTTTGGTGACTCTTCATCTAGCGCCACCGATAGGTCAACATTTGTATTTGTAATTCATCATCAAACACCTGCAACACTGTGACATTACCATCAGTCTCAGATGTGCTCCGTGTTTAACACCAATAAACAGATGTCAGCATGCAAACGTGCTCAACTTAGAAGGTTGACATTGTAAACGGACTAGTCTCGTTTCTTGTGGTGCACGTCCACACGGGCACGTGACACAAAAACTTTAATTGCATCAAAGATAGTACACACTTAATAGTTGAACATTCCTTGTACGTGCAACGTTGCACTTTGTGCGAAACCTCTATTTTCACGTGATAGCGAGCGAAACCTCATTTTCCAGTCACTCATGTGAAGATAGTCACAATTATCCTGATAATGGAAATAAACCATGAACGACTCATCGCGATCGGAGACAGAATCCTATATTGTCCCATCTATATGTAGGTGAGGAAACCTGAGGAACTTGTAGAAACAGCAACCATGTGTCTGAGCCTCCAGAACTGAGGACTAATCTGGACATCAGGCTGTGGATCCACAGACAGACAGTCTGGTGGAGAGAAGCCTGTGGTTGTCTCACTGCAGGGCTTTTAAAACTCCCCAGGGAGACACAATCCGCCTCCCCGCTGTCAGAGCCTATTGGACAGAGCACATCTTCCCCCCAGTTCTCTGGGGCGTGGGATCCATGAGCAGAGTATGTCATTAGATCGCAGCTTCAAATCTGCAAAGACACACTATTTTCATGATGTGACAATTTTGACAATTTTTTTTTTTTTTACTTTCACTTGACTGACGAGTGAAAAGAAGAAGAAAAAAAAACAGCTGTGTGGTGTGCTTCAAGGTCAACAAATTGTTTCCAGATTACTTCAATCCCATTTAAACTGCGGCCATCTCTCCTCATGCGAGCGCCTGATACAGTCAAGTTTACGGTCTTCACAGCGAGTCCCACTCGAAACGGGCAGCAAACAAACAAAAGCGACAAACGAGAACGGGAGCTGAACTGTATTTTATCTGCACCGATTAACTGCAGACTCATTCCCCTTCAAAGTAAATAAGGCGCTGGAAGATCAATGGATCAACTGGCTCAGATGCAGATACATTGTTCATTACTGTAAAATGAGCAAACCAATTTATAGTGTTTTCTGATCCGCCACATGGCATCATACCACATTAACATAGCTAACTTGGTCAAAGTTAGGGAAACTGGCCATCTTTAAAATAATCTAATACCCGTTGTAGATATGAGACGGGATAAAAAAATATATTATTCTTTGCATTTTGGGTTATCAACAGTCTCTTCTGATGAATTCTTTGGGAGCAAACAAAAAAACAACAACAAAAATGCAATCCCACAGTGAAAGAAAATGTGTGCGTGCGAGTTAGCCAGCTAGAGTTAAAAGCTGAGGAAATCTGAATATCAAAATAAAAGAGAAATGCCTCAAATTATTATTATTGTGTTTATTAATGTGGTACCATATTAGGTATTGAGAATCGTGGAATTTCACTGGTATTAGTATCGACTATTTTATGGTATTGAGACATCTAGAGTCATTTCATCATATTACACTCTGACAAAATGCACTGCTTAGTTCTCTTGAATCCTCAAATACTTGACTATTCTGTATTCCAATACATAATCCAGGTTTAAGTGCAGTCTGTTTACATGCAGGCGTCTGTAAGGAGAGCGAGAGACCAAATGCTACCAGATGCTGTTTGACAAAGGGCTTGAACACCGAACATTTGCATCATTAAACTTGACACACACACACACACACGATGATAGCGTACCAAGCGTTGATTGTTTACAAATTGTGCTTCACCTAAAGCGTAATTAGTCAAAATGTACAAAAGCCCCACACAGTCCACTCATGATGATGGATGGATAGGGAGCAGAACTAAAGCAGTGCACCCCAACAGCCTTCACCGAACAGCAGTCTCAGGCTTGTTGACATAAACAGACCTATTTACAGTGACAGGAAGAAGCAGGTAGAGCAGGAAGGTTCGTCTCCCAGCAGACAAGATGAGGATCAGCGTATAGCAGGCAGCAGCCCGCTGTCAGAACCCCTCCCTCTCCATTTTACAGCTCATCACTTTAATCAGGACCCCGGCGGGTCCTCCCCCAGCTCGGCTGAGTCTTACAGATGGCCTCTCTAACTGGCAGCGAGGAAGAGGAGCTCAGCCGCGGTCCGAAGAGACTTCACTCAACACAGATGCAGCCCGTCAAGTCTGTGTGGACTTTTGTCTGGCCCGATATGGACGACCTGTGTCACAGCCAGAAAAGCGCCTCACTGTACTACAGTCAAGTTGTTCTGCCAAGGGCTCAAACTAAATCAGGGCAGAGCTTCCTGGCAGGCCGGTGTCCGGCAGGCCAACAACTGGCACAAAAAAAAAAATGTCTGCGAGCCTTTCAGGAACATTACCGTGCATCACCTCCTGCTGGTTTGTAGGTTTATGTGCACAGTGCTTTAATTGGCATTGGCAGCTATAATAGCTGGCTGTTAATTAGGGCTGAGTGATATGACATCAGTATGATTTTGAAAAGGGAGACACATCTCGGCTACTGTACCTCAACTACTACTTCTGTCTGTGTATGAGGATGTGTCTTTACATGACACGATGCTATGCAGTGAGGTCAATGTAGTTTTAGTGGCAGCCATCCTCAAGTGCAGCAAGGGGGTGGTGTTCACGCGTTACAGGCAAGAGAAACATTATTTGTAACATAGGTCATCATGTCACAGGACTGCGGGCGGCGGGTACGCTCTGGCTAAATTTAGAAGAATTCAAAACGCGGCCTTCCATAGATGCTGCATGTCGGCTTGCTTGCAGGCCTCGATTCTCCAGTATTCAGTTGTTGTTTTTTTCAGTCAAGGTTTTAAGAAAGTGGCACATGGCTACGCTCAGTTTTTTTTGCACAGCCCTTGAGCAGGGTCAAAAAAGCACTTGACAATTTAAAAATACAGACGAAAAGGCAGAAAATAATTAGGGCTGCAACTAACAGATTTCTTTTGCATCCGGCAATTCCCATAGCCCAAGATTATGTCTACAAACAATTTACTCTGTCAAAAATAACAATCCCAAACAAAAAGACATTCAATTTACAATTATATAAAAAAGAGGAAAGCAGCAAATCCTAAGGGTGGGTCTCCGTTTCTTAAATAACCTTTTACTCAGTAGATTTTTAGTGCGTGGGCTCACCATAATCTGGATAAAAATGGAAGTCGGGGCATGCCTGTTTAGCAGATACACAAATACACACTCTATCTAGACTCGGGCGCCAGATCAAAGAGGCCGTCTCTGTTGGAGAGTAGTCACATTGTTACAGTCCCCGCAGCAACACATTCAGCATCACTGGCAGCTGCTCAGAAGCTGCCGGGTGTCAGTGAGGAACAAACTTAAAAAGGTACAAGAAGTAACACATCAAAGTTGCCTGGCATCAGTTGCAGCCAATTAAGTGAGCCCACAATGACGGACTGATAACAAGATAAATGCTTCTTTTCACTGGCCATCGCAAGCCCTCGAGCTCCATGATTCCTTTGGCAGAGGAAAAGCTGCCGACAGATCCATTTTGTGCCATTTTTAGCCCCTTTGGTTCAGCTTCATCTTCATGATAATGATGTAGGTGTGCCCCAATATCTTGAAGGCAAGGACCTACAGTACGCTTATTGTATGGCCCTAGTTTTAATCGAATAATCATGCATAATAGTAACTTTAAAATCTACTTTAAAGCTGAGTTACAAAGCACTGCGCGTGGAAAAATAAAGACAACAAGTTTAATCAGGCAATTCTAAGATCGATAAAGAAATTAAACAAACTGCAATTTGATTTTATAAAACGCAATAAACAAAAAACAATATAAGGCATATTAGACATGGATAAATAAATACCAGGGCTAACATTAAGCCTTAAAAAAAAGATCAGCTTTAAGAAGTGATTTAAAAGATGTTAACCTGCAAGCCACAACCACTAGACCAAATAAACAGTCAGAGGAACTCTGCCTGAGGATCTGATCGAAAGATCCCTCATGAAATTGCAACAGTTCTGAGTTATTATCTCTCAGCGGACGGGCCATTTGCAGATGTGTTCTGGCGCCTGAGAAGAAGGTTCTATAGCCTTCATGTGGCTGCTGGCTTGGTGTTGGTGAGTGTGGAGCAGTGGGCCAGTAGAATAGAGTCCTGCACGATAGTCCAGTAACTTGGACCGCGCTTATGCTTGTCTTTTTAATGCAACCTTTCTCATCAGAAGCGCCAAATCGTAACTCATATGTGTCCGCATGCGTTTGTCAAAACTTCAATGCAACCTGCCTGATTGGCTATATTTCTTGGAGGAACAGCTGTAAAATCAATTTTCAAATATGTTCTTCATCCCTGTAGTATTAGTAGACTTGTTTTATTGAGGATTGGCTGCTGAGATTACTATGCTAATTCAGTGATGCACTAATTTTCCGATATTTTTTTAAACAATAAAAGTCCCTTGATAGTTTTGCTGCTTACTTACTCTCGTATTAAAAAAGGCAAAAGTTGCCTTGAAGAGACAAGTGTAACTTCGGCCTTAGACCGGACAGATTTAGGCTGCTGTTGAGCCAACCCTTTTCAGTAACTTCGGCTGGAACCAAGCCGGGTCATGTCTTCAGTACTGGTTTGATTTTAAAACTCGAAAGTGAAACGTATCCTGCTCGCTAACTGTGTCTCTGGAGTGAACAGTAACAGATGACGAACGATCTGTATTAAAGTCGAATGCCACAAACAAATCTATTGCTGTACCCCAGCCAGCATGTCCATGTGGGGCCCATAAGGTTTAAATTTGGGCTGCCGATAAGGGTCCCAAGTGGGTTTGTCCGCAGTTTCCACGGTGGCCTCACCTGTGTTTGCCCATACTGGGCAAACACAGGTGAGGCCAATTTGTAGCCAATTTGGGTCCCACTTAAAGCCCAGTCAGATCCCTCTTAAAGTCGGTGAATAAACCGGTGAATAAACCCAGTATGGGCAAACACAGGTGAGGCCACCGTGGAAACTGCGGACAAACCCACTTGGGACCCTTATCGGCAGCCCAAATTTAAACCTTATGGGCCCCACATGGACATGCTGGCTGGGACCTTGGTGTCCAAATTACACAAACCAATAATACAGCCACATTGCATATTGGCAAACAATCCCTAAAGGTCCATCATTTAAAACTGCTAAGACTGGTAGCAGTCCTGCCTTTCTTATTAGGGAGTGAGTGATATTTATTTCCTTCTAGTCTTTTAATTTGTTTTGAAAACTGCAACAAATTTGGTCACTTTTAAATCATTTTGTAGGATCTCGAGACAAAAGAGCAAATTGTAAAAATAACACCACAACCTGGGAGCACTTCTATCCTCACAAATGGGTTATGGTGGCTCATGCAGGGTAGTTGTTACATTCATGTATGATTACTCCTACCATTATAATAGGGGGGCGGGGCGGCCGAGTTCCGCCCCGATGCGCTGCACACAGGTGAGCACACAGTGGACAGACAGAGAGAGAGAGAGAACAGCGAAAAATATGTCGCGTGCTTTTCACAATGGGATTTGCTGCTTTAACCCTTCGTCCACGGAGCCCGCGGTTTCGCGTGGTGACACTTGAAACTTTTCTCTAAGTTTCTAAAATATTCACAGCACCCCGATAATACATCGCAAAAATATAATTTTACGTCTGGCGGAAAGAGACGGCTTCCTGCTTCCGGGTGCCTGCCCAGGCAGAGCCCAGCATAATTTTAACATCATCAGGCAAGCGAAAGGGCAGCAGTGTGTCATCTGACGCTGGAAAAAAAAAATAAAAAATCCTTCTCTGTGATTAGTTGAGTCATATGTCCGTCGCCATTTCGTGAACTAAACAACCAATGTACACTCAGGAAAATCTCAAAAGGACTACCTACTTGTACAGCATGTACACACTACAGTTTCTCATACTAAGAGATTCAACACAGAGGAAGCAAAACGCATGATTCTGGAGACCAGCGAGGAGGAGGACGACGACGCGTTGTCGTCAGAGCTCGAAGGCTTTAGTTCTTCTGAGGAAGATGGGTAAGTGTAGTTACTAAACTTTGTTACGTGTCTGTAAGGCTGCATGGTGCAAACTAGTAATGTGTACAAACTAGTAATGTGTACAAACTAGTAATGTGTACACTGTGCAGGAGAGCACGAGAGCCAGCCACGCGGTGCACACTGCTGTTCACGTTACTACGTCATGATCTAAGTAATGTTTACACACAGTCTGCTTTGTACAACACTCTGCTTCACGTTACTACCACTAATATTTATACATCCAATGCGGAGCATTATGCTAAAATTACTACCACAGTCATGATCTGAATAATATTTGCACATCCAATGTGGAGCATTCTGCTCAATCGTTACGTCATCTTTCTTTCAACTGACTAGTATTGATTTATTTTACAGAGAGGAGCACCATCCGCCCCGACCAGCCTGGCCAGCAAAGAGGCAGCGTGTTGGACGGCAACTACCACGACCAGCAAAGAGGCAGCGCGTTGACCGACGACTAAAGACACCATCTCCAGCAAACAGGGCGCGTGCTGCCCGGCGACTGCTTTCACCTCAGGCCAGATCAAGAAAGACAGCAGCACGTGCACCACCTGCACCTACGCTGTCCTGGAGGACGGATGAAGACCCGGACACTGCTCCCCCGTCATCAAGTTCCAGCCCGGACACCAGGTCCACATGTCAGTGCCACAGCAACACCCATTGAACTCTTCAAACTGTTCTTCCAACTAAGTCCACGGTGGGTCGCAGGGTTTGCGAGCTTTGCAGCATGAAGAAAGTGAGAAAAGACACGGCTTGGAAGTGCGAGGCGTGTAACGTTCCCCTCTGCCTGCAGCTGAACAGAAACTGTTTCCATGACTGGCATGCCATGGCATGAGGATATGCCATTGAAGCATATATACTTGTATATTGTAAATGGTCTAGTCTTTGTTCTGTTTTATATTTCTGAATATATATTCTGTACATATTTTCTTTTTTTTTTATAATACATATTTTTATTTAAAAAAAAAAAAATTGTTGTGATGGTCATTTTTCATTTGCACACACTCCCTGAAGCTTTATCTGCACTATGAAGTCATTTCTCAGTCCCATTTTTATCATTTTGGTGAAAGCTGTGAAAGACCATATTTCTACTCAAAAAACGATAATAAAAACTTTAGTTTTAGACATTTATTTACATGTATCTAACATTTTATTCATATATTTCACTGCTTTTGTGAACCTAAAACCTTTGGTAAACCAATTGCCATCACCTAAACAGAGTCACCACCTGAGTAAAGTTAGGTTTTTTCAAGCGATATGAAGAATTTCCAAAAATCGAGATTCCATTTTTCAGCTTTAGTGTCATATTATAAAGTTTTTCTCTTTACACTTTTGCCTTACGACAATGGTGCCTCATTATATAGATAGCTGAGATTGTTCTGCAATTTATGATGTAAAACATGGGTATATATCTTATATGCAAGTGCCTTAAAAGGTGAATCTAAGAAAATTATGTCAAATCGAGAAAATCGACTGAAAATGACCTCCAGTGTGCAGTGAGTTAAGCTATCACTAGTTTAAGCTATCAGCGCGATCACACCAGACGCGACTTTTAAAAGTGCAGCCGCTTCAAAAACGCCTTGGCAAAAACGCGCCGGGCAAAACAGCCCGGTGCGCCTGTGGAGCGGGCCTGCGTGCGCAACCGCAGTGACACTTGGCTCGTTCGTTAGAGCTGCGCCTCCTGGAATCCAGACGAGAGCAGGCGGCCGCAGCAGCAGGAGGCGTTGTCAATAAACTGAGATCACGTCGGACAGTTTTAGGCTGCCTTCAAAGTATACACAGGAAGTCACCGAAAAAATGACTTCCTGTTAGTTCCGATCTTTTGTCTACTTGTAGTTTACAGATCACGTTTGGATTTATTCATACGTGTTTATAAATATATATTTATGTAGAAATGTGTGTGTAGCTGCATCCTTTGTTCTTTTCATGTCTGCCTGTGAAATACATTACTACTGGTTTTGATGTGTGTTGTATAAATACGATTTTGTATTAACAACCACACAAGAAGTGTTTTAAGATTAAACATGAGACGAATAGTCAACAATCCAGCGTTAAGTATTACAACTACACATAAAATAAGAACACGTGGTGTTTGCTGTCAGATCTAAGAGCCAATCAGCTCTCTGATGTGGCGACAGCCAGGCGTTTCCCATCATGCACTGGGCCAGGCTGTCGGGGGCACCTGGCTCTAAAATCGACGGCCGGCTTGCTCTCGTGGGATTATCGTTGACCACGTGTGCGTGACGTCAGACCAAGTCAGACACAAATCTAACCGGCATGCATTGCGCGCCGATCTCCGCCGATCGATTCTGAGCAGAACTGGCTCATCTCGAACGAGCCTATTAATGAGCTGTGCGACTCCGCGCCTCGTGCTTAAAAGTTAGAAAATAGCTAATTGTTTTCCACAATAAGATATTTACTAGTAACTCAATATTAGTTATTTTTTGATTAACTCTATTTTCATTTCTCTAACAGTGATAGCACTTTTCTTTTCTTGTATGATGGAGCGATCTGGTTTACTTGAAAGGGATTGCAATGCTCTTTATTCTATTGTTTATAAAAGCACAGATGGAGTCACTAGTACTGTGAGGTACCACTATGTACCTCACTATTCTGCAAGAAGGCAGTTGTCTTTACTTCCACACTTCCAGCCCTCCAGTCATCTGTACATCCACACATGAAGCTAGCCAGTCAGTCATCCATCCAGTGCACAGCAGCCTGTCCCTGAGGAGCTAGCCTGCTTTCCGCTGCTCAAGGCGGCTCTGCAGTGGAGACACAAAAAAAAAGCAGAGAGACTGGACTGCAGAGCAGGGGGCTGGGCTGGAACCGAAGATACAGGACAGAGGCATGACTGGAAATGGTAAACAAACCCACGCAAAACTCTCCGAGATTCAAGGTAACGTTTAAAACCTTGACTACAGCTGAGGCAGAGACGTTGCGAATTCAGTGTGCAGTTTTCCATCTAAAGCAAAATGCAAAGAGCAACAAAGAAATGCAGAAGCCCAGACACTATCAAATGTCACCGTATAAATAAATGGTACAGTTACAGCGAAATGGCAAGAAATGTTGAATACGGTGGAAAAAAAGTGCTCGTACAAAAAAAAAAACACAAAGGACGGAGAGTTCGATGCACGTCTGTGAGTGCATGTCAAGTTGCCTACAAACACAGACGAGCTCTCAGCAAGCCTCCCCTAAGTTGACTTGGCTCGCATTTGAAGAACTCCCTGGCTGCTGAAAAATTCATAAATCTGAATTGATAAAACATTGATGATTCAGTTCAACTTTTCCTTCCCCTTCACAAGTAGATAACCTATACTATAAACCACTGGTGTCAAACTCACGGCACGCGGGCCGAATCCGGGCCGCCGAGTCATTTTATGTGGCCCACGACAGCTTGAAAGCCATGAAGGAAATTTGTTATGCAGCAGAGTGCCGTTTATTCAATTCCTGTCACATTCATGTAATGTGCTGTAACTATGTTACGTTGTTCATTCTGGTCACATAACATCTATTGCTTCTGTCCATCCGGGGAGAGGGATCCTCCTCTTTTGCTCTCTTGAAGGCTTCT
This sequence comes from Myoxocephalus aenaeus, assembly GCA_038501785.1. NCBI lineage: Eukaryota > Metazoa > Chordata > Actinopteri > Perciformes > Cottidae > Myoxocephalus > Myoxocephalus aenaeus. The sequence continues at coordinate 7,304,707 of JBAMJR010000379.1, forward strand.
TCCTTTTTCCCCTGTGAAAGGGTTTTTACTATCTTTATTTGGGGAGTTTTTCCTGATCTGATGTGAGGCCCAGGGACAGGGATGTTATGTGTACAGATTGCAAATTTTAATTTGTGATTTTGGGCTATATAAAATAAACTGAATTGAATATTCACACACTCCTCAATGCTGCGTTCACAACACACTTTACTTGCGTGAGTTTACACACCGGACTATTTGTGATAGTTATAAAATTATTATGTGTGTTGTATTACCTTGTGTCCTTAAGATGCACTTTTTGTTTTTTTATTTGAGTGTAAAAGGGAATATTTCTCTGTTTGGCATACTGTGATACTATCTCAGGTTCAAACTGTACCATATTTTCATTAAATCAAATTGAGAAGTTGAAAATGTTCCTCGCTTTGGATCTCGGCAGGTCATTCAGGGATGATGGTGAGTCCTGCAACCAGACCAGTTGAACCACTGCCCCAGACCACATGCATGTTCTTATTAGAGTTATGTCCTTCTCAACTGACAAAAAAGCTTACAAAGTTAATATAATAACATGCGTTTAATCTTTGGCTTTGTTATTTTCATCTGTTTTAAGTTTGATCTTTGATAGAGTAATGTGGGTTTCTTAACCCTAAATTAAATGGATTTATGTCATAGTAACAGAGCCATTTAAATGTTTAGTTCGCGGGGGGGCATCCACTGAAAGCGCAGGTAGAAAATCCACGGCCTGCCACTGTACAGTTACAACCGGCCCTTTGAGGGCGACCATGATGCTGATGTGGCCCGGGGTGAAAATGAGTTTGACACCCCTGCTATAAACATTAAAAACCCTGTAACTTCCATCTGGTCGGTGATTGGTGTGATGAGTCACATGTCTAACGAGACCGACCACGGATCCTGAGAGGGCTTGCTCACCTCGTGTGGGCTTCAACAGAGCCGACGACTCTCCATCACGAGACGTCAGACAGAGTGCGGTTTGATTAAAGTAAATAAGGATGGAACGCGGAGAAATGAAGCCCATCCATCTGCGGGAGAGCATTCGGCTGTCAGTGGGAGAACAATAATGCAGAGCCCCGACGCAAAATCCAGCCAAACTCGAATATTAGATCAGCATAATTAACTTCCTTTTCGATTTCCTGCAGGGGCACAAACATTTGCATGTTGTATCTCCAACGCACACACCAAACACATGCACAGTCAGGCTGTGAAGCCAGTTATGAACTGTCTGCAGAGTTGGAGCACATGTGCACCCAGAAGGAATGGACCTCGAGCTGACTGAATCTGTCATGCTCATTTTGAGCTGCTGAATGAAATATAAAACAAATGATGTAGGTTAAATTCAAATACACTGAAAATTAAATATTATCATAAATTTATTTAGGAGATAGCTCGGCATTTATGTGCATTTGCTTTCTTTTCTTTCTAAAACATGATAATTATTACGAGTGAAGCCAATGCAGAAGTGTCTTAAAATTGCATTATCTCTAATGGCCTACAGGGGGCGACTCCTCTGGTAGCAATAAGAAGTCCATGAGCAAATGATGTCTTACTTGATGTATTACCATTGTAAATATTGAGTTTATGGTTTCAATCGCTAGTTTCGAGTCGTATTCAATATAGCATGATGTTTATTTCGTAAATTATGGCACCAAAGCGGAGTATGCATTAGGGCGGGGCTTATTGTGATTGTCAGGTCGATGCCGCTACCAGAGCCGTATACGCATCTCTAAGTCACTTGTCCGCAGTCCAAATATGATAACTTCCATTCACCGGTTGAAAAATCCAATATGGCGACGGCCAAATCGACATACTCGAGGCCTCAAAAGGGCAGTCCACAAACCAACGGGTGACGTCACGATGACCGCGTTCATGTCTTACAGTGTAAACATTCTATGGTTGAGATACAACGGGGACACAGCTAGCCTGGATACAAAATGGTAAACATTGCTAGCAAACTGTAAAGCTGTCTTAATTACGTAATGGATCATCTTTTCCTTGGTGGACAAAAGCAATCGCAATTATCCCAAAGTGTTTAGAGAGGTTGCCTCGGTGAGATCGGTACTGAACAGAACACCAACTACATCTGGCAATCCAGAACATTTTAGGATCACTTTTCCATCACCACTGTGCCCAGTTTAAGTGTATCTCAGTGAGTGGGGCTTCCCGCACAAAGACAGACTCTGCTTTTATGTATATCAACCTGGGAGCAGTTGATGATTGCTACCATGGAAACACAGCTCCCATTTCAAAGATAGCCTCGAGTAAAGTTAGTCAAATCTGTACTTGCCCGTCCACCTCAGAAAAGGCTGGAGTAAGAGTAGATGTCAAAATGTTTTCTTTCTGTGCAAACAGCAGCTGGACTTGTGGTTTACATTTCTGAAAAATATTGTAAATTTCAGTAGAAGACAAAGCCGCAAGTAACATTAAATAATAACATTAGATTCAAGCCGGTGCTTTAGAAATACATTTCATAATTCATTTAAAAAAAATAGTGTTCTAAAATACTGAGATTTCATATAAACTCAAGAAATTGAAATGTATGCTGCTCTCAACAACAGTCCCCGTGGGCACAAATCTCTTTGCATAGTGTGTGTGTGTGTGTGTGTGTGTGTGTGTGTGTGTGTGTGTGTGTGTGTGTGTGTGTGTGTGTGTTGTTAACAATTCTCTAGGCTGAGATCCTATCCATAATCTGCTCCACCCCCCCACAGCTCGACACAATCCTCCTCTGCTGTGGGCAGGTTTTAACGCGGCAGCCTGTTCTTCAAACCACTCGCACTGTACACATACAGCATGAATCCACACATGCACACACATATATTATAAAGAACACACATTCGCACAGGGGAAATAGGTGGAATTGAGATGTGAGCTAATTTAGTGGAGCGCTGAGTGCTTTGAGGTGCAGTATCAGTATCCGTCAGGCCTCCGGTAGGCCCACTGCTGGGAGTGCGGCTCACACGGAGGGACCGCGCAACTGTACAGCTGGGGCCCCTGTAGAGATCTGGGGGCGCTCGAACAGAGGAGCTCTCCCCACCGCAACTCAGCCAAGCTTAATTACCTCCACACTTCTCCCTCGTAGCGCACCGCCTGACAAACAGCCGATCACTGGATCCAAGAGAGGGATGGCACCAGCCGGCAGGCTCGCCAGCCAGCCTCCATCCAGTCGTCAGCAATGCTTACACAGCCATTTATCTCAATTAGCCATGCTCTGCATACTTGAAAAATATGATGCCAAGATAAGGATAACGGCGTCCGTTAGCACTGTCCTCTTTATATTTGTGATAAATCATCCGCTGAGAGCTTTAAACCACCATGTTGTTAAATGTGGAATAAAGCAACAAATCGGCAAATAACCTCATCATCACGCAGTCATGTTTATGGCGGCCTCCTTAATCATTCTCTCACAGCCACAAGCTGACAGCCACGGCCACATAGTTTCCCTCTGCATGAGCCCTGCTGCATTTCTTTCTCCTCTAAAAGGAGAGAGAGAGAGAGAGAGGTGAAAAAAGAAAAAAGCGATGGCAAACAAGTGGTGCAGCGTGGGCAGCATGCAGAGCAGATTTGGGAGATAGGATCATGACAGAACATACAGGGAGGAGACACACAGAGAGATAATACAGCCAAAGGTCACCCAAGGGCGCTTTGCTTCTCTCCCAGAAAACGTCTCAGTCAAAGCCAAGTAGCAGCACCTCAGCAAACACCTGCACCGGTTACATACTACATGGTACATATATGTGCGTGTGCACATTTGTGGTTAAACACACGTCGGCGTTCGGGGGCTACAGTACAAAAAGATTCAAAACTCCTAACCAGTTTCTGTACTTTATCAGAGCCGTAATGAATGCCAGTCCTCCTTAGAAATGTTTTCGATCATGCAGCTGCTTCACAGTAAGGAAGAAATACTGAAAACAAAACATGAAGCGAGAAGCTGCTGCTAGAAGGCGTCCGTGCTTCAGTAGCTCTACCCTGATACCCTGTCACCAATTTATTATAATAAGTGTAATAATAATAATGACATAATCAGTTACAATGAACTTTAAAAAGGAATTAGAACATAATTTAAAAAAAAAGGAGATTAAACAGTATAGAGATTATACATTGTGTAGTTTAAATAGAACATGTAGCAGCTAAACAACGCAGCTATAAAGGGAGGGAAACAAAAAACGCCTGTTGCATGTCCAGGATGATGACAAAACTAGGTAAAAAACTCAAAGATATCCAGTTGGCTGGCAATTTTGGTCAATACAAATTGAACAGGTCAAGAGTCGAAGATGGTGGGATTACTCTGTGTGTATAATATTTGTTTTACAGTGCATCACACTATTTTGATTCCACTAGTGCTCTGAAAATCCGTAGGGCCCAAATTCAACACTGAAACTACATCCTAAACCTTTCTTTTCAAATCTAAAAAGGGAATGCATTACATATCGTGCAGCCCTATGAGCAGCCATGTCACTATCTGAAAACATTATAGCCCTGCTCGTGAACACACACAACACTTAAAAAAAAAAAAAAAAAGAGGAAAGAAAAACAAACAAACACAAACAGTTCCCTCCATCTCTTATCCGAGCAAATGGGGCATCAATTCACACGGAGGCGAAGTGGAAGGCAGGCAACTCATCACACGCAGGCAACTGGAAATGCAAACCAGCTTCTGTGTGTGGAACAATATCTCCATGTGTACTCTCAACATGTGTCAGCGAGAGAATATTCACACGGGACTGCGTGAGGAGGGGAAGCTACCGGGGTTTAGTGACTCCGACTGTGTCGGGGTTGATTATGAAGTCAGAAACGATGAATTATTAAAACGAATGGCACTCCAGATGTTTCCCCCCCGTCTTCATGACAAACGCTGTCCTCTCTCAAGCGTGGCGATGCGAGCATAACACGAGTTTGAGACATCTCTGTGGCCTTCCTCGTGTGTGTGTGTGTGTGTGTGTGTGTGTGTGTGTGTGTGTGTGTGTGTGTGTGTGTGTGTGTGTGTGTGGTGCCGGGGTTTCCTCTCTCTGGAGGTTCTGTCACCGTGATACATGAGCAGCCCTAAGTCATCCGCCATTGTAAAGTTAAAGCTTTAGTGTTAATAAACTGCTGTATGAGTGTGGCAGGTGCTATATATCCTGATCATAGTAAAGTTATGTTGTCATACTTTATTGGGCTCCATTCAGGCACGTTTAATATTCTGTGGGGTTAGTAAAACTTTTTGCTTTGTTTTAGTGCTGAAAAAATAAGTGGATTCTTCATCGGCTGATCAACAGAGTGATAATCATTCAGTCGGTTGCAGAGCAGAAATGTCAAATATTTGTTGATTCCAGCTTCTCAAATTCCACAATTTGCTGCATTCTCAGTTTTATTTCATGTTGGAAAGTTGTTTTCCAACTGTTGTTCTTGTTTCTTTTAACTTTGTGACTTGTGTTCTTAAACTCAAGATCATGGTTACAAGGTAAAAGTAGTTCCAGGGAAAAATGTAATTAGGATTGGGCGATATTGAAATACCCCTTGTGACGATACTGCTTTAATAAAAACAATATACTGAGTTATCATGCGAAAAACGCTGCAGATAGACGCGCACATAGATATACTGTAAATAGCTATGGACTGGAAACGCATACAGTCAGGTCCATAAATATTTGGACATTGACCCATTTTTCATTATTTTGGCTCTATGAAAAATCAAGATGTGCTTTAAGTGCAGACTTTCATTTGAGGGTTACATTCAAATCAGGTGAACGGTGTAGGAACTACAACAAATTAAAATGTGGCCACCCTCTTTTTAAGGGACCAAAAGTAATTGGACAATTGGCTGCTCAGCTGTTCCAAGGTCAGGTGTGTGTGTAATTCCCTCGTTATTTCATTTACAAGGAGTAGATAAAAGGTCTAGAGTTCATTTCAGGTGTGGTATTTGTGTTTGGAATCTGTTGCGGTCAACTCTCAATATGAAGTCCAAAAAGCTGTCACTATCAGTGAAGCAAGCCATCATTAGGATGAAAAATCAAAACAAAGCCATCAGAGAGATAGCAAACACATTAGGTGTGGCCAAATCAACTGTTTGGTACATTCTCAAGAAGAAAGAACGCACTGGTGAGCTCAGCAACACCAAAAGACCCGGAAGACCACGGAAGACAACTGTGGTGGATGACAGAAGAATCATTTCCCTGGTGAAGAAAAACCCCTTCACAACAGTTGGCCAGATCAAGAACACTCTCCAGGAGGAGATGTATCTGTGTCAAAGTCGACAATCAAGAGAAGACTTCACCAGAGTAAATACAGAGGGTTGATAATATAAATCCTTATATTCTGTAGATATTCTTCATTGTATTACTCTTCATGTCTATTAAAGTTCAGGCTAGCGAGGTCAGTATAACACAGCTATGCAGCTGTTGTGTCTATGAAATGTCCAGTTCCCAAGGGAAGGTAGTCACACGCCTGCGCACTTCAACACCCACAACTGTTTATCAGTATATTGACATTCTGGAAGCAGACTGGTCGTTGCACGTTCCAGTCTTGTGAGAAAAGATGAGAACACGGGATTCTCCTCCTCTTGACAGGACAGAGCGAATCAGATGTTAGGACGAGGCGAGACGAACCTGTGACGATAAACTGTGTATGAAAGGCCCCACTTCCGTGGTGGGGCAGTTGTTCTTTGACCAACCTGCGTGTTGGCTGTACCACTCACTGCTTTTGCAATTGCAGCGCTTGCTACTTTACTTGTGATCATTTAGTAAATAAATATAGAGAACGAGAGAAGTTGTCAAACTGAGTTCTTCCAGGCATCCAATAATTGACACACGCTAACAGGGTTCACCACAAGATGTAAACCATTGGTGAGCCTCAAAAACAGGAAGACCAGATTAGAGTTTGCCAAAAAACATCTAAAAGAGCCTGTTCAGTTCTGGAAGAACATCCTATGGACAGATGAGACAAAGATAAACTTGTACCAGAATGATGGGAAGAGAAGAGTATGGAGAAGGAAAGGAACTGCTCATGATCCAAAGCATACCACCTCATCAGTGAAGCATGGTGGAGGTAGTGTTATGGCGTGGGCATGTATGGCTGCCAATGGAACTGGTTCCCTTGTATTTATTGATGATGTGACTGCTGACAAAAGCAGCAGGATGAATTCAGAAGTGTTTCGGGCAATATTATCTGCTCATATTCAGCCAAATGCTTCAGAACTCATTGGACGGCGCTTCACAGTGCAGATGGACAATGACCCGAAGCATAATGGGAAAGCAACCAAGGAGTTTTTTAAGGCAAAGAAGTGGAATGTTCTGCAATGGCCAAGTCAATCACCTGACCTGAATCCAATTGAGCATGCATTTCACTTGCTGAAGACAAAACTGACGGGAAAATGCCCCAAGAACCAGCAGGAACTGAAGACGGTTGGTTGCAGTAGAGGCCTGGCAGAGCATCACCAGGGACGAAACCCAGCGTCTGGTGATGTCTATGGAATCCAGACTTCAGGCTGCAAAGGATTTTCAACAAAGTATTAAAAGTGACAATTAGATTTATGATTATATTAATTTGTCCAATTACTTTTGGTCCCTTAAAAACGGGGTGGCCACTTATACATTTGTTGTAGTTCCTACACCGTTCACCTGATTTGGATGTAAATACCCTCAAATTAAAGCTGAAAGTCTGCACTTAAAGCACATCTTGATTTTTTTCAACTCCATTGTTGTGGTGTACAGAGCCAAAATAATGAAAAATGTGTCAATCTCCAAATATTTATGGACCTGACTGTATGTTGCAATACCCATAAATGGCCGCAGAGCAGAGCGACAGTAAGAAGAGGACTGTTGCCTGTGAGGTGAACGTGTTAAATACACGTTGGGTTGTTTACGCACCAGCAACCATCAGATTAGCCAAAAGCTTTTCTGCCTTTTCCTCATTGTCCCGGAGAACTCCAAGGGCACGCCGAGCTGATGAAACCAAGATGAAACGCAGCAACAGACCAACTGCAGCAAACTGCAGTCTCTGTTTTTCAGAAGAGCAGGTGGAGGAAAATCACACACATATGCTCTCCAAACAGGATTAAAACATCTGACATGCGCAGGCTATTATACAATCACATGACTGAGAAATGAAACCTGTCCGAGTGGCTTCTTAGTCCCAAGGATGACGTCCAGGGTGAAACTCCAGTTCTGAGGCCAATGCCTGATACAGAGTCCCGATCCGATACTTAGATTTGTGAGATAATACAGCTGCAGAGCGCACACCTAAGTACATTCAAGTACCTCCACGGCGTTCCTAAATGTGTGAGAGTGTGTATTTTCGTCGTCTGTACATCTTTTGCTCGGGTCCCATTAATAAATTGTTCTTATTGGCTTTTTGCTCACTTAGCGAGCCAACACCATGCCCCGTTGATGACAGCGAAACACACAATACTCTCACACTGCAGAGATTGGACTCAAGTCACACACACTGATTTGAAACTTGACCTGGACCCCTAAATAACCAAATATGTTCTATTGTATTTTTTTCTTCGTTTCATATTGCCTCGCAAAGAGCCTGTTTAAGGTGATCATACACCAAACAACTAATCAATGCTGATCCTGTATGCTCTTAGATAGAAGAGCAATAAATCAGTCCATGCTTTGAATCCTTTAAATATAGCCATGCCGTATTCTACTCCGACCAGATGGTGAGAAGGCAAGATTACTCTTTTGGTTCATTACTACCAAAAGAGACTTGAGACTTGATCTGAACTTGCAAAAAAAAAAAAAAAAGAAAAAAAGCTTGTAATTATCTCTGTCTCACACTGAGCTGAAACAAAACGAGTGCACATAAATTAGCTAAATAACGTCTGATCTTGAATTTTGCTCTCATTTATGGTGGGTGGGGTTTCGGAGCTCAGTTGAATGGCAGAGGGGGAATGAAAGCCTCGTGAGTAAAAAGACATGTGCGACAGCTGACGTAAAACAAGGGATTGGATGGGCTCTATCTATATCTATCTAGATATACAGTATATACCCTTCGGAGCCAACACCGACGCCTCGATGGTCCCCGAAACTGATCTTTGAGATTGAATCGAGACATCCCTGTTAACACATTAATATGGTATGTATTCAATAGTGATTAAGGCCTTCGATGCCTTTTGGGGTAGAAGGAAACCAGAGCGCTCAGAGGAATCTCCTGTTGACACAAGAACATGCCAACACCAAACAGAAAATAACCAAGTCAGGACCCATTTCCTTTCAGGTGACACTGCAAACTACTGATTAAAGTATTGGAATAATGTCTGCTTTCACCTGCTATATTGTAAAATGTTCGTAAACTATAGTTTAACTTATAAAATGAGCATCTATTTTTCTTACATATTCATACTCCTTGGCTGCTTTTGAAGCAAACAACAAGCCAAATTCTGACTGAATAAGCCTCATCTGTCTCCATCAAAGCCCCTCTCACTTTCAGCTCTGCGTCTCGCCTCAGAGACACAACTGTAAGACATGAAACGCTTTCAGTCAGGAAGAGCAGGAGCATCTCTCACTGTGTTTTGCTCTGCCTCTACCTCCTCTAGCCCTGACTAAAACAAAATGACGGCTCGCCTTGTGTTGCAGTCAATGCTCAGATTTCTTATTTTTAAATCCAGCGTCCTTTAATCCTTTACTTGAGTTTTTTTTTGTTGTTGTTGTTTTTCTTCCCGGTTGCTCCTTCCAAGTGCTGAAGGTTTAAACACTATAGTGGATACAGTGCAGCATCCATGCTGGTGTGAACAACCAAATGATGTTGGTTCTGAACGGCTAATAGAGCCTCAGACCTTCTTTCACACACCACTAAACAAGTACAAAGCAAACACTTTGTCCTCCACAAATGCTGCAGACAAACTGAAAGCTCTCAGAAACAAATGCGCCATCATCCTTCGAGATTTCATCTAAATCCAACCAGTCGTCCAAATCTTTCAAAGTACTACATTTTGACATGAGGCTACGGTTCCTGTTCCAAAACGTATCATCCGTACAACTTCCATTTAAGTCACACAAATTGTGTCAAAGATTCTCCATAGTTACAGATTTTGAACTTGTATCACAGCTCCCTTGTCAGACCTAGTTTCCATACTGTATATCTAAAATGCTGGAAAACATTTGTATTTATATTAACAAAAAATGTAATCTACAGTATAACTCAGTTTTCATAATTTAAAATATGCGGTGGCCCAAAATGAGAGCACTGTTCTTGATGTTTTGCAAATTAATAGAGTTTAGTTCAAAGAGAATATTTTGAATGAATATAAATGAATCGAATGGATTGAGGATGAAAACCAATTTTCTTTCTCGGAAACTAAGAATTATTTTTAGTCGACTGAGGACATCAAAGGATACTGATATTATACTGATATGTCCAAGACATACAGATGCACGTCCACATGCATACGCAGCCACACAGAACATAATAACTCACATATGTTCATCTAATCAGCCTGACCTGCAGGACATTCAGGTTTGATCAGCAAAAAGATTACCAAGAAAATGACACCTTTTCACACAGCACACTTGCTGAGCCAAGTAGCCAGAAACCCCAAATGAACTGACCGCAGTTGCAACGCTGGAAGCTTATTGGTAGACAGCAGCTGTTCAAATGAAGTAAACCTGCAACCAATATGGATCATCCGTGATCTGCAATTGGTTTCGGCGGCAAAAAGCGTCATCTGTGGATCTCTAAAAGTTTGATTTGCTCCCTTTTGTCTATTGCGTTTTATGATCTGTTGCACCCTTATTTTTTTTTAAAGGATCAGTATAGATCCGAAGGATCTATATCAGGGCCGATCCAGTCATATTTTTATGGATCAGTATTGGATACCAAAAAAAGCATCTCAAATCTATTTCTTTACTGTACATTGTTCACCTCAGCCTACTCTTGCTGCAGCGCTGCGCTCCTATACAATAACCTAAAGCGCGAGCATGTTGCTGCTTATCCAAGTGAAAATTAGAGCGTGCGAGTGTGAATCATTATTTGGTTGAACCAGTGAGAGATGCCAAGTTCAGGTTGGAAAAAAACTCTGATGTGCTAATGCATTTGTTATCTTTTCCTCTCTCCCTCTTTTTTAGCAAAAAGCCGGTGTACTGACTGTACATACAAGTTGCGTCGTAGGTATGATGAATGACGGTTAAAATGACGCATACACTGACACAAGTGAGTGTGTTAAAGTGTGATACAAAGTACAGACAGGAGCAGTCTGCACTTACAGTATTTGGATCAAGTAGCTAATGCAATATGTGTGTCAATCAGTGTACCAGATACTATCTGATCAACATTTTAGGTAGATAAAAGTTTCCGGTCAGACTTAGTATCAGCAGATCTAACTCTGATCAGGACCAAAGAAAAAATGTCCTCTGGATTGCCCAAGCTAATGATAATGATCTCCAAAATTGGAGGTACCTTGGAGTTCCAAAACTGATGTGTTTTTAACCAAATGAAAAAGTAGCATTTGCACACCAACATTTGATCGAAAGCTTTGTATATTAATTGAACTAGGAAGTGTATTTATCTATATTTTAGCAAATCTATGGCCGTTTGGAACAGAGAGGAGAAGTGGATAACGCTGCAGGAGTGAGTGGGTGACACATTATGATGGATATACCGTATAAAAAATATATATATATATTACTTCCTAAAAAACGGTTCATGCCATGCTGCACTGGTCGGCATAATTCAAACAAATAAAGTCAAACCCTGCTTGTCTCTATTATTGATATCCCATTGGTAAACATTTGTCATCCTGTTTCAACAGGATCCTGTTTGAGACTCAGGAAGTAGATGTACTATTTTATATATTTCATGGGACGTTTGATGCCCACTTTTAAGGCCACAGGGGGTTTGTGTTTCATCATCAAAACCACGATTTTGTGGTTGAGTATCACTTTAAGTACAACACTTCCATCAATGTAGTGAATTCACACCGCCGAAGGACAGAATAAACATTCAGCACTTATCTATAAAACTAAAACTATATTTGAAACCAAATTAGTTTCTCCTGATAGTTCCTTCAAAACTTCTGTCATCATCCGAGTTGATCTCTAGTCCAGACCTGTCTGGATACGAGTCAACATTGCTGGCCTATTGCACTGTTTCTACAAGACTGGTTAAGATTAGATGAAGACACATTGTGTATGTGCTTTAAATGTTTCATCAGTTCGCCAGCAGCTGCCCCGCCAAAAAATAAAAAATAAATCTGCCCTGCCTTTCTCAGAGTGCTATCATGGGTCGCGGTATTAATGAGTTACAACACATAGTGTCGTCGCTGATATCTCAGAGTGTAAAAAGAGGCGCTGATAAGAATGGCGAAGAGGGAAGAGACAAAGAGAGAGAATATTATTTTATGATTTAGTATAAAACAGCATCTCGCTGCAGTGGCTGATTGTTGATCTAGTTTCAATTAAATTTGAACGTAGTTATCGTATTAATTTTAGAGCAAAATCGCTCAAGTATCGCTGATTGTATTGAGCTAATGATAACAACACAAAATTCTGACATTCTCAACAAAACAAAATCTGCATCTTTGCCTTCAGAGCAGCTGAGCTGAAGAATGTCTAAGATGGCAGGTTCTTCAGTTCCTCCAGTGCAAAACCCGATAACTGTTATTCAGCCATGAAACATTATCAGGATATTTAATGTCTTTTGATGACGCCTCTGATCTTTGCTTTAACACCACTATGAGGTCAAAAAGTTCAATTCTACTCACAAAATATCAACATCTAATACGTAGATTTGCCATAACATACTCCCCATTGAGTGATACATTGAAATGAGTAATGCTATCTGTAGTTTGTATGTATTGGTCAACAAAAAGCGGTAAAAACATTAATTAAAAAGAAGTATGAATATGCCAAAGATTTAAAAAGCGCTAGTCACGTTACTGCATCTAGAAAGGCCCTCTATAAACACAGGTCCATTTTCCATTTGGTCTCAGTCAGTTCACTGTGCCTGTCTTGTAAAACATAAGCACAAGCCACACTCCAGTTCAGGAACATCACCATCAAGGTCAGAGTCTTATGATGGAGCATTACGCAATCAGAAACATGTATTTTCAATTGGCAATATGTCAGAATGTGACTGCCTTAACTGTTAAAATAAAAATGATGGCCAATGAGCAACTATTTATTGTTTAGATTTTTCAAAATAAATTAAAAACAAATATTTTCTTTCCCTATTGTAGCAAAAATGTACCGGACCGTGACTCCAAAACGTAGGTACATACTTAAGTGGGATTTTTGTGTAGCGTTACAGCCCTACAGGCTTTATTATGTACAACAAATCATTTTGGCCGATTCATTGCTCTCAAACATTGATATTAGCCTCACAAATCCAGGATCAGTCAGACTCTAATGACATCTACTGGGCACATTCATGCTTCCCAGGAGATGAACCCTTTCCATGTTGGACACCTCTCAAGCTTTTAACTAATGCCACCATTAGGACCAAAAATAAATCAACTCTGATACTCCAGATATCATATAATGCAAGGGTTTTCAAAGTGTGACCCTGCCACCACCACTTCAGACAAAATCGAGACTGTGCCTTTTGTTTTTGTTTATTTTCTGATGTTCTGTTTAATGGCATACCAACTATTTTAAAAACAGCACTGGTCACCAAACACATGCATATGCACGCACACAAACCCTTGAGGCTCAAAGTGACACCGTGACGACCACAGACACTAAGGTGCATAACAGGATGCTGCATCAGTCTGACAACCAGTAAATGTTAGCCAACGTCTAACAAATCCATACCTGTCAACCTAATGGAAACGAGGAGAAGTGCGAGTTGTGGTCACATCCCCCCCATTTGAAACCGTTTTCTTAAGACCAGGCGGTGATGAAACTTTTTTCCCAAGCCTCTGAGGCATATGAAGTTTAATTTGCACTTGAAACAGGAAAACCTGCAGGATGGGTTTTGGTGAGGCGTTCGCATGGCAACAGTGATATGCTCGGCGCTGGCTCCAGCACGTTACAGGCTTCAGCTCGACTTTAAAAAGGTTGTCCGTGACACCTCTTGCCCTGAAGCTGCCACAGGTTGCATGTTATGGGATGGTGAATTACCAGCAATGTGCAACCATGCCTTGGCGGTGTGTCAGTGTTGTCTTGGTAACCACCTTATTGGTGCCCACGGTTAATCCATGAAGTACCGTGACCACATCATGGGAGATGGGCCCAGTTCTGCTTAATCCCAACAACATACTTCTCCTCTGCACACGTTCTGGTAATGGAAGAACAGACGAGCGCCACAGCTTGTCAAGGTCATGCGAGGGCATTAAAACCAAAGATTGCAAAGCTTATAACATTACACCAGCAAGAAACTACGAAGATACAACTCACAAAATGCCTTACAAACACATTTTCTTTGCTCATCTTGAGTTTATGGATTTAAAAAAGAAAAGTTATATTATTAATGGTTATCTCTTCGTTATTATCATACGGGTTTGACAGTGGCAAAAAAAAAAAAAAAGCTACTTGCCAATGGCTGGAGATTTTATATGATCTTATATGTTCTCTCAAAGACAGTGGTTAGTTTCAGGAAATACTATTATCTTTTTAGAAGAAACAGCAGCAAGAAAACATGAGATGAAAAGCAGAACATTTTACAGTTTGGCCTGCGTGTCTTTATGTGTGGTCGGGGAGATTATGTGGTGCACTTCTTAGCTTTTACTCAGCAATTTAATATTTATTTTATGTAGGGTCAGTTAATAATTTGTTATGAACAGCACACGGTGTACATTCCAGATGTATGTTTCTTTATGATGGGATTTATGCGTAACGTAATAAGCGGCGACACACAACCGTCTACAGTGTTTCCCCTAGGTTTCCAGCTTCGGGCGCAGCGACGGCGACGGCGACGACACCGACACAAACACTTAAAGTAGTGGTTCTCAAACTTTTTCTGTAAATAACTTCATTTTGTGACTCCATCTGTGCTTTTATAAATAACAGAATAAAGAAAATTGCAATCACTTTCAAGTAAATCAGATTGCTCCATCAGACATTTTTTTATTTTTAAATTGCAATCACTTAGAACAATGAAAATAAAGTTATATCTGTGCAAAAAATAACTAATATTTAGTTACTACTAAATAGCTTATTGTGGAAAACAATAAGCTATTTAGTGCAGATATGTGAGCATCAGGTTGCATCAGTATTAGTGGAGCAGTGAGCCTCTACACATCTTTTATAAACTGGGTTGTAGATTTGATACAATTCATGTTCAACGTTGATCTGAGATCTGTTTTCTGTTTTGAGAGACGCAGCAGCAGAAAGGACGTCACGGAGACTTCTGGCAAAGAGCCAAAAGTCGGCGAGTCGACCTATATATGCGTTTAAAACGCATATATAGGTCTGCTTTTCACGCGACATATTTTTTGACGCTCTCTGTCCGCTGCTGTGTGCTCAGCGCTCACCTGTGTGTGTGTGTGTGTGTGTGTGTGTGTGTGTGTGTGTGTGTGTGTGTGTGTACACACGTACGTGTCTGTACGCATCAGGGCGGAACTCCGCTGTGCGCGATGCAGAGCAGAGGAGAAGTGTTAACGCGGATAAGATCAATAAAATACGGCCGTTTAGTTTGTTTAATAACAGAACAAGGTGTAGACCTGTTCTATAGGAAAGAGAAACTTAAATGACGACTTGTGATCTGGCGCTATCGAGAAAATTACAGGGGCGGAGGTTTTTTTCAGGGGGGCGCCCCGCCCCCCTATTCTAACGGTGGGGGAAACACTGGTCTAACAGCAAACTCAAATGTCTAGCTAGAAGCTAAAACTTTTGTTGTTGTTGGTAGTTATAGTGGCTGCTAGTATAGGACGCGTCCTACATCATATCCTAGTGCTACCAAGATGTCATTAGCTGTAATTAGTCGTAACAGAGCAAATTCCAATTCCAATCTATGATAGGTTATAAAGCCACCGGAGTGAGAGTGAATGCAATTACAGCGTGACTATGATAGCATCAAAACAAAGACAATGGCTCCAGGCAGGACAAAGCGGGGCTAATTATATCGGGCTTCTGATGGAGATAGGAAGGTGCTGAAGGCTCATTCTTGCGCCTTCCACGAACAGTTTGAGGCAGCGATAAATAGACAGAGTTTAATTGCTCCACGCTGAGGTTAGTGTGCCAGTTTCCAGTCATGCAAGCCGAGGATTTGAAAATGAGCGTGTCCTATTGCAGATGGCATTTCTCTGTGTGTGATAATGAGCCCAACTTTCAGAGGGGGCTTTGAGTGTGTGATAATGGACGATTGCATCTACTTTGCAGATGATCCATTCTAAACTTGCAACTTTCATAAGAGCAAAAAAAATAAAATAAGTACAATTTGCTGCTGTCTATCTTATAATTAAGCAATAAGGTACGAGAGGCAGTACTGTGTCGTGCAATAATGTAGTGTTCAAGGGAGTTGTTAGGCCCGACGCGCAGCGGAGGGCCGGCAAACCCTTGAACACTACATTATTGTAGACACAGTACTGCCTCGAGTACCTTATTGCTTTTATAATACGGGTACCTGCGACTTTATAAATAGTAATAGTAAGCTGCCTTTCAGCACAAAATAGTTGTAGCCGGCAAAACGTTGTGTATCGCATTTCAGCGGCAGAGAAAATAGTCCCGGGACGCACGGGACGCACATACGGGACTATAAAACGGACGGCCGGTTGAAAGCAGGGTGGAGGATGACACTCATCCACCGATGTAAAGAAGTGCTCTCGCTGCTTCTGTCAGTCTTTTCTCCGTCATTTTTCTCCTCCATGATGTTTAGAGAACTTGCCTCGCGTCAGGAATTTACCGACGTAATTATCTCTCACTGGAAATTATCACGATTTTGTGATCAAACCCTTTTCATTCCTCATCTTTAGGTTAGGGAGGAAGTGACGTGTGTGTTGTCGTTCGTTATGCTAGTGTGGGGGACGCTACGTGAGCTTGTTAGCTGTTCCGTTTGAGCTACTGTTAGCGAAGAGCCCCGTTGCAATACTGTGAACACTCAAGCAATAAACCTGCAAGTTAAGGAAACCAACGTCTGCGAGTCG
The DNA here is from genome assembly GCA_038501785.1 of Myoxocephalus aenaeus. Lineage (NCBI taxonomy): Eukaryota > Metazoa > Chordata > Actinopteri > Perciformes > Cottidae > Myoxocephalus > Myoxocephalus aenaeus. The sequence continues at coordinate 7,321,697 of JBAMJR010000379.1, forward strand.
TTACTGCGGACGTGACAATATCAAAGTTTACACCAAACATGTTTTTAACTGTCAAGCTTGAAACGGCAACTAACTGTTAGGGGTGTGTGGTGTAGCGGACCCAAACGCAACACACGCAGCAGTACAGTTCCACGGGCGGACTTTATTTAAAGTAAACAAGACACCACAAACAGATACAAACGAATGCTACCGGTCAGGTCCAGCGAACACAGGAGATCCACCTCTCCTGCTCCAGAGTCGGGAGGGCAACTCAACCGCTCGTGTGACCAATTCTTACAAAGTAACAACCCGACAATAAGCCGGGTCACGCTGTGGACCTTTAATCACCTGCCGGTGATCAAGGCAACGGCTAACAGCTGGGATGAAGGAGCCCCCCTCCTTCATCGTGGCAGTGGGCGGAAACCAGGAGGAGAAACTGTAGACTAAAGAGCGGACCGAGAATCCAACACTAACGGTCGCGCAATTTAAATCTAGCTGTTATTTTAAGTGCGCACTGATATGGAACGCTCTAAATGTAAACAGGCTGTACAGTACTTTATGGCTGAATAAACTACACCCCGTGACTCACTCTCAACCAATCAGAATGCTTGATTTGATCTACCCGTATTATAATGTAATATAACGAAGGAGTAAAAGGAGCCATCAATCCAGCCTGCGTCTGTCCAGTAAATAATCGTAGAAACTGTGTCCATTAACAGATCTTTAAGATCTGGAACGATGTGTGCTTAATCTAAATCATAAATGATACACTTTATTTACCTGTCATGTCGGATATGCTATATCAGCTGGAAAGAGCAACTAAAACCTATTGAGAAGAGAGCTGACAATTTAAAGAAAATCAAAATCCACCAAAGGAGGAAAGTTAAAAGCTTCTACAGCCACACCAGTAAAGAATCCCGTGAATCTTGCTGCTCACAAGTTAATGTGATTGGACCGACATGGAGGAGGAGAGTAAAGATGTAAATACAGAGCCGGGGAGGGATCCCACCCAACTCAAGCTGAGGAAGAACTTGGTGGTATGTTGAGGAAGTAGTAGCGGTAAACCAATACTGCGGTTTCACTAATATGCGAGTACTTGCTAATGCGGAGTACCAATTCAAGTACTTAATGATACCATTTAAATTCTGACGAAAACTTTTATGAGGTTTTGTCTCTAACCAATTAAATCCAAAAACATTTTAAACCATCAGCGTTGCGTTTTCCTGATACAGAGTTATTTGCAGTAGGGATGTTATGAAAGAGCTGTGCCATCTGTTAAACAGTTAAAAGAAATATCACAAAGAAAAATAACAGTGGCTTGGCACAAACAAAAGAATAGCTGGTCCACCTTAAAAGTCTGGGTCTGATGAATTTGGATATCACCCACCACAACCAAGAGTGTTAAAAAAACAAAAACTCAACAGATGGTAAAAGCAGGAGAGAATTCCAGTTTGGATCAAAAACTGCAAAAGGCAGCTTTACTGTAGGGCTTCAATGCCAGAAATAGATCCCTTGCTGTAAATCGCTGCCATTGATAGTGTTCCCAGGAGGCCGCGATAGTCCGTACCAATTATATGGATTACAGGTCAGGGTGTGCCAGGTGAGATCATGTTTCCCACATCCAACTGATGGCACTTGTGTCTCACCATTGTTCCTCCACGTTGCCTTAAAGTTGGCAGCAGGGGGCCAATGGAGACATGTCTGTCCCTTTAAAAGATATCGCCCTCATGTGCGATGAATAATTCAGTTGGAATAATTCCGCCGAGGTTCCTGTGAGGTGGGACCAGTGTCTCGCCTCCTCCAGCAGTAGGACAGCCAGGAAGCTCATACATAAAAGATGAAAGGTTTGATAGCCTCCATTGGATTCAGCAGCAGTAGACTTTAGAGTCGTCGCCTGGCTTAGCTCGCAGCCTGTGAACTGCCCACAGCCTCTCGGGCCTGCCTGCATGGGGCTCTCTCTGTAATATCTGTGACATATGCAACCCAACTCCACTCTGCAGTCAGAAGGGGAAGTATAAATAGCAACAAAATGGATGCAGGAGAGAATGAGACTTCAGTGAAACCTCTGCGTTTCCAGCCAATCCACTTCAAACCATAAGCAAATCTTGTTTGGGTCATATTGTCCCGTTGCTTTATTTGTGTTCAATCAAGATTATTTTTTATTTTTAAATGCGTCATCACCTATTTCTTCCACTTGAACCACCTACTGTCTAATTCTTCTGCAGCATTTGCGATTGTGAGCTAAATTTGGCTCTTTAATTTTCCATTTTCTTTTTTCCATTTTGTTGCATGCAGCTCAGTCTCATTTCCAGCGTGAGGGAAAAGACAGATCCGTTCGAGTGGAGCCAAGCCTTCTGCCTGCCCAATCGCCTGACACAAACATGATAACATTTCACTGGAGCACATCAAAGATTGGCATATTTTGACTTTCTAAAAACAGGAGTAACATGCGCAGCGCTGATATGCTCGAAGGAAAGGAAACCTGCAGCGAGACATGGAATTATCGGCCTGCGCCGAGAGTAAATCTGCAACACTAAATTTACATAAAAGGCCAAACTTTTTGGTCCGAGGCACATGTCTTTGATTGGCTGTCAAGAAACTATCTGTGGAGAGACCAGTATAACTGGCCATCAACTCAATCATGACCTCTATCGGCATAGTCGATGGATTAAATCCCTGTTGGTACCAAAGTGGGCCATTCTGATTTTTATACAGTGGCTCCGAGTTGACAAGAAACCTGTAAGCGGAGGTATTGACGGAGGTTTTAAAAAGCTACTAAATATTTGAAGAGAAAACTGGTGGTGAAATGGAACTTATATATAGAAGATGCCACAAACAGGGTACCCCCAGGATTTTTCATCTCAAATTTAAGACTTTTTAAGACCTTTTCAAGACCACTTTAAATGAAATTTAAGACCAACATCGCACCTTTCCTGATATGCGTATGAATGAAAAAAATAGGAAATCGATCAATCAAATAACTTTAATCATAAGACAGAACCATTTAAAACAATAACTGTGAGGGGTGTACGTTTTGGTCTACGTGTCTTATTTTATTGTATTGTTATATAATAATGAACAATATTTTCTTATCATATATTATTATATATAAAATGTTATCTTATTTGGCATTTGTTGGACTGCTTGTGTTACCAAACAATGGGATCTTGATAGGCTTAATTTAGTAAGTAAAGTATTGTTTTTGTGTCATGATGAATATATTCAACTCGATTCTGGGGCGTCATTCTGAGACTTCGCTGAGTCGGCAACCGGACCCTGGCGACGTGTTTTCTGTAGCCGGCTTCAGGCCAGTGCTGGCCCCAGGTTAGTTTCAATTACGGCCGAGTGACGGCAGTGACGGCCGCCGGAATCGGGCCGGTGTATTCGGTCCGATTCTGGGGCGTCATTCATGCCGAATCTCAGCAGAATCGGCAACGGGACCCGGGCCGGACATGTTTCTTCCGGCGCGTCTAGCTTAAGCCGGATCCGGACAAGGTCATTTTGGCTACCTGGGGAAGAACCCTTTAATTTACAGAGAAGAAACATCTTTAGCTGGAGGACTGTGGACTCTGTAACACTACTGGCAAGTGCATCTGACCCTGCTTGTGAGACACGCGCGATGGAAACGGGAAAGCAGGTTCGCATAGCTCGATGCTAACCTGCGAGCGCGCTAGTTAGCGCTAGTTAGCGCTAGTTAGCGCTTGGGGAGGGGGATGGAGGGGGATGGCGCGCGATCAGCTGTTAAACTCTACAGGTCTCAGCAGTTCAGAGCCATATACAGGTTGCCTGATATTTTGGATGCGACGTTTGGGTATACTAAGATTCGTTGTAACAACGAACAATAAACAAAAGTTGTGGCGCCGTATCAAATAAGGAAGGGGGTAAAAATTAAGACTTGATGAACGAAATTTAAGACCTGTTGACAAAATGTAATACCTTTTTAAGGCCTTAAATTATGAATACTAAATTTAAGACTTTTTCAAGTTTTTAAGACCTCGCGGGTACCCTGCACAAAAGCATTGAGAGTTACGAGGTACAAGCTAAACATCGTTCATGTTTCTGGACTGGATTTTCAAGCAAAAATAGAATGTAAATGAAACAATGTTTCGCAGCTGATCTAAATGTTGCATTCCTTTCTCTAACATACGAGCGATCAAGCTTCCTGTTTTGATGGATTGAAGTTGAACCCGTTTGTTTATCAGGTTGTCTTTGCAGCTTTTAAGGCTCAACTGACAAGAGGTTAACGTGTCTTTGCCGAGTGGTTTTGCGCGTGGTTGTATCAAAGAAGTTTTGCATGTACAAGTACATAAGTACAGTATCGGACCAGATACCGGTATTGGCATCCATGGCATTCCAAAATACATACACACATACCCACCGATGGTTTCCTGAGCCATTGCAATTCTGTCATTCAGTCTTTCAGACTTACAACCATGTAGCACCATCACCACCATGGTGGGAAGTTATTCAGCCGTTATTTGTCAGCCTGTAAAGAGAGACAGCACATCTGGGAGGACAGAGGGCCCCCGGTCCTGATTCAAACCAGTCACATTGCCGTTATGGGCTATGTGTTTAAACTATTAGGCTACCAGGGCACCCGTAATTTATTGTGGCCGTCTATGGTGTTATGCGAGAACTGCCGAATCCTATCTTCCAGGTCCTCAGGACACATACAGTAAATAATGAATGTTTTTGTTTTCTTTTACTAATCAGTAACCTGTTGATTGAGTATAGAACGCGTAGAATGTATAAGCCAATTAGCGTTACATTATTAGATTAAAATCATGGTAAAAATAGCCCTATAACACATGAAAGCAAGGCATCTGGCGAGGTATCAGATCATAGCTTCGACTGCAAACTCCCGGTTTGTTGGGAGATGACAGACGAAAACCTAGACCATAACAGATAATTAGGGGCTCCTCTTTTCAGTGTATTCAAAGACAGTAATCATTGTAATCAATCGCCTTGCCCTGCCTCAATTCAGGCTTCAGGGAATCGTTTTTCCTCATCTGCAATTAGAGACGATCATTATTATCCTTCTTCCTCATTAAAAAACACTTCTGTTGTCTACAGTGATGTGTCGTTTTATATCTGCATGTATCGATGTTTTGGTCAAAAAAAGGCATCAACAATGTTCTAACTTATATAAATCATGCGATTTAGACTTTTTGTGAGAAACATGTTGCATCTACCTCTGGGATTTATGTGCAAGTAGACAGACTGATAGCTTGCTGAGAAGTAGAGATTTTAGATCATTAGTCAATGAAAAAAAAAAGTTAAACATAATTGATAGTTAAACAAAATTCTTTCTTAAACTTTATTATTAATCAGAGTATACATGTCAATTAATCTATTACAGCCAAAACCATCATTTTTTTTCATTTCAGTCAAACTTATTTCACATTATCTTATCATTTTCTGATGAAACCCACAGGTTTGAATGATTAGGAATGTCATTATGAAAGCCATCTTAGAAAAACATGCTTTTTATTGGTATGTATCATTTCCTGGTGAAGAATAGAAGTGGCCTCAGCTCATTTGCATTCACCCTGGTTTAACTGATCTTCAACTGCTGGCAATTGAAATGATGCGTGTTCACATTGTTTGAGTGTTGTTTTTAGTCAGGGTGTTGGAGGGCAGAGTGGTAGCAGCTGGTTACTGTCTGGTTTCTGCTGTTAATAAAACGCTGGCTGCATTTACGGGCACACAATTTTTCTTTTCAATCCTGAACGATTGCAGGAATTGAGTGATTTCAGTCTTGTCAATTTACAGGTTCAATACACACTTATTTTAGCTTAAACAAGATGTTTTTTTCTTCTCTTACAACATCAAGTGTTGTATAATAGCCCAACAAAAGAGGCAGCTGAAATCACTTGTGCACTGATCCATACCGCTGCGATTACCACTCTGCTCTGTGTGGCGTAAGGGAAAATCCAAAATGCTCCCGAATCATCCAGACTTCAAATTTTAACAATAATCTACGAGCTAGCTAGCTGTACAATCACCAGTTTGCATTGACAGCTGAGGAAAGTTAAAGTAATGGTGTTCTGATTTTTCTTTATATTAATCTAGGTCATAGTTTCACTGATGCCATACCTTTGAATTCACAATTCAAGGAACCAGGTCTGAGACTCAGAAAGTTGGAGCACATGGCTTTTAATTTAACCTTTGCTAAATCCCGCCCCTAGACTGCAGACCGGCCAATCATAGCGTAGCATTAACCAGCTCTCTAGACTCCCGTGCAGCCATTCCAGACTTTCTTTATTTAATGTCCGGTTTTGTGGAATTGGATCTTGTCATAATTAAACATTGTGCAATAGTAATACTCGTTACCAGAGAGGTTGATATTAGGGCTGCAACAACGAATCGATAAAAATCGATTATCGAAAGAGTTGGCAACGAATAATTTTTAATGGAAGCTAGGCACGTTAGCTAACGTCTTTGGGTTGTGTATTGTCGTTAAAGTTACTTTATGTTCCGTTACAGTTCAGTCTTGCTTGGAAAAAAACGTAACGTGATGAAACATGCCGTAACCGCCCGGTCTGGTTCAGTTCACTAAATGCTAAATGCAGCCTCTGCTCCAAGGAGATCAATTACAGTAAAAAGGGCTCACATTTGGCAGATATAAAGCATACATGTGTATGTTTTTTGTGTTAGTCCATTTTTATTTTATTTTTTAATTAACAGCTCAGGGATGGTCAAGGAGCAACCTCTTTGTGCACTTTCTGAAGATTTTTTGCACTGTCACTTCTGTTTTTGAATAAAGGGTTGGAAATTAATGCTTTTTTATTTTATTTTATTTTTTAGCCGATTCATCGTTTAATCGAAAAAATGATCAACCAATTAATCGATTATTAAAATAATCGTTAGTTGCAGCCCTAGTTGAAATTAGATGTTTTTTAATTTTATTGTCTATTCTCGCAATAGCCAGTTTATGAGGTGGTTCACTTTTAAATTGTGATCGGCAGGCTTTAGCTTCTATCTTTATCTTTTTAACCTGTTTTCTCTGCTGAATCAGTTTGACATTCTGGATGAATCTATAATAAAAATGTTAGTCAGCATTCAGTAAATGCAGTCAAAGTAAAAGCAAGATTTGCTGATTTATTCACTGTTGGATACAAGTTACTATTCAACAAGATTGGGACACTTTTTTGGTTCTTTTTTGTTTGTCAGTTATACAGTTATACAAAAACCTAACTGTTTTACAGGAACTTGAGTTGGTTGTTTTCACAGAGACATGTCAGTTGTACACGTCGGTTGCTGTGTACGGATTAAATAAACAAGATGTAATGTGTTAATTAGAGAGTAGTCTCCCCTGAGTGTGGCTTCACATTAAAAAGGAAAAATATGAGAGTGGGATCACAAGACGGCAATGTTGAACTATTCTGTTAAGTGTCCATATTTACAGTTTAAAATGTACATTTCTCTCAAACTGCCAGACAGCAACCAATACATCAGCGAATGATGTCCTAGATTTCCTAGTATGGCTTTTGAGAGCGTGAAGCTTTGAACTGGTTCTTGTGTGTAAAGGGAACATGTGATGGCAATCAAAGAGACCGAGTTCCTAGTCAACAAGGGCATACACCACCCCCCCCCTTCTTTTAACTCAAGACTTGATTTTTTTGTGGCCACATTGTATTCTGGAGCATTTCCTACTGCGTTTCACTCTCACAATGGATTTATGCCCGTATGGTTGTTGAACATCAATGCAAAGTGTCTTTTTAATTCTGAAGGGCTGACACCAAAAGTTGACATCCGCAGTTGATGTGTTACATTGCTGACATTTTTCCTGCAATTAAAGTCCATTGTAGTTTCGCTGGAAACCTTTTGGCGTACGCTTACATGCCCCATCTGGCCAGTTATTCACAGGGATAACAACGGATACATAAGTTGAACCCAGAAATGCAATCTGCATCAGCTGAGGCTCTTTATCAGACCGCAGTGAGACATTTAAGTATGGATTTCAGCTTTAAATGAGGTTGGGAAAATGGTTTTGACTGGAATCAACAGGAAGGTCGATTAAACATTCATTAAGGACCATTTCATCCCTGAATACTGCAGAGTTGTTGTATGTTACGGATAATTGGGCTAAAAGGCTGATAAGAGGCGTGTTATAGATCTCAGGGATATCAGGATCAAGGCTGCATTTGTTGTTTCCCTTTTAACTGTTTAACATTAATGATTTTGAGTAAGAGAGTCAATGAAGCACAAAGGAATCCATGCTGAGCAGACACATTTGTCAATCTGTTCATTCAGGTCTTCAGAGAATTTAAATAACCAGGAAATAAACTATTAGAAAAGACCTCGGGGCCTTTGTGGCTCTTATTTTAAAAACTTGAAAGAAATATTTCAAGAAGCAACCTCACATGACCAGATGATAGGAAACAAATGAGGGATTACTTGAAAATGGATTATCATATTTTGACTTTGGTCCTTAGCCAAATGGAAATTGTTTCAGTTTATGATTTATTACCTAAAAACAAGACTACCTGGATTAAAACATAGATCATTTTCAAACTCCTTCATAGCCACATCAGTAAAATATTATAAAGTGCAACTATAGTAGCTGAGTATTTAAGTATTTTTTTTCAAAGGTATTTCCAGCCATGATGTTTTCTGAATGTTTTTCTGGGACAAAATGTAGATGTTTCCAGTGCCCTCAAACTAAAAGAGTTTAACTTCCTGTAAAACTGTAATGCCCATGACACAACGGAAAATAAAATTGCTGGATGGATGAAAAATGAAGATCTTTATCTTCATACAGTGGTGTAAAACAAATGTAAAGTTTGTCCCAAGTGTGGTATTAAGGGAAAGGTCATGTTGTTCCCTAAATGAAAAGGATTTATTCTCAGTGGTCATTTTAGGACATCACAGACTCAGCTGGACTAGTTCAACTCTACACTGTCAGACTCGGTTCTCAGAGTTCAACTTTCACGAATCAATCAATCTATCTATCGCTTGGTCTCAAATAGACCCATGAAAAACCTACCCGAAATACACGGTACATAAATACATTTAAAAAAAACAGCCCCAAAAGGAATCCAAGGACAGTCAGATTGTACTCAAACAGACCAGAGGATAATAAGATCAGATTCAAAATGAGGTCAACTCGAACACCAAAACTGGTGGCAGCATGAAGTGGCACCAATTAACAAGCAATCCCAGTTGAAAGGACTTCACACATTTGACATCACACTCGGAAACACTCATTTGTATCATGGTATGAATAGGAGGGCGTATACCAGATGATCAGATCTCATCAAATGTGCTTGGATCCACATCGGGATGTCACAATATCAGAAACTTGGAAGCGGATACTAATGCCAGTGAAATTCCACGAATCTCAGTCGCCAATTTGATAACAAGGGATAAAAGAAAACAATAAATCCCATGCACACTCCTTTATTACCGTTACGGCCTCTTGCTAATTTAATATGAATCTCTGATGATCCGCCTCAAGTTTCTCGCCAAAACCTAATTTTTACAACGTGATAACGTTATAATTGACCTTCGCCCAATGCTCATTTTGTCTGAATAGAGCTTGAACACATAAAATAACTCAATGCACCCTCCACACGTTAGCTATCAGCTTAGTTATTTAGCCAATCGGGACTGTGCTGCCCACCGGCTGCTGACAGTTAACATTATCAAGCTTTCCTCCTGCCCATTCCAACAGGGATTTACTGTTCACAATGTCAGATTATGAAGGAAAATGTTCTATGGTGCCCCGGACTGACACGGCCCGACTGAGGTCTTGTCTCAGGTCTGAGATATAAAAATGCCATACTAATCCATTTCATGATTGTTCAGTTTTTTTTTTTTTTTTTTAAAGTAATATTTCCGAGAACTGAGCCCCTGCAGAGGAAAGCCAAGTATGATTAAATTGCCAAGCTATTCCCCTGTAGACCAAACTAAAAGATCAACAGACACAAATGTACCCACAGTGGGATACCAAAATACAAACTGATAGTCAACATTAAAAGCATGTAAAATCGAAATCACCATGGGGACAGAGGTGTCTGACAAATGAGGGAGACAATCTGGGTTCCAAACGTAGGATGAAAAACTAGGTCCGTCTCCATCTAGACAAACTACACTTCATTGAATACATCACAGAAGTTCCCAGAATGTAAAGCAATCATGACATTTTTTTATAATAATCAGACTACAATAACAAACATCCTATCAATTAGCAGAGCTTTGTTACCCGCTATCGCAGTGTAGGGATTATAGTATTTATCTTGGATCAGACGTCCAGATAAGGACCCGTTCGAGGAGGCTGCACTTGTCTGCCTTTTTACTGACGGCACTGGTACATTACTCTGGTGAAAACGTTCGGGTTAGAAATCTATTTCCTAAAACAAACCATCTGTTTGGGAATCACTAAGAGACTGGAGAGACTGGTCCTAGCGTCCAGCCAAAGACGCTGCCAGAGACTTCTCTTTCTCTCTCATTGATATTGACACTAATTAGAACACCACATTGCCCTTTTTTTAACCGAGCCATTTGATCAGCATTACAATATGTTCCGCCACAATTTCTGCAATCAACACAGATAAAATATGGTATCGAGCTCAGCGTGCAACATGATTTCGTGCAGCACACATAAATCCTCTTGAATAATCACTGACCCAATCGACTAGACTGGCAATCACGGACCGGTTTATGAGAACAGCGACTATTACGCTTTTTAAAAGAACGTGGTCCTCGCTGCAATTTCGGCTGCAGTTGCTCTGTGGAGCCATCTGGGTTACAGGGCCCTGAATGCAGCGCAAGGGTGGGCAGAGTGTTAAAGTTGGTCACAACACAAGCATCTTCGTCCAACACCCACAGGTCCAGTTTCCCTCCTGGAATAGCGTCCTGCTTCCCACACTATCTGGCTGCTGCACCTCAACCCTGGGAGTTTTAGAACTGTAGGGACAGCAGCTTGGAGTTGGTGTGTGTGTGTGTGTGTGTGTGTGTGTGTGTGTGTGTATATCAAGTAAAGTGAGGTTGTGTATCCCTCATGGCCTCCAGTACTGAATCTTGGACAGCTTCACCTCAGCAGAGTCGGCCGAGCTGCCTCGACTTCATTCACACAGAGCCAGTGGCGCATAGAGCCAAGCACTCAAGAGAAAAACACACACACACACACACACACACACACACACACACACACACACACACACACACACACACACACACACACACACACACAATTCAACAGCCAGTGCTGCTTATTTGGGATTCAAACTGCTGGTGTTTGTGCCAGGATCTTTTGAATTTGAATATTTTCATGCCAGAAAAGTAAAAAAGACTCCGTTTCATTCCAACATCACATTTCCGTCCAGGTTGGAACAGCCAGGAGGAGAGGATAACTCTCCAATGTAATGTAAACCTCATACGAGCTACCAAAATTACAATAGTCACCTAAATAGAAAAAGTTTCAAATATGTTTCAAATATGATAATAAAATCGCTATTGCAGTTTTGTTTTTGTTTCTATAGCTGCAGCCAAGCAGGAAACAAAACCCACAGAAGCATAGAGCAAGCAACTAATCACCAGAACAATCAGAGCGTTTCTCTCGAGCAGTCACCCGCGTATCTTTCTCCATCTTCCCTCACCGTGTCTCCCCTCCTACTTCGACTCCCCAACAATCCATCCTCCAAATAGTGTGTGTCCTTTTGAGAGAGCGCAGAGGAGCCAGTGAGCAAAGCAAAGTTGTCTTCTGACACTTTGAACGCACCTCACCCTCAAGGTCAACTATTAGGACTCATGGCTTTGACTTTTACCCACAATCATTATAAGACAGTGTTTGTTTGTTTTTTCTTTTCGGGTCGAAAACCAGCCATATGCTCGCACCTGATATCCATGAACCACCAGTTGTTGGGAGCAAGCAACCCGGGATGCCGTTGGAAACAGAGCTGTGGAAATCCTGCACAGACAAAGAGCGCTGGAGTGTGTCCGGAAAGAGCCGGAGCATCTGCTGTGCTTGGGACAAATTACATGTGGAGTTAATTATGAGAGGAGGCTCCCCTGAGTGGTGCCTCTCAAGCATTCCAGCGAACACTGTGACACCAAAAGGTGTGGCACAGCGTGGCTTCGCCCGCACTAACGAAACAAAGGGTGCGTGTGTGTGTGCGTGCGTGTGCGTGTGTGTGTGCGTGTAGCCGTGACACAGTGGAGACAAAGACGTGTTCAGAACTTGAGCACTGATGGGGAAAGGGGTTGTGCGTTACCTCGAAACAGGAATGCTTTGGTGCTGTTGTGGAGCCCGGCCACTTGGGTAATTCCATAGGTGGCATTTGCCAGGTCAAGTTCATTGATGATATCAATTTGGTAGTCTTGATCTGATCCGAAAGCCCGAGCTGCGGAAGAGAAATCAAGGTTAGGAGGATGAGAAAGTGTTAACAGCCTGCAGAGAGGATTAAAGCTGATTCTAAACAATTTTACAAACAGGCACGGTCATTGCTTAACAATACTGGTGGTTGCAGGAGGAGGAGGGGGTCGCTGTTTTAATTTACACGCAGTTATGCTAGTGCTGCCCACTGATATACATCGTGGCTTATCTGCCCGCAGCCGACACCTGTGTTCTCCACTGGCTGTGGTTGTAACGTGCGCACACGTTAAAAAGGTTAAAAAAAAAAAAGGTGTCATCTCTTCTACCTTATCTGCACGCGGCGGTTGTTCTCAAATATCAACTCAACAAACTGCAGGTGACAAAACAATCCGCAGCAGTCGAAAGACACTACCAAAACAAATGTGACTCGCTCGCGCGCAAGGTGCAAACTGAGGAAGCGGTAAAAAAAAAGAAAAAAAAGAAGCGCGCGCTACTCGCAGCAGAAGTCCTCATGAAGAAGAAGGGAAAAACGCGGCGTGTTCTTACCTGGTTTTGTAAAAAAGAAGAGAGATAACAAAGCCACGTAAATATCCATTTGTGTTGGAGTTGCGCTGTACAGTCCTCAGCCGTGCGCTCCGCTGCGTATCCACACTACCACCCGCTCTGGTCCGTCTGGCGCTGTGCGCACCACTCTCACCTCGCCTGGATGTGGAGGAAAGCAGGAACAGTCCACATCACACGAGCGGGGGGGGTTCCCTCGGTGCACAACCAGATCCGTTTACGGCGTTTGAATGCGCCCATTCAGTCACCGCGTGGCATCAAACGTGTGACACATCCACGTTTATTAGTGACATATTTTATCTGGACAGCAGACTGGACCTTTTAGAATATCCTCAATCAACAATCTGTCCCCCCCACCCTCGCTCAGACCACAGAAACTTTCAATTTCGGAGGCTTTTCAAAGGAAAGTCGGTGAGTGGAGGATATGGGAATTCTCTGTAATAGATAGGTAGGCTGCTCTCACTTGTCACAGTAGAGATTATTCAAAGAATTTTCAGCCTCACGGGATTATTAACAACACAGCAGCTGACAAAGTAGAACGGATTCTATTATCTGCATGAGACACTGTAGCCTGCAGTGAGGAATTTGTATAATAGGGTAGACAACAACAAAAAAGGAATCCTGCAGCTCCTCTTTGCTTCTGATAGCTCAGCTCTACAGGCAAAAGCATGCACTGGTCAATTGTGAGATATTGAGCAATTTTACTGGAAAGAAAACATCCTACATACACACACTTGTGTTTATTTTACTATTTCGTGTGTAGATTTCTATTTAAAGTTACCGTTAGATAATGCCATATATGTATATTTAGTTGTGTAATACAAAACAAATTAATACCTTAACGTCATTGGGTAATTTGCATGGTGATATCTATTAGTTTAACCTTTTTACCCGCTTCGGCTTGCGAATTTTGCAAAATGTATGTCATTTTACATTACATATCTTTGAAGGTGTTCTCAAATTTTTTCTTCATTAGCACTTACATACACCAAACGTTCCAGTTTCATATTTGTTCTGGAGGTTTGAGGTTTGCACCATTTCATTCCTAAAAACAGTTTTGCTTTACTTACAGTATTAGTTATGGAGTGATACAAAGAGATGTCATAAATTCCCTCTGTAAAAACAACCTTTGCCTAATATGTCAACAAGATGAAACAAATGTTCATCCTGGCTTTAGATATTTCTGTTTGGAAATTTAAGCAAATTAGCACACCGACATAAACAAAATGTAATAGACTACACAATTATCATGTAAGTAATCAAGTGAGGAAGTTTCTTGGTGATTTTCATTTGTTCCCCCCTATTCACCTGGGGCGTCTCCTCGTAAATCGACCTCCCTTCCTCCCACCTCCTCCTGGCCTCAGAGAATCCCTGCATGGGATTTATAAGCGCGGATGCTCCAGCCCTCTCTCCTCTGGGGCCCCGTCCTTATTGAGAACCATTAATCACACCGCTCTCCTACCCGCCTCTAATTTGTGTACATTGTCAGGTTGTCTGGGTTACCTGCATCAACAACACAAACGGGTGAGGGGAGAATGATTATGGCAGTTACACAGCGTGCACCGTCTGCTCCGCCTTTACAAGTGTGCTCGACACCAGGGATGATGTAATGTCTGCGGTGGGATGCTGGTCACTGTTCCGTGCTCTAAAATTAAACTGTAGACAACAGCAGCATTCTGTAACCACTGATCCAGAACCGTAAAACCACGAAGAAGAAAAGAAGAAGAAAAAAAAACACATTATTTGAAATCACAGGTTGCAGAGCAGTGAGGGGGGAAGAAAGGGAAAGAAAGGGAATTTAAATTGGTTTTTGGTCAGGCGGTGAGGCAACAGAATTCCTGGCTCTTGGGTTTTTAACAACTAAAAAGGAAGCAATTAACCATCTCAAAATTCAGTTGTCTCTTCATCTGCATGCTCTGTCGCTTCAAGATCATTAGTGGAGTTATATCTACTAAGGCACAGCAGATATGCGGTGACATTAACCTTAAAGGGGACATATCATGTTCAAACACAGCTTCATATGGGTTAGGGTTGTATGTTGATTTTCCACAAGAACATGTTTATACGCTTTAAACACTCTTTTGTTTTCATACTATCTGTCTGACTATACCTGCATTCGCTGTCTGAAACACTGTTTTAGGGCCTGTCTCTTTAAGGCCCTCCCTCCCAAAAAAGCCTTCTGCTCTGATTGGCGTAGTTCTCAAGCAATGGCTTGTTGTTTCACATGCTTTCTGATGCACTCGAGATACCCAAACTGTATGTTCACAAGCACTAAAAAGGTAGTTGTACCCGATAGGTCCCCTATTCAGCGGTCCCGAACCCCCGGGCCGCGGCCCGGTACCGGTCCGTGGGTCCCTTGGTATCGGGCCGCAGAGAAAGAATTTATGAAAAGTTTTTTTTTAAAGTCGGAAAAATGTTTTATTTTGAAAAATGACCGGATACATCTGTCTGTGCGTAGCCTCAAACGTAACATCTTGACACATGTCAAGAGGTACCGTGACACGTTACCCCAAAACTGAAATTTAAAAGTCCGTTTCAATTCGGTGTTCTGGATTAAAATCAAGGCAGAGCTACTGAGATCGCCAAAAAAGCTCTGAAACCTGCCTCCATTTCAACATCGTGTCTTTGTGAAGCGGGTTTTAATGAAGTTACAGAGTGCACATAAAGGTTTAAGTTACGGAGTAGAGTCAGTAGACTGGACATAAACACACGTCGGGAGTCGGTCTTTTTCTCCCGTCACCCCGAGATGGGACCGGCTCGTAGCAGAGAAACAAGCTCAAGGCTCCACTAATTGGGCGTAATGGTGAGTTGTATCTTTATGCACTTTATAATTGTCTTTATGCCGGTTGTATCATTTTATTACGTCATATTTATTATGTCATATTTATATGTCATATTTTTCGCCCACACCGTGAAGGCCGGTCCGTGAAAATATTGTCTGACACAAAACCGGTCCGTGGCTCAGAAAAGGTTGGGGACCGCTGCCCTATATAATTCAATGACAGTTATTTTCTCGACACCTTCTTTCTGCAAGTTATACTGTGCTGGCAGTTTACCTATACAGTAATATGTAGGATAGCCATCTCTGTATAATGCACAGCATTTGTCGACTTCGCCCAGTATCACTACAGATGAAAATTAGCTTTTAGCTTTATCTGGTACAATATTTGTAATGGGCATTGTCCCGCTAAATAACTATAACATGTTCTTATTCTGTCCTAATCTAGACCTAGATCTTGACGTCTGTGCTGAAAATGGGCAACATTTGGTTGAAAAGGGAGGGTTTCATATTACTGCTTTGCGTGTAAATAGTAGCCTCAGTCAATCCTGTTAAAATTATGTTTTTTTCATTGTTACCTAGACATCTGAAAAACAGTCACTTTGCAATCAAATTCAGCACAGTTGTAACATAGACTCCTACACCTAAAATACTAATGAAGCTCAGCTGAAATTCAGCCGAGAGGACTGCTTTTCATTTTCTCACTCACTTTTATTTCCCACCATCCAACACATTCGGGTGATGAAAGGTGTTTTCCCTTTTCACTCGAAACCCTGTGATATTGCCGTGGCTTCTGTGCTGTAGTCTCGCTGCTGTCAGAATCCCAAAAACTTTCCTTCGTGTTCCGCTGTCAGCTGTCATTTCGTTGTCCAAATTGATGTGACCACCTCCAGTCTGAGACTGTTCCCACCTGAAAATTACAACATTAGTACTTTATGTATAAGGTTAAATGAGAGTTGTTGTGTCTTTGTTGTTGTCCTGCTGACAGGGTCACGTCCATCCGCTCTTCAGCTAAAGGCTCCACAAACGTCTCGAAACCATCAAGGGATATTTCTATGATGCTCATGACATGACAACCAAGTGAAGAAATAATAGTTTCACAATGGACACAAAAATCAACGAATCAGAGCTCAATGGGCTACTTAACCACTGATTGGACGTTTGTTGACACATATGCATTCTGCATCAGGGCTGTGCAAAGTGAACAATCAAGTGACGCGGAGAGCGACAGAGAGAGCACGGACTGGCGGCAACACCAATGTCAGCCGGATTCGCTCTATAATTTAGTCCCATTCTCCAGATTGCAGGATTGCAGTGCGGCCCAGCTGTTTTCAATTTGTGCTTGTCAACATATTACAATGCCCGCCTTCGCCCCACATTCACACATCCGTGAGGTCAGCGGAAGTTGGGCAAACGGCAGACCCCTTATCGGGAAACCGACGAGCGAGGCATCCGATTGGGCACAAACAGAAGTGACCTCGAAAACAGCACTCAGAAAGCTAATTTGTTACGGGTCTTAGCTGCCTGACGGAGATGGGGGCCAAAGTTTATGGTCTCGCGGAGCAGAACAGGAGTCAAAATAAACTCACAGTAGGCGAGATGGAACTCAGTCACGGATGAGATAAATGGCATTCACCAGTGCTTCAATTTTACATATTGGACCTCTTTAAGTTCATACCTTGTTTTGTATTTACCGGACTCATCCGCCTGCTATTATCTTGTTTGTTATTATATTATAGTCTTAGTACAACTAACTAGAATACTTCTGGTTATTGAAAAGCTGAAGCTATACACTACACCGATGTCTTTAAAAGCTGAATAATAGAAATGATATGAAAGATTTGGAATAGTTTGGTTTGAACAAAGCATGAATCAGTAGATAAGAGTTTAAAATGTGTGAGAAACTAACTGAAGCAGTATGAATAGTCGGAAAAGTGGAAAATGGATGAAGGATGCAAAATATAGAGAAAATAATGAAAGAAGTCAAATGTCCGCTGAGGTCTAAGTACTTTTATATTGAAAACAAGGTACATTTCTAGTTTCCTGTTCATATTCAGAGACTGTTAGGGAGTTCATATTTTTTTATTAAACAAGCCTAATCCTGAGCTTCCTGTTTAGATACAGTGACCCGAACCCGAATATCAATTGTGAATTCAATTCAGAACATTCCTTCTATTCATTTAAAATGTGAAATATTTCCAAAAATATGAAAGTTATAAATGAGAAAAGTAAAAGCAAAAATGTCCTTATTGAGCTGACAGTGGTGATGCTTCCAGCATTCACATCACTAAGCCCTGATACAGTATATGCTCCGATAGCTTTAGAAATCAAGGCACCACCGTGCAGCTTCAAAGTGAGACATTACATATAAGTATAAATGTAACTTCACACCTGATGACCTGGTTTCGATCCATAGCTCCTGATAGAAACTTTTTGCTCAGTAAAATCAAATCTTCAGCAAAATAATTATTTTTTTACAATGTAATCATGTTCAAATTGTTGTATATTTATCAATCCAGGCCCTGTGGAAATGTAGTGCAAAGAATAATGTACTTTGAGAACACATTGGATACACAGAAATCAGAAAATGTAATAATGCAATTATGTCTCTCTCAGAACACATAGTTCTCTGCAGAAATGCTCTCTGCATAAACAGGCAAAAGTCCTGCAGCATATGCTTCAAAAGCTAGAGGTTATAATCCAAAGCACTTATGTAGTAGCTTTAAAATACACACGCACACTAACAGTAATACAGTAAACAGCAAACAAAATTTGCCCCAGGAGAAAATCCCCAGACTACAAAATCAATGGATCACGAGATCACATTAAAATCCATCTTGTCAGGCTGTAAGTAACGTGTTTGTGTCCAGACCATCAGTGTCCCAACCAATCAGCATCCCGTGAAGAGTGACTGGCAGTTGTGTAAGTGGTTTATGTGTGTGTGTCACACACATAAACCACTTCATGCCACATGCAAAAGGCGACTGCTCGTTCAAAACAACAATGGCTCGATGCAGAGAGCTGGTGCATGTTTCCTCATTGAAAGAAGAGCATAGAAAAGCACTGAAGGCTCTTTTTTGAAAGTGCCTGCCCTTTTCCAAACAGTTTTCAATGACGGCTCGTCAGATGGTTCTGTGGAACAAACCATCTGGCGCGTCAGGTTACTTAATATTCACCTTGACCCCTTAATACAAAATCACAGTTTTATACTTGCAGTCATATGGTGGACTCAAGCTATGTCAGTGACACCTGTGCTGCTTTTTCAGCTATACTGAGGAATATTATAAGTGCTTATAGAAAGGCCTGGAGGTGATTGGGGATTGGCTGAAAGCGACAAGGGCATGGCACAGGAGGATATGTCCTTTATGGCTTTTTTCTATTCATCATATAATTGCATACCAGGAGTCAAAACTATAGATGGAAATTGTTGGCTAAATGTGGATCCAAGGTCAGGCAAATTACATACATTAAGTGGGCTGGATCATACTGTGTGTTCCAACACAATACTACCATAACAATTGTTGCCAGAAATAGATTTGGTATGTCTCCATACATAATGTGTCAAACTCAGTATGCCAGAATACCTGGATGTCCAACTAAATCCGGTTGCATTTTTTTCAAGCTATTCTGACCACAATCCTCTCCACAAGGCATATATGAGCAAGAAGGCGAGCGTTTAAGATGACAATATGTCCAAATTGAATCCATACTGCATTACAGTATGTACTTTGTACGGGCAGCTGCTGTATTTACTAAAGGTTATTATAGAAAGTGTGCAATGTGGAACACAATGATGGTTTTACTGCACAGATTGAGGGCTTTTATCCTGAGAACAACCAAGGAATGGGGCAGTTCACAACCTGCCCCACATTGCATACAATGCGTTCCCTCTGAAGGTAAACCGCAGAGTGAAGGTGAAGCTTCAGTAAACAGAGTGTGTTGTTCCATCCAGCTGCACAGGAGAGTTTAAGGTCCAGTGTGGCTTTAAAAGGCCAAATGGAGAGGGTGGAAACTATGAGCAGGCACGAGAGACTTATCAGAATCAGAAGAATCAGAATCAGAAACCGTTTATTTGCCAGGAATGTTTTCACACAAACGAGGAATTTTTTGAGGCGGAAGGTGCATACATTGGACATGGACATGGGACGTAAGACGAGACAAACAACAATCAACAATCAACGAAAACAACAGTGCAATTGGTATTAAAATATGTGTAAGATAAGCAAGTGCTCAGTCAACAGATACGTTAATGTGAATGTACGTTAAAGTGACATGTGTATTTAAGTTAAAGTGTATGTTAAAGTGACGAGTGTTTAAGTATGCGGCGGGTGGCGGCTCCAGAGGGACGTCTTAATGGGACTCAAGGGAATCAATGCCATATTTTTATTTGGTCTGCAACAGTTGGAGTCTTGTTGACTGTCACTTTATCAGGAACATGATTTATGTTTTCTCAGAAGTACTGCCTTTCAATATGAAAATAATTGAGCTGCAACTCTTCCCCAAAAGATCATTTTTGGACCTGTGTGTAATTTCTGCGCTCCAATTTTCCCCCAAAATATTTTACTCTTCATTCAATAACAGGAGAGTTTTTGTTTTGCTCCAATCTGCTGTGAGAGCAGAATAAGTTATGGATTGAACGGTCACCACCACTGTAGAGCGGTGCATCGTGGCCAGGAGGTAATTATCAGGAAACACAGAAAACACTCTGGACATGAATTGTCCCTGCAAGTTTGATTCTTTTTTATAAAGCAGCACTTATCCCAAGCATGACCCACTTTTGCTCTCGACTTTCTTCAGTCAGACGTAAACACACTTGCTAGACTGAAAATAAATAAATAGCGTCTCTCCTGCAGAAGGCAGCGGTGTGATTGGAATGACAACCTACTGCTGTATCACTGAGATCAGATCTCTCGAAGGGCAAAAGCTCTCTAATGCAGGGTGTATATTCAAAGACCTGAAACAAACAGCTACAAGAACCATTATGCTCCTATAATATTAGCAACCCCTAGTGATCAATGCATGTCCTGCCCTCAGTCCAACCCTGTCTCCAACGCAATTAGTTTCAATAAAACTAAACTGCATTTTAAAATATGTTTCGAGGGAAACACATTTCCCCCCAGATTAGGGTCGCAGTTTTAAACATGTGATTAAAGTATATTAAAGCATCATGGTTTAGCAAGTAAGTTTGTAACGTTAATTAAGTGATGCAAAGCAAAATAAGTCATCATTGACATTTGGTTTCTAATGGGACATTAGCCCCCTGAGGTCTGAGGTCATTATCTCGATTTTAAATGATTACACCTATTTATTAAAGGCACTTGCATATGATACATACTCATGTTTTGTATATACAAATGTTAAGAACAATCCCAGCTCTCCATATAATCCTAAAGCACAGTGTAAAGAGATCATCTGGGCCCTAAAGCTGAAAAATGTAAGCTCGAATTTTGAAATTCTGCAAACTGCAGTGTTTTTTTTGCAGTGTAAGGTGGGTAGGTCTTGAGATTTCCTGAGTGTTCATTGGTTAGTTTCCACACACAAAATGTCGACGGACACACGAATCGACAATTCACGGTGAAAGGCGGAGCTCGACACAAACGTCACAGGCTCAGAGCTCGCTGTGTGAATCACGTACGATCTCATGAAAACAAGTGAAGAGTCTTGAGAGTCCGGTAACATTTGAACCATATTCCGTTTTATCGCGGAGATGTTAATAGAAACATTGCGTAAACATCGTACCACGCGGATCAGCGGTAGCAGACCCTATAGCAGGGGTGGGGCAAACCTTTTGGCTCAGGGGCCACGATGAGTTTTAAAATGTGACAGACAGGCCGGGCCAGAATCAGATGGATGAAGAGTGTTTGTGTGAACTAATAATAATTAAAAGTAAAAGCCATTAATTAAAAAGTAAAGAAAACATTTAATTTCAGTGGGAACAGTGTTGTTGGTCACCCTTTTTTGCCTCAGAGTGTTGTCAGTTTGGGTTTGGCAAATTCTCAGGACAGATCTGAGGTATTCATCAGGTAACTAGGATGTGTGGTGTGTTGATGTTCATCAGGTAACTAGGATGTGTGTGGTGTGATGTGTTGATGTTCATCAGGTAACTAGGATGTGTGGTGTGATGTGTTGATGTTCATCACGCTGAACGTCCTGCTCACACAGGCAGGGATAGAGCCAAACAACAGCAGCATCCTCTGTGCATCCTCCTGATGTTTAGTGAAGCATAAAACTCATCCAGTTTAAGGGAGTTGAACTTCTCCTTTAAGACAGGAGTCACATTGAAGATCAATCAGCTCCAATTGACACTCTGCGGTGCTGTTTCATGACAGCCCAGGTAGACAAAATGAACCCGGCCAAGATCCGGCTTAAGCTCGGCACGCCGGAAGAAACACGTTGGGCCGAGTCGGGCCCGAGTCCGGTTGGAGACGTGACACCAGCTGAAGGGACTTTATTTAAATCAGAGAACCGATGGCAGAATTCTCCGTGCAGGTCGTCCAGCGATTTACTGCATTTCTTCACACGTCGAGGGGCTGGGGGAAGGAAGCTGGAGGCAGAACCCGATGTGACACATGAAGCGTGCAGGGCGGCGGCAGTCTTGTGCGTCTGATGCGCGTTCATAATGCTGAGGAAAATAACTCTGGATCCAGCTGTTAGTTTATTTTAATAAGGGCTATCAGAGTGTTCGTACTGGGGAGTGGGATCAACTGAAATGCTGGGTATTGCAGGAAAAAGGCTAAATTAATGCGGTCTTTACTATAATTTGAACAATGTATACGTAGTAGTTTGCCATCCCCTGCTATAGAGTTAACAGTGGTTTTGTGGCTGAAAGTCCTCTGTTTGTTTGACTCACACAGGGAATACTCGAACATGGACTGGACCCTAATGCAGAGAGTGAGGAGGCAGCATTACTTAAGTGATTTACATGCGTTTTTACGCTAGTTAGCTTGCGAGCTAGCGCAGACCTGCTGTTCCAGTTTCCATCGTGCGGTGGCCAAGCAGGGTGAGATGCGCCGCGGGGCTGGGAGGACAGCAAGTGTTACATAGAGTCCACAGAGAAAGTCTCTGCAGCTGCAGCTGCTTCATCTTCTACATGTTTAAGTGGCGGATCGCAACCAACTTGACTAGGTGCATACCGCCGGCGCCACCTAATGTACTGGAGTGAGTGTGCAGGGTGCTTTGCTGTCTGCTGAGGAATCACAGTACAGAACCCTCTCGCTGGCCATCACCGTGTGTTTAACCGGCCGGAGAGAGAGAAAAGAGAGAAACATAGAGAGAAAGAGAGGTGAGATCTGATTGGATAAAAGAGCGTTAAGGAGCGCTTGAGGGAGACCAGCTCGCTGGCCAGACCAGAAGCAGACAGACAGGCAGAATGAACAGACAGGAGAAAATAAGCTAATAGGGAAAAAATAATATAATACATGTAGTGTATTTGTGAAAAAACAATTACATTATAAATAAGATATCACTTTTAATTATAAAAAATAAAAAATAAAAAATAAAAATAAAAATTATAAAATAGCTATAACTTTGTGATTCTGTTTAGGCCAGCAGAGAGGCTGAGCAGGCCCTGACGGGCCCGCCACTGCATTTAGTGTGGCTCCTCCACACTGTTTTATAACGAGACCTATGGTCTTTTTAGGTATTTCCCTCTTCTTCTTTTTTTTACTTCAACTATATATTTGTGCCCCGTTTTTAAAGATCTATGTCTGCAAGTAGGAGCCACTGGGCTGAGTGCCACAGACAGGGTAAGGAAGTATGATGTTTTGAAAGACAGATTAAAGCATTGTTTACTGTACTGCAGTGGTCGCCAACCCGTCGATCGCGATCTACCGGTCGATCTTGGAGACTTTCGCAGTCGCTCTCCAAAATAAAATACAAATTAATTCACATAATTTTTTTTTACAAAAACACACACATTTTCGAACTTTTTTTTAATGTGTCTGCTGAAATGTTTTCTTACGGACTTCTAAAAACCAACGTCAGAAAAGATCTCCCCCTGATTCATAACGCCTGAAAATGGTTTTTACGCAGCCGAAGCGTTCTCAGCTCCCCGAATGAGGATTTCTCGTGAACCTGGAATTGCATACAGAAACGCCCCGTCAGCTCCTTATAAGGGCATACAACTGATGTGAGCACACTCGATAGACTCCTCAAGCCACGCGAAAAGCAACTCCAGACTGATTAAAGT